>CM068375.1:107540395-108140395 GCA_034769895.1 Magicicada septendecula
CTTACTGAGACAGAACAACGGAAACATAAATAATTCCACTTATCAATCGCACAGGTACTGAAATTTACTAGTTCCTTCCGTACATTGTGGGAAAACAAACAGTACTTTAGTTAGTATACTAGTTTACGTGTACAGAGTGGTGTAGAAGCGAGGTGTTTCTTTCTCTTACTGCAGTCAGTTTACGGAAATATACTGCAAGATTTAAGTTAATCTTCCAGGTCACAGTGACACACAGAACTGCTATGGTTCCCTTGTGCAGTCTAAGAATTGCAGAGAAGGTAATGTACTTGGTTTGCAAAACGCCTTAGTTACATGCTTCACAGGCAAAGTATTGTATATTTTTAAATAGTTAAAAATAGTTTAAATTCTTTAAAAACTGTTAATTTAGAATTTTTCAGTGAATGGTTTGTGAGGATCGGTCAAAAATATAAACACAAATTTTAACTTATTTGAGTCGACGTTTCGACAATGTTTGTTGTCATCATCAGGACCTGAGTATGAATACAATAGAAATGTCAGACACAACAGAACAATTATTTGTGCGAACGTGTTTGTGTATGTGAGTCTGTGTGCGTGTATGTGCGTACACGCGTGTGCGTGCGTATGTATGTATCATTGTATATGTGAAGGAGTTGAGATAGTTTGTTTACACCTTCAAATGTTTTCTTTAAGACAATGAGAAAATTATAATATCACAGAGTTTAATTTATAAACTATTACAATTTAAATTACTATATATAATGATATTTTTAATTAATTATAAAAGCAATAATTAGATATTAAATTGGTACAGAAACCGTTTATACATATACCAGTGACATATATCATAGTAAAATATAACTGAAAACAGATTAAGAGATGTTCAACTATGTAATTATTAAAAGTTATTTTTTCATGTTTCACTCACTACTGGTATTAAAAATAATCGTTAATTTAGAAAAATATAAATTCCACAATAACTGTAGAACTTTACAACCTTACATCAGATAGTTTGCATACTGTTACAAACACAATGTTTAGAGTTATTTTAACACGCTTTGTATAGTTGGTACAATAACTATACATATTTGTGAATGCAAATTTTATCTAGAGATTATCTAGTAATCTAAGATAATCTAATATTATCTAATCTAAAGTAAAATTATATAATCTAAGATATTCTAATATTATCTAATAAAAACAGTATCTAGAGATTAATTTTCACCAGCATACTTTATCCCTTTCATATACAGATAGTCTATATGCGACTGTTTTTGTTACACAAAATTCCTTAGTTAAAGGACTGTTAGCTTTAGTAAATTATTATTCTTTATTTTAATATGCACGAAGAAAATACGGCTTCAGTTTAATAAATGTCTAACTGATTCCTGGATCATTAGTAAAGTAGATAAATAATCTGAATATTTGTTACTGCCTCACTTTGCCCACTACTAAAGGTAATGAAATTTATTTTTCGCATCGTTATTCTTTTTATCCAGAGAAATTACGTAATTGTGTAATTTGTACGTAAACAACCAACCGAAAAATATTTACTGTGAACAGAAGAGTTATGTCGGACAATTACCATTGTTATAATTTTTCTCATAATGTTTCGACCACTAAACAATCTGTAATCGTGTTCAGGTGTACGTTAACCTAGTAAATTAATTACAAACTTAAGCCTACCCGAGAACTGCATCTTACCCTCCAAATCCGCTGGACAGAACCGAGAAACACCACCACACTGGCGTAAGATTACACAATTAACAACATCAGAGACAAGCAACGCCGAAAATAATTTTAAATTCAAAACTATAAGTTTTGATGTGGTCAATGTATTTTAAAGCGTCTCTATTGGTGATACTTCAGACATTGTGAAGGGATGGCTGGAGGGAGGTTCAACACTATCAAAACTGACAGATTTACCGATATGAAGCGTTATGGAATTATTGGAACCATGTCTTCAGTTTACTTTCAGTTAAAAGACGGGTTTTACTCTCAGAAGGAAAAACGACTAACGATGGTCTCGTCACCCACTATCCCCGCCTTGGTTAACGTACACATGAATTCGTTAGAGAGACGATTGTGTTTGACGATTGCATAGACAAACCGAAGCTTTGAGTTTGGTTTCTTGATGACAGCTTTCTTATTTGGCAACATGTTAAAAAAATAATGGAATTGTTTGTGTATCTGAATAATTTAACTTCTTTCTTTAAGTTTACGTATAATTTAAAAAGGATAAATTAATTTGTCTATTCTTGGAAATGTTAGTCATTCTTAATTAGGAGAGTATGTGCACTACGCTTTATCGTAAACCAACTCATACGTAACAATATAACCACAATGTTTCTAACCATCCTGATCACACAAAAAGTGGAGTCATTAGAACTTTTAGAGGCATCTTTTATGGCTGTAAATGATAAATGTATTAGTCAGCATAGTAAAGACGGCGGTGCTTCCTGGTTCTGTCCAGTGGACATAAGAGGGTATATCATACTACTTAAAAATAAGTAGCGGTTCTTTTTTTATATATAGTTTTCTATATTTTAGTTTAACTTTGTAGATGGTGGTGGTTTATTAATTTTTGACGGTCTATGCTTGTCAGTGAACCAATATCAGGTAGACTTAACTTTGTATTTAACTTGCTACGTAAATTACACCTAAATATGACCACAGATTGTTTTGTGGTTGAAACATTCATAAGTTATAGAGATTGTAATTGTCTGACTTAACCCTTCTGTTATGTTCACGTACCATCAAAAGGTAGGTTTAAAGTATGTTGTGAATACAATGTAAACGGTAACACTAATTACAATGTCGTATGTTTTTATATACGAGCTTGCACTAATTTCCGTCAATAAAACCAGTTTTTGTATTAATAATTATTGTATATACTGAACTTTACATATTGTCATTGTTTGATTTAATTTCTTTATCTTACACATTCTTGGACACTGAACTAAGTGGTGTAAGATCTCGTTTTTTGTGACATTTTTGTTTACTTTTCAGTGTTTTGTTTTAACAGAAGAGATATATTTCTATAAGTATATACTTGCACGTTCTTACATAAACTGATTACTAACACACAAACCCGCACGAGCGTGAGTATACGTTTTAAATTATATTATACGGTTTAGCATATATTCAAGCAAGGAGAGAAAGTAGTCATATATGTAATATCATAACATACTACTTAGTAATATGTAATGCTATACAATGAAGGAGTTAATAATAAATTATTTTGACGAATGTTTCTGAATTAAAGAAAAATAACTGACAGTAGGTATAGTTTTTTCTTTTGAAGAAAAAACATTATGTGGAACATTACACTGCCTATCACGGCATAACGTAACAAAATTTAACACCATTTAATGGATGATTTTTAGGATTTTCTGTGACACATAGACATAGATTTACTAAAGGAGGAAATAACAGTGCTAATCGTATATGTTGGGGAGTTAAACTTAGTAGGTTAGTTAGTCCGCTCTTTGAAGACGAATATATTTTTATTTTTAGTTTAATTTTTAGGTGGTATTAACTTCTCAAAAATTCTATAGTAACTTACAATAACCTTCCAAGGAATCACACAATAAAAACCTAACTACCACGTACGTCTAAAAAAAAATAAGCAAGTCTACTGTTGTAGTCGTTTGTAATCATCGCAATTTTAATATGACACTGCCTGTTTTGGAATCTGTAACGTAATAGTGAATAAAATTTTAGCAATGAAAACAAGTCTTGCCTACTAATTGCTGTTATTTGCAATAATATTCGTTTCTGGTAAATACTATTTGTTTTTGAAAGACATATCAATTATTGTACCAATGATTATATTTTTAAGTACAACATTAAGAAATCACGTTTTTATTAAAGTAACTGAAAATTTAATTGCTGTGTTACGTTTTGTTAAACAATTAATTGTTAAAATACGCTTTTAGTTTTTACTGTGTCTAGGTCAATTGTGAAATAGTTTGTTGCACCCAAACTTTGTAAGCTACATTATAGACTTAGTATGAACGCATTCAAGACATGTGTAACTTGATTTTATTGAGTAGCTGTGCCAATGAAATGTGAACGTTTTTATATTTGGTGCAAAGTATATTTTGTATTGGGAAGATTCTATTGTGAATACCGACAATAAGTATTTTGTTGTAAAAGTTATGTTGTAAAAATTATAATAATAATTTATGTTTAAAATAAAATACTACAATTTAATGACAGTAAAAAGAGTGTGTTAATGTCCTTTGTTGAACAATATGTAAATTGTTTCAGATAAGAATTGCAGTAAGTCACTGATTTATTTCAGGTAATTTTGTTAACTTTAAAAGTAACAAACACGTTATTACAACAATAAGCCATTCTATCAAAATAACAAAAAAAAAACTGTTGACGGCTCACTAAAAATTTTGTTGAGGATTTTAAATGTTGTTATTCGGAAATGTTATTCTATTCAAATCAGAAGCAGATAGTGTTGAATGGGAAGATGAGAAAACGTTTGGCGTAAAAGAGAAGTCTGAAATAAAAACTGAAAGAAAAGTCATAATTCAGCTGCTGACTTTTTGTTTTATCATCCGTTAAAGACACTATCTTATTTATTGCGGAAATGTATAAATAGGTAAAATGTGCACAGCATTGAATGAGAACTGACTGCGCGAGAAATGTTTTGCTTGCACGTACTTCCGAGGAAAAGAGAAGTTTATCATGTTAAAAATTGCTTGAAAACCGTAAAAGAAAAATTCATATAATTTCAGAAGAAGGGAGGAGAAGTAAAAGAACAAGAAGAAAAATTGCATCATCGGCAAAACAACAAGAAAATGTGTAAATCTGAGAATACGTTTTTATATACTTTTAATACATTACTATTTATTATAAATTTGTAAACGTAGAATGCTTCACATTAGTGGGAAGGATATTATTATGTTGTTAAGTTTAAGTTGTTAAGTTGTTAAATTATGTGGGAAGGAAGCGTTTAAGTTGTTATGAATATTCTGAAATCTCCGGGATCCATTTATCATCATTTGTACTGATTAGCTTTTTTTCGGTTTAACAGGCTGACGAAACTCAGAAAGCCTTAGAAGATTCATCGGTTTTTACACTACGCAGATAGCACGAGGTGACGAAGAGATGTTCTACACACACAGTATACACGTGTGCTTACAAACTATCATTTGTGATTAATTAAATCTGGTAATTAGTGACTTCATGGGTGTTTGCATTTTGTTTCCACTGTACCATACGCCGATCAGAGAGACCGTCGTAACAATATTTAAGATTAGGGCTTAGGTTCGGCGACAACTGGCTGTTTTGTTCCATTTCTGCGTAGCCGTAAAAATATTATGCAATATTGAATTTATGTGCGTTTTTGCGTGTGAGTATGTAGCGTGTTAAGACGTATTTTAGAAGTTAAACGGAAACAGTGCGGACCACAAAAGCAAATTACACAGCTTCGTTACGAACACAAAATTACGTGTCAGTCAGTATTGTACGGGTGTAACTGACGTCTGAACAGTTTGTTAGCCTGGTTGCCCGTCAGCACAGCAAATTGACTTTCTGTTACAACTAAGCTTTTGAATAGAATATGCTGACGACAACTGACTGCTTGTACCTTACCTACATATTGACTACTTAATTCTACGAATCGAATTGTGTTGACTTAGAAAAATGTTACTAGTAACTTGTCGTTAGTGAATCGATTGATATCAAACCATATATTTGATAACGTCCCTAATTATGCATTAATTTGCACAAACATTACCACTTTGTATAAGTCTCAAAATCTTACGTTAAAGTATTCGAAGTAATGGTTGTTTACCCATGATGACAATTTCCAGGTCTAGTAAGTATTTGTTTATCATCACTACTTTAATACTACACACATACCCATACACTTTGTTTATCACTACATTTACATATTTTCAGCTTTTACTTTCTGTTTCATTTGTCTTGGGATTGTCTAAATTACCATTTGGAATACGTAAAAATATACTTTTTTTAATGTCTATTGTTTAGTTTAGTTTTATGCTATTAAACTAAACAGGAGTAGTGTTTTAGGTGGTGGTAGACACAGGTGGTGATAGTATTAGAAGCAGTGGCTGCACCGGTGTTGGTGGATGTTTTATTCTGCTATACATAGAGATAGGTGGTGCTAGAACTAGGAGAAAGCTAGGTAGCAGCTGCTAAAATTTCTAGGAGGTAGATATTATTTATTTTAGAACATTGAACGTTTTAATAATTATCAATGGAGACTTATGAACAATTGGACGAGATTTATTATTTTTAACTGAAATACATGCCATACGTTTCGTCTGTACGAAAACTTACAGCAACAAAGTTTGTTGTATCGTAATCACCTTTGATTATATAGATGACCAAGATAATGCTTTCTTTTTTGGTTATTAACGAGCCTGACGTCAACAGTTTTATCGAAATACGTGACTTTAGCAAACCATGAATTTACAACAGAGGTATAGTAAAATTAAAACGTATACCAGTGTTACTGAATAATTAGGGTTAGGTTAGGTAAAGGATGAGGTTAAGTATTTTGTTGAATAAAGATTTCTCCTGGTTCTGTTTACACTGAACAAACTGCAGGGAGTAAGTGACTGCAACATTGTCATAGTCAACAAGCTAGCTATTATTGTACTATAGGTCTAACGAGACGAAACCATATGTTCCCCATGAGTTAGGAACAAAGTATAATGTACCTACAGTCAGTCCAACTGTATTTGTCAGTGACAGATAGAGATTATATTCTTGTATTCTTTCCAATTCATTTGATTACACATTTGATCTAAGAAATATTTCTTTAGTTTTTCGTAGCATTTCCGCCACCAACTACACATTTCTTTACTTCTCCGTGGTGTTGAAAATATTGTGCTTGACAAAGCGCATCAGCCATCGATACATTTTGATTTAGATTTTAATTACTTGTGTTTATCTTCTATCCACAAACACTCAACACTCATAAAAGCAGTTAAACAGTTTAGTTTAACCTATATCCTTAATACGTTAACTCATCTTAGATTTATTTTCAGTGACTTTCACTGTGAAATATGCTTTTTTCACTTCCTTATTGTTTTTATTCTTTCCAGACCAATCCACCATTAACAATCGGTGGCAGGTTTTCCAAAGGTACATTAACTCAAATTAACATTTCCCACGTTCTCTATCCACAGCGGTACAAAACCGAAATAAATATATGATAGATATCTTTGAGTATGCAATTTGTATTAAATCGATAATTATTATGTTCTTCGTTTTACGTAAACTGATAAATATTACAGATACTTCTAAATTACGATTTTCTTTGTTTTATAAAATATTTTTAATACATGATGATCACCGTCTGTAAGTTATAAATTTTATTTGTATTTCATCATTATTGCAAATGCTTAAGACGCGATTAGATTATCACATTGGTGACAATATTTTTAGTGACAATAGTAATAGTGGTATTGGAAATGTAAAAGGTAAAATATGGACTTGGGATCTATGTCAATAAGACAATGTCTGGTTGCAACGGGAGAACCAGTAACAAGCTGTAGAATTTATTTCAGAAGCAGTGAAGTTTCACAACCATAGATTAGACATATTCGACTAAGGTAATTGGTAAAACTATGTATAGAAGCCAAACTTTTAAATAGGTGGATTTGACGGCTTATATTTCACGCAGTTGATTTTGCTATTGTTAACAGCTTGTATACAGGAGAGACCATAACAAAGAGTCTAATACCAAGCGATCATGTATTAGACTTGATGCTTTTTTGCATATGAGTTAGAGGGATGTGAATAGGGAGAGTAGTTAAGTCTAGAAGGAGAGAGACCTAGCAGTGCTTAAACTTTACCAGTAGGTAGTCTAATTATAAAATAAGGAAAGCATCCGGATTTATTACAGAAGTTTAACACGATGAAAAAGATCAGATGCCATACTTTGATAGAAATAAGTAAGGTAAGAGTTTAAAAAACAAAAATTGTAGTAGAGGCACACAATATATTATAATAAATTTTGTGTACGTCTTTCCACATAAAAAAATCGTTATTGCTTAGCAGATTTTATCGAACAAATAATTATTCAAACAATGATATACATTACTTACTTAATAAAAAATTTACTTTTAAAAAATTCCTCTTAAAATTCTGAGTATTTCATGTACTTCACACAATTTTGTCATATGAAAACAAAATAACTTAGTATTGTAAAGTTTTTAGTACTTTACAACAGTCAAGACTACTTAGCGTTGTTTCTACTATTTGTTCCTTGCTACGTTCTGAAGAAATATTGGTGCAATGTTTTTTAAAATATAAACAACAAAGTATCTGAAAGCTATATGTTTTTTGAATATTCAAATACGATTTATCACTTTTCAATATTTTTTCAATCGAAATTAAATCAGGTCAGAGAAAAAAATAGGCAAAGGTCAGGAGAAAAACTTAAGTATATAGGATTTCTGTGTCAAGTCAAACAAAATTTTGCAAATTATAATGCTCGTTTTGCATACTAAAAATTACATTAAATTCTTTAACGTTGTGAAAAAAGATATATTACTAGAAATACAAAAATAAAAATTGAGTAACACAATAAAGCAAAAAGACTAGAAATGACTCTGCCTACATGACAAGGTGATATCGACATTTATGAGTGATTTGCTTTGACTATCCGTAAAACTGAAAGCAAACTAAAGAAAGGACATTCGATTTTGAATAGGTCGACTTTAAATATTTAGGAGTGGTCGCTGACGAAAGGAATGAAAGGAGCAGGGAGAACGAACAGTGAAACCCTCCCGGACCCACAGCCTATTTTACATACCAAGATTTTTGAACAAACAAGAAGTATAGCCACGAAATGAAGATAGTGGTTTCAAGGGGTGTGATAAGACCGGTCGTGAAGTATGCAGATGAGGCAACATGTCTTACAAAAAGAGACAAAGAGAAACAGAAAAGAAGGTAATTATAAGATGATATGATATGAAGTATGTAAGAAAAGTATACAGCAATTTTATAAAAACGGAAATAGACTAAATATTAAGGGATTAAAACATAGTAATGAACAAGGATTGAAGTGGTTTCGTCACGTCTGTAGAAGGCAGTGGAAAGTGATTTCAAAACTCGTTAAATAAAAACCAGTAAGAGTGAGGAGGTTGGTTGACCAAGAGTAAGGTACAATTATTACATTGTGAGAGATATAACGAAATTTGGAATAGATGAGTGGTGAGAAAAATTCTAAGACATGGTGGAACGGAGAGGTGCTGGACACACACACATACACACACACACACAAACCACAAACACGTATACCAATCTATAGCGCATAACGTAGAGGAGGGATAGGAGCTGAAAATCCCCTGCACGTAATGTAGATCGGAGAATACTTAAAGAACGACTAAAATTCCTCAAATGGCGAGTGAAGCCTGCTGTATTGTACAGTGAAAAGTCAAGTACGTGAAGAATGATTGCTGTTAAATGATAATATGTCACACGTAAGAATCATGTCTGGACCAGGCAGACAATGAAGGAATAATTTACAATGATTTACAGGCAGACGATAAGATTTTAAACAATGGATATCAAACCAAGTACTGCTTATTCCAAAATTAGTATAGTACTGAAGAATGATATGTATTATTGTAGCAATCTAACCCTTTGTGTAAGCGAATGAAATCCAAGCAAGGAACTGAAGATTAGTATATAGGCTAAATCAATCTTATTATACCAGTTGTATCATCCGAAGCCTGGATGTTACTATTACAGATGGAAACAATCGTGATCTATCGAAATATACGGTCCGCAAAATATCAAATTGAGTGAGTCACGTGAGAAGAACAGATGATCGGGGAACAAGTTAGTAAGACTGTATCGGATGAATGGGACGACAAAACAAAGGAAAGCTGGTGGAAAGTTGGTTGGAAGATGTAGAGGATGACTTGTGAAACATGGGAATCAGAGGCTACAGAAGGTTTTTTGTGAGGACGTGGAAGTAAGAAAAGACGTTGAAAAGATTGAAACTTACTATAGATTTTAAAGTAAAAAAAAATGTTTAACTAATTTTCTTCTGCCGTTTAATAGTTTTGCTTCCTATGATACGAGTACGACACAACGTTAATGGATATTAGCAGAATAAAACCGAAGTAGAGACAAATTCCCCTACTACAACCTGGAATTCATCAGACATGTATGTAGGCCTACTACCGTGATATTGCGTAGGCACGCGCGTGCGTGTGTGATTTATAAGCGCAAGTCGTGGTTCCTAGGTCATTTAGAGTGATGACTGGAAGTTTTTTTTATACAAACGTGATTATTATTTTTTCAGTAGTAGGCCCAATATTGTTGATACATAATTGTCGATATTAATAAAGCGTATCCCTTTAATGAAAAAGTGTAATAAGAAAAGAAAACACTCAAAATAACACACAAAATTGGAAAATTTGCATTGCGATATGTTATATCTTGTGGCCGAATATAGTTGAAGAAGCAGCAAAAGGAATTGCTAGAAATAAGTCATTAGTTTATAGCAAACAGAATAGAATGATGACGAAATTGACAATCAGTGTTCGCCGACGGTTTCGCGCCTGGAATATCGGACAGTTTTCCTTGCTGTAAACGTAAAAGGGAAAGAAGTATGTTGTTTGTTTCGATGGACGACCACTTCTAAGAAATTAGGTAGATCACTAGTTATCTCCCTATCTCCTTATCACTAGTTATCTCCGCTTCTAAGCGGAGCGGATCACTAGTTTTCACAAAGGTTTAGTCACGTATGAATGGATAATTCGCAAGATGTGTTTATGATTAATATATGTTAAATATATTTAATGACTGTGGTAGAATATACAAGTCTTCCTCGTCGGTGTCTCCTGCTGCGTGCCAACTGCGTGGAGTTTAGTCGCCAGTTCAGCTAACGATCGTTCGGTTCAAAGGATATTTCTGGGCTTCTTATGTTACTATGGAAACCACATATGGCTCTCGGCGTAGTTTCTGTTATCTCATAAAAGCGCCATTACGTACATCTTGATGATTGAATTGTCGTAGTAACACAATTTTTCTTCTTTATCCGACACAACGTCGTCTCTGTGTACCACTGAAAAAGAGATGAGATAAAGTAAGAAAAACTATAATGTCGTAATAATGCAGCCATACGTGTTTCCATCTGACAAAGAAAGTAGGAAACTTTGGTGTGCTTATTGTCAGAAGTAAAGATACTGATTAGGGATGAAACTGGTACAAATACATTAAAAAAACAACACGTTTCTTAATAGTATTGATAAGGTAACAGTCGTAAAGGTTCTGCATGTAGTTTTATTCAAAGTTATTAATGCATTAGTGCTAAAACATGTAACTCCAACTTGCGCGCTCGTGCCCTTCCCTCACATACACATACACCCTGTAACGTGTCATTTCACTTAACATAAAAGATTGTCCCATAAATAAAGGAAGTACAAAACAATAAAACTAAAAGTAATAAAAGTGTCATGAGAAATAAGCAACAACTATTAAATTTAACCACCATTGTAAAATAAAATGTGATCAAATCAAGGTTAATACTATCTATTGTAAACTAAATGTAAGTAAGTCCATAAACAGCATGAGTTATAATGTACAACATATGTCAAAACCTATTATGCAGAGAAAAATTTTACAGGCAACCTAACCTAATTCCAACTGTAAAATATGAGTTGTAAGATAAAAAAACAGTAAAACTATACTAATTAGTTAGACAAAATCTGTATAATATTTACCTTATTCCGTCCTGTGACTTCGTTGTGGGTTTTTTGGTTACCGTTCTAAACATGTCTTTAATTAGTTAGCTCTGTTTGTGCATAATAACCCCATAGACAAATGAGATTAAGGTTATTGTAAAATAAATGTATAGTGGATGTCTAATATTAGTTTAAACATGTTACAATGTTGGGTAGGCAATAAGAACCATAACAATTATTTTCCAAAGACTTATAAACATGTACTTCAGACTATATTGTAACTAATTTAGTGTTTAAAACGTGACAGTCAAACTGACTAGTTAATATTGTAAATGGAAATTACCATTAAGGACTTGAAATGGACAAGACAAACTAATAGTTATTGCAAGATTCATGTAATACCCAAACTTACATCTACCAAGTAGATGACATAAACAATTTAAGTGTATGAAAATAGTAATAAATAAGACTTTTCGTTAGGTGAATAAGTGAAGATCATTGGAGTAAAGTACTAGTGACGTAAAATACTTGAAAGAGACAAGTAATTATGTAAAAATAACAAAGAATGGATCTAGGCAACAAGACTATAGTTTTTTCGGAAGTATTTTAAGTTAATTAGAGACCTTACAAGGCATACCATATATGTTAGATCTTAAGACATATCACAATAGTTAATATAGATCATAAGGGAGATAATAGAAATGTTTAACTGTGTTAAAATTAAATAGTTTTGTTGTAATTAACAAATAACAGTTCCAAGGTCACAAGACATGTTAAGTTAATTAGAGACCTTACAAGGCTTACCATATCTATTAGATCTTCAGACCTATCACGATAGTTGAAATAGATGATAAGGAAGATAATAGAGATATTTAATTGTATTAAAGTTATGTAATTTTATAATAATTAACAAATTATTGTCTCAAGGTCACAAGACCTTAGTATAGTATAAATATAAAGTATAAATCAAGGCTTTTATCAAAGTTTAGCTAATGTTTAAAGTTGTTTTTTTATTAGTATTAAAATACTTGTTATTCACGTTCAATCAGAAGTACAACATAGAAAATTAATTTAATAGCAAAAATTAAAATATTTAAGAAGAATTTGTTAATCTAGGTCAACATTTAAAAACACTAATTGTAAATTACTGCATAAAACTGTATCAAATGAGATCTCAAAATGTTCAGCAAGAAAAATTCAATTCAATGGTGCTAATATCTTTGTGATTGGACCTAGCACAAGGAAGATATGTTAGTTTTAAGGATTCTTAAAATATTTGGTCTAAAAAGGGACGCTGAACTTGGCGTCTGTTGAAGATCATCAATCTGAAAACAACGGAATTTTTGTGATTAAAAACAAAAATATTTAATCATTCAACCAATCAGTAGCCTTCACCTGCCAGGTAATTTCACCCATAAGGCACTGTTAACGCATCAGTCTTTCACCGGAAATTAGACAGTGAAGAACGCCTCCTCTGAAACGCTTAAAACATAATTAATCTCGTTCCCAAAGTGCATTTCTAACCTCAAACCATTGTTAGGTTACGCAAGTGTAAACAAACGGCGACCTAACCTGAAATCGGAGAATTAACCTATCAGTGATAAACAAGTGTAGTGAATTATTTTTATAATACTGTGGTAATTTTTATACTGTAGTGAATTACTAATAACAGTGTAGTCTAAAGGGTGAACAAAGAAAAGGAAGTATAATGTGCATTACAAAAAAATATAACACGGCTTAATATTTAAGAATCACGATAACACAGTAACTGTTATATACACTGGTCCACTAATTAATATACCATCACGGTATATAAACAATGTCACTATTATAATTATTTTGTATTTTTATAATTTTTAATGGTATTTCATATTTAAAACTGAATCACTAAGCATACTTTGGTTAACCTCAAACTCGGACATGGTCCAATGTACGAACTGTTCGTTATTTTAAATTTAAGTTTTTATTTTGTTTAATGAAGAAATTTGTGTTAGTGGTTGAAATCACAATCAGAATGATCAATATTGCACACCACTATATTAAATAGCTTGAAAGCGCTAATCGGAATAATTTTTATATAGTGGTGTGCAATATTGATCATTCTGATTTTTATTTTGTGTTATATTATAATCAAATTAGTTTGTAATGCTTTGCACTTCTTGAAGTCATTTTCGTTTATCAGTATTGTAGTCAAAAGAACCCCAAAAAGTTTATATTTTTATAACAAAACTTCATCAACTATGTCTGGAGACAAAGAACTTGTGCCAACCCCTGAGCAAAAAATTTTATAGCCTGGACAATTTAAGATAAAGAACACATGGTTATGTATTGAATTTACCAAGGGAAAGAAAGTACTGAAGGAACAAAATAAAGAACATTATTGGATTTAAAAGAGTATTAATCATTATTTTAATTAAAATAAAACTTTGTTTAATTCATGCCCGATGATTTTTCAATCCACCTAAAGGATTAAGTTGGCAGTACGTAAATTTTGACACTTACTCATTAATAACATGAATTAAATAGTGAATTGAATTAAAATTAAATGAAATCATTCAAAGAAGTAAAGTAAATAAAAGTTTTTTTCTGATGAAATATTATATTGTTATCTGAGAACCGAATACCTCCATAACCTAGTTACATTGGATTTTCGATTGATTTCCACCACTTAAGATATTTCATTGACATCTAATTGGTAAAATATATTTTATTTTACCTTGGCGCCCATTTTATTCATAATATTATCAGTCAAGAACCAAATTGTTAATCCATAATGAATTATTAACTAATTATAGAACTTTAAAGTGAACTTTATAGAAACCTACTTGATATATCTTGAGGCTATAGAGCAACTTCCAAAAATAGAATTTATCCAACAAGAAATCTCAACTTCAGATAGAGAAGAAGGTAAGGGATTTACTGTGTATACCTTTCTATAATTATGATTATAGTTATCAACAGAAGAAACTCACAACCACGCTTACTATTTAGTATTACATATTTGGCTCCCACAACGTGGGGCAACTATTCTATTTAAGCAACCGTTAAATACTGGCAACCACAACAAGGGGCAACTATTCTATTCTTATCGGCCGTTACAACCCTCATTCACTTCTAACACGTAAACAGAAATGTAAGACTATAATTAATAAAAATTAAATATATACACTCAAAAAAACAACACTTTAAATAATTTGACCATGACTATACTTGCAAAAATGGCTATATTAATCAATAGAACACTTAACACTGCATATCAAAGGGTGAATGATAGAAAGTTTATTATTCGCCTTATAGTTCTGTACGGTTGCGTTTATGCGGTAGTATTGAAGTATTTTAATTCGTAGGTTTGTTTTATGTTTGGGACTCCAAAAAAATCTGTCTATACCCCTTGTGCAACTTTAGTGGGATTATTGACCCTCTATTGTACGTCCGCTTATTGACTAAGTTGTTATTAATAACTGACCCTGTAAGACAAGTTACAATTGAATAAAACAATCTTAGTTCCAATGTGGACGTAGGGCACTGAGCTTTGGAAAGGGAACGAACCCACTAATCAGAAATACCCTACACACGTTTCAAGCAGAAAGGCATTTCGTGATGGCAGATTCCCCATTCCTACAAGCCATTTACGAAGAATTGCATCAGAGACAAAATGAAACTAAATGCCATAATATATGTAGAGCGGAATTCGAACACGAAATAACAAACACAAAAAATCTCAGTCAAGTTGAAAGAAGACATAGACAACGAAGTATTGCTGCGTTCAGACGAGGTGTCTTCCTTAAACCTTCAGCAAAATAGTGACAATGGAGGGACGATGTCCGGGTGTTGAGCGTACCGTACTCCAGACAGTGTTGAGCGTACCGTCGACGGAAGGTAGAGGATAGAAATGGGAGAAAAATTGTGTTTCTTTGTCAGGCGTTCCGCTTCCGTAGCACAACGTCCTCCTCCGCTACCAGCACTACCGGAGAAGACCAAACTCTTGATTAAAACTGCCTCCTCCCTGCCTAACAGAGGCATTCGAGGAGGTTGGCGTATCGGTGTTTTATCCCCCGCATTCATGTGTTGTTGCACAAGAGAGGTTATTCCCAGTCACTCGTCCGGAACTGCAAATCCATTTTTAACTTCTTCAACTGTTTTAATTCTTCAACTTTAGCACTTGAGAGATTGTCAAAAGACTTTTTAACAGTTACTTAATATCCTGTAGTAATTTTTAAGAGTGTGAATTCGAGCTATGTCTTCGTTGCGTCATTCTGGCTACCCAGCCCATAGGAAAGCTTTTACTCAGATTTGTATCGATTTGTGAAGTATATCCTGATTTGCTATTCTAATAGAAAAATTTCCGGTTACGTTTTACTAAAATTCTGAAAATTAATATTTTCCAGATGCTGATTCTCTAGGGCTCGAATATAGAACACTGGTTTCCCCAAAATTTATGTCGGTTTTAACCATGATGATTTTCTTTAAACTTAGTGAAATACTTACGGGCGGCGACTTGATTTATCACGTCCATTGATTTTTTGACGTATTTGTTGTAGAGAGAGTTACTCCTTCTTGCCCGATCCTCATGACATTCTTGTTGAAGTCGACTACAAACCCATACTGTTCATAACGTTTACACCAAGAATTGCTTTATCCACAATGTGTGCAACAAGTAAGTTATCTACGTTAAATTGAAATGTTAGCTTTTAGCCCTCAATGTTAATATTGTCTTTTTTACCAACGGAATACGCTGTGTTTACATACATGTAATAATAACACGAAATGTAATCATAAGGTAACTAAATCTGGGTCACAGTACAATGGCAGAATCATTAGAAGTTTGTAAAATAAAACAAACCTATTCGATAAATAACACACTAAATTACGTTGAGAAAAACACGTTTCAACACTGAAATCAGCATTTATTCTGAATACCTCAGAGTAGAGCTATATTTTTATGCGTTTTTACGCTTAAAAACGTAAAAGTTAGACAATTTTTTATTACGTCTGATGTATTTGTATACTAAAATTTACGTACGGCTTATTAATTTTTTACTGCAAAAGCGTGCAGCGTTGCCGAACGTTTGTTTTTCGTGAACCTCTTGTTTACTGTTCCACACTGTTACGCAAGCGTATTTACCGCAAGAGTAAGTTACATATGTTCCATGTTTGGATTCTAAGAGAATATTCCCTGGAGCACAGTGGCTCACATGTCAACGCAATATACACGTCATAAGAGTACAAAGAACAAAGAGAAGGGACAAGGTAACCAAAAATACTTCTGAGATATGAGTCAACAGTCAAAAAGGTACATTCTCGCAACTAGAAAGAAGCGATTTCAGCAAAACAATGTGAAAATAGAAGAAATTTAATATTAGTTTATATTTGATAATGTTGACGACGATGATGATGATGAAGTTAATGATGTCTGGCTAGAAATTTGGGTTACAAGTCTTCAGCCCGAACGTTTTAATGTAATATGAACTAACAATCCATCTTATTTATTCGACAGGATACGAGGAGGTGTACTTCATCGAATTTACATGTTCCATTTTCCTTCCGAGCTTGAAATTTCCAGGCCGGCAGTTATTTACGTTCCTCTTTCTCGTTTTCGAAAACATTATCATTGCCGTGTTGTATCATATAATCATATTCGTCCTCCTGGCACTAAATGTTTTCACGTATTACGCTTTACTGCATCAGCAGAAAAATAGCCACCTCAAACAGTTATAAATCTTAAGTTCTTATACACGGAGTTTCTAATTCTAATGTGTAGTTCTAGTTTCTCATCCAGTCTACCTGTTTTTAATCTAGATTCTTATTCTAGATATTAACACATGCTGCAGTATTTCTACACAAATAATTTGAATAAAATTGGGGCGCCACTGTTGAGTAAACTAATAGCATCCTAATGCCCAGTTCGTTCTCCGGTTCATTATATTATTGTGTGTGGTATGCATGTGTTCTGTGAATGTGTGTGTGTGTGTGTGTGTGTGTGTGTGTGTGTGTGTGTGTGTGTGTGTGTGTGTGTGTGTGTGTGTGTGTGTGTGTGTGTGTGTGTGTGTGTGTGTGTGTGTGTGTGTGTGTGTGTGTGAACAAATAAAGTATGTAGCGCTACCCTACGTGTTACAGAGCTTTGACGTCATGTGAACTATGTGAAGCACTTCACCAATGAGCTAATAGTCTGTAGAGACATGTCACTTATTTTGAATTTTATTCTCTCGTGCAATATAGTCTAAAACGTATAATATACTTAAAACATAAGATATATTAAAGTATTTTAATAACATATTTAAAAATATAAATGGCGCTAAAAATATATACGGTATTTAAGAATCGTCTGTTTTGTGTAAACGCTTTCCTTTGGAGAATGAAGCTAAAACCGGAAGTACGGGCAACCTTCGCCGAATTGTGCAGGGACGTATTTACGGGGGAGGAACAATCAGAACAACCCCCGCCCACCCGAGAGGAATACATGTCATTCGCCACCAGCGACAATGGCCACCAGCTTAAAATTTGTGACAATCGCTACCCACTGTCCCCGGCTCCCTCCCCTGAGGCAATGACCGCTGGAATAATAACGAGAAATTCCGCAGGACCATCCCCTCCGTCCGCTAGCCCGCTTTCTCTCATTATTGCTCTGAGTGTCATAGTGTTCCGGTCATAGTTATTCAGTGCATTCTAGTTGTGCTTGATATGGAAGTGTCAACGAACAGTCACGGGAAGCCATGCGCCCACTACCAAGGTTACGCGTACAACGTTAAAAGGACCAAAGAAGATGGACTGTAACTTGGTGCTGTTCAAGACAAAGATCGACACGTTGCCGAGGATCAATCAAGAGCCAACGTGGTGAAGTGCTGTGTTCAAGCGAGCATCAATGTGGACCTCCGGATGATGCTCTCTCAGAAGTATTGAAGGCGAAGAAGCGAGCACGCGACGAGGACACGCCAATTTCTAAAATATACTCCAAACAAATGGGTAATCTCCACAACATGGGCTATGATTTAGTAACCGAAATGCCAGATCAGCTAGTTATGAAGAGGTCTTTATATCGCTACAGGGCCAAATCTCAAGGTAATCAACGAGAACCGGATCATCTGAAGAAGTTGTTCTGGAAATGGGAATGCTTACCATGACAGATGGAAGTAGTTTTCTTTTGAAAGACGACAACACAGGCGGGCGACTTATTATTTTTAGTGGAGCATTAGGAAAAGAAGCTTTGAGAAGTAAGCAAGATTTTTTTTATGGATGGCACTTTTAAGAGTTGCAGTAAACAATTTTCGCAAATTTATACCATTCACCCAGACTTTGGAAGCTCAAAAAACGAAACAAATATATATCCAGTTATATTTGCTCTCTTACCAAACAAAAGGAAAGAAACATATATTCGACTTTTCCGCCTTCTTATTGAGGCCATACCAGAGTGGAATCCAGCGACGGTGACAGTCGATTTTGAATCGGCAGCAATTTCTGCCCTTAAAGTTGTATTTCCCGCAGTAGAGGTAAAAGGTTGCTACTTCCACATGAGAAAGTGCATCTGGAGAAAAGTTCAAGATTTGGGACTTGCTTGTGAGTATATGAAGAACGAAGAAGTGAGATGATCATCCGCATGTGTGCTGCTTTGGCGTTTCTTCGGCCTGAGGATGTTCCCGACGGCTGGCTGGAAATTCATTCCAGAGTGCCTGACAATGAAAAAACTTTCTGGATTTTTGGACTATTTCGTGGAGAGATGGATGGAAAACGAAGAAGTTCCAGTCGAGCTTTGGAGTTGTTACAACAGGCGTCATCGAACCACCAACTCTGTCGAGGGATGGCACAATAAAATTAATACCGAACTTGGAAGACCGAATCCTCGAGTCAAGGACCTCATCAACTGTTTAAAGAAAGAAGCAGAGAACACAGCATGTGCACTAATAAGGGCCCAGCTCAACATTGAAGGTAAACGAAGGAAGACTGCTTACATGACTCTAGATGACAGACTGGAAAGAACGGTTAAAAAATGTGAAGAAAGTGGTGATATTGTCACTTGTTTGAAAACAATTTCTCATCTCCAAAAACTTTGAAGAGTTACTATAAAGTCCAGGAGCTTAAACGTTGACTTATGAGAGTAAAAAAAATGTAAATAAAGTCAATATTCGTGACGGAGCTTAATTTGAGCCCAATAATGTAAATAAAGTAAATATTAGTGACGGAGCTTAATTTGAACTGAAAGTAACTGACGAAGCCAATAGCTGATTTTAAACACGCCTATATGCAATAAATATATGCATGTACCCAGTCCAAAGCCTGTGAAAAGTGTGATGGGAATCAGTAAAATTCACTTGACTGTTCAATGCAGACCAGGTCTGCGAAGCCCAAGCTTAATATTAACGAGAGGTGGTGGGGAAGCCCCTGCTGGTGGCTATTGTCCCTGGTGGCGATTGTCACTAGTGGCGATTTACAGGACACCGACAGGGTCGAAAAAGTTGACGAATTTTGTTAATCAATTAATTTTTATGCTGTTTTATTATTTTTTCAGCTGTGTACACTAACATACTAGTAATAAAAAGAGGTTTAATGAAGAAACCTCCGATCTGACGATGAGCTGAGAAGCTTGAAAGCGCTAATCGGAATAATTTTTCTTAGTGGTGTGCAACAGTGATAATTCTGGTTGTAAAAAGAGGTTTATTACACAGCATTAGCGTACACGTTTGAAATATGAAATACAGAAAAATCAATTCAGTATCTTGAAAATAACGCGTATTCTTATTTTGTTATTACCCTTTAATTTATTGGAACTGATTTCAGCCACTTTAAAGATAGTAATGGAGGTAAACTTGTTTTTTCTATTGTATGAAGCCGACCCGACCCGACTAAAGGCCAATTTATAGATACGAAACTGGAATTAAGTCGTCTGTGTGAGAAAGGTTTCCGTACTACCCGTCCCTGCTTACCTCGTTTCGTCGCCGTTAATCTCCTTTACGCATATTAGCATTTTTCTGCCATACACCGAAATGACGTGCGGGGTAGCTTGTCACCGGTCGCTCCTATTCGTCATATTTCGCTTCGTTTCGTGAGACTTCGGTACCGCTGGTGACTACATGTGGACTGCGTGTTTTTATTTGCATTCCTTCATGTTCATTCGGCTACTTGTCAACGTGCGAGAACACAACGCACGTGCATCCGCATCTGTTTGTATTACTTCGCCTTGTTTCTCGTCTATTCGTCTCCTTTGCATACGTTAGCAGTCATCTACTACTCATTGAACGGACGCCCAATGATCGTTTGGCACCACTCGTTTCGGTTTGTCTGTATTCGTTATGTTTCATCTTATGTCGTCCCTTTTCGATACAGCTAGTGACTATACCTAGACCACTGGCCTTTATTCGCCATTCATCGTTATCATTCGCCTATCTATCGTCATGGGAGAACAACAATACATGTGTGGGAGCCTCTCTTGCCTTTCTGGCAAATGAAGGTGCGTTATATGTTAAGATATGTTAAGAAATATAATTGTCTAAGTACTTAACTAAAAATGAAAATTTGACACACATACACATAATTTCAGGTGCTTCAGTAATCGCATCGTCACTCTACTGAACGTGGAACGTAGTACTAGTTTATGGGATTGTCGTTATTAGGCTTAGACGACAATAATTAGTTTAACGTTTTGTGTTCGACTTATCTTGTGTAACTGGCCACATATGATTTAGTGATTGATATTTTGAAGGTTGTCTATTGCAGTTAAGAGGTGAATAACTGCATACTTTACTTTAGGGAAACGGACAACCAGAAATAAAATTTTTTTATGTAGCTATTTAACCATGTGAAAACGGTTGTACAAGAATAAATAAAGATGTGATAGTTGAAGGTTTATGTATACCTTGCTATATTACTTTAGCGTTGTTGTACTCAAGTAAGGCGATGTGGCTAGCATTGGTACCCACAGCGCCTCGCTTTGAAACCCGAAAATGTGTGCGTCTAGAACTCAGATAAAGTACTTAAAATTCTGATAACAACAAAAAATAAATACGAGATACCATACTTTCAGATGCCGTTGATTAGATGTCATATTTTCTGCCATTGTACACAAAAATCATATAGAGATGACAACTGATGGGGGACAACACGTAAAAGGAAGGGACGTTCTTCATTCCCCTTTTTATAAAATGAGTTACCACCTAGATGAGCCTGATCTTCCTTACCACCTACTTCGAAAATTTCTGGTTTCTTTGTTCTACTTTCTCTTAGCTTTTCGTCACACATCAGTTTACATGCTAAATTATTTTTATCATTGTCTATATTTTTGTTCTGTTCTTTTTTTTAATCCTTACTTACTAAGCTAGTTGTGTGTGGTAAAATAAGCTTATAACTAGTTGGTGGCGACAAAAACAAGCCCTTTAAATCTTAATAACTATAATGGGAACTCATTGGTATGAAATACATTGTTCTGTTAAACTGAGAAATAACCGTTCTGAACTTCGGAAAAGTCCTCATTCCAGCACAACCGTGGGTGTACCATAAACTACAAAAGCTAGCTTGACTAAAAAGCTAATAGTTTATGAAGTTAAGGAAAGTGACAGATTAAGTCTTTAGGAATCCTCAAGTTAAATTTACAGTCATACCATAAAATCTAATGACTTACAACGAACGTTTTAGAAGGGAAGGCCTTGGAAAAGAAAAATAAGGAAGACATAGGAAGGTGTACTTAGAAGGTGCGAAGGTAATAAGGTACGTGACAGTTACTAACAAAAATCAATATATAAGAATTACAGCGATACGGCATAGCATTTAAACTATCTTGACAATGGAAGTTATATAATAGAAGCCGTAGTATGATATTCAAAATAGTGGGATGCGGTGTGTCACAATATGATAACTTTAACAAGAGAGTGTATGCTGCTAAGCAAATCCATAAACTTATTCCATGGTATAGTAAATATATAAAGAAAGATTTTTCAATATAACAAATACGTGGTATTCTTCTAAAGTTAGATTTACGGAATTCATTATCAAGACTATTTTTCGGGTAAACAAGATACCATTTATTTAAACACTTTTCACATGGCTTTAGTAAAGTGATAAATTTTATAAGACCGTCTTTTTAAATACAATGTCGTCTTCAGAAATGCACTGTGTGTCAACATACGTTTTACGACTTTTATTATTCAGGGCAAATTTGCAGATGCACGTATATTTTTAGGCCATGACGTGTGAACACCAATATGACAACGGTGAGAATGTTCATCTTAGGTAATTCTTAGAATGTATTACTTATTTCATTAAAAAATTGTGAATGTAATACTAAGCGCATCCTGCATATTAAAATAACTACATTCAAAATGTTTCTTTGCGAAAATGTACATAAATTATTTAAGAAATTAGGCTGATGAAAAAAATAACATGATAAATAATATCTGTTTTCAAGTACTTTGACAGATTTATCAGTTTCCTTTACACTAAGTAAATAAATTTGTATTCCTAAGTGGAACACTACACTGTAAAAAAAATGTATGCCTAAGGCTACCAAACACTTACGTTAAGATACAATATTCGACCACAGCAGTATAGACTTGCCTGTGCACCATTTGATTATAACTACTTTCAACTTAACCGTGTTTTCTGTGTTCGATTTTGGTGATCAAAGTTTCGCTCTTGACTCAGTCAGGTATGTAATATAACTACAGCGTTACATCTTTGACATAAATAATTCTACATAATGTTACAGTAGAAACAGAATAATTGACACCAGATGAAGGAACTAAATACAACTTTCTTTTACAGTCAGAATTTAATAAAGACAGTCTTATAAAATTCTTCAAGATAAAATTTGTCAAACACACCACAATAAGTGTCATCTTATTACTGGTTCGCACAAAGTAACGCAACAATCACTTTCTACGACACCGGAACAGTTACTCAGCAGCACACTCTAATATCGTCATGTCTAAACTGAAACTCGCCAGGCTGCTGGCTTTTTATTTATACCCTGTTCTTGAAAAATCTACCACTTTCTGGCCAACGCGTCGAGAATAATTGCGTAATTACAGGCGCTGTGTAATTTCCAAAAAGCTATATCACGCCTGACCTTAACACACTCTTCTCGCGAGTTGCCTATTTCAGTAGACGTAAGACTGCCGCTCGCACTGTACAAGCCTAGCGTCACGCTTTTTATCTATCGCTTCAGCGTATCTCTTCAGTAGTTCGTTTTGGATGCCCAACACTGAATTTGTTATCACGCAAAAGTCTTTTCGTCTAAAAAGCCTGTAGGAATTTTTGTTCTTGATGGCTTAGTGCTCCTCAAAACCGTACATCTAGATTGGGAGTAACATTGTTTAGTACAGCTGTAATGTATTTTTTACGACTAGTTGTCAAAACCTGGTTAGTTAATGAGCGAACATATAATGGATTTGATAATCCCAACAAGCCTGGTCAAAGGATATACACAGAGTCGTTCAGATTTGCAAACGTACATGCATAAAACAAGTCTACATACTTCAACGCTAACATAAACTGTGTAATAAAGAATAACGATACGGAGGAAACAACCTTCCTCGTATCCATCGTTTAGTATGCGAGTGCCTGCACTGAGTATAAATAAGCTTCTTTATTGTTATTCCATAAATTCCTGTACTTAAACACGGGACGAAAACATGACTCTTCCACTTCAAACTGTATGTTCAAAGTATTTGAAGAAATATTAATTTAGAATTATTGTGTTTACTTAGTATTTATTTATACTTTTAAACTTTTTGTATCTGAAATTATGTTGTGTGTGTGTGTGTGTGTGTGTGTGTGTGTGTGTGTGTGTGTGTGTGTGTGTGTGTGTGTGTGTGTGTGTGTGTGTGTGTGTGTGTGCGCGCGGGTATGACATGAGGTAAATATTTTATTACTAAAATATGGATAAAAATTCGGGGAGAATTTTTATTACGGTTAAATTACGTATAATATTCATAAATGTCTACTGTTTACAACGCATTTTTATCGTCTCATGTATTAATCAATGTCCACACTTCAGACAGTAACCACACCAAAGTTTTTGTTTTTGTAGACATAAAGACGCATACACTGCATCCCTGACACAAATTGCATGATTTTCTTCACTGTTATATAAACTCTTTATCAACAATTCAGTTACCCAGAGAAAACGTTTTGTCGGATAAGGGGACAAAATTTTGTTGCTCTAGCAATCCAATCATCAAGATATAGGCCTACGTACCGACGTTTTTACGAGATAGCAGAAGCTCGCCGCACTGTAAAATATAAACCACCTGCAGTTTCCATGGTAACATAAGTAGGCTAGAAATATCCTTTGAACCGAACGATCACTAAGTTATACTGGCAAATAAACTGTATGCTTTTGGCATAGCTAAAAGGGCTGCCGACGTGGAAGGTTAATGTGCTCTACCGCAGTCGCTAAATACTGAACATTAACGTACAAGCAAAAAACTCTACATGACGTAAGAAACGTCTGTATATTATAATGTCCCTCTGTTACACATCGCATTCGGTCCAAGCTCCCATCGCTTGAATTCTTTCTGATCAGCGTTCCGTGAACCCAAGCAAACATACGGGTGTATGTGTCTCCTCCTTACTTTGTTTCACAGACAACAGAATGGCGTCCCAGGTAGTTTGCCAATTATTGTCAAATCTCGTCATTATTCTATGCCTTGAAGTTTGATCATCAATGACATTTTTCATCGTTTTCTAATTTTACTTTAATTTTATTCATCTATACTTTGGAACATATCACATTCCCCAGTTTATTCTCTTTATGTTATGTCCCGTCTAGGTGATTCGCTCGGAGGAGTAACCTTAGTGTTCATTCCCTTTCCACTGCGCACAACAATGTTTTATACTTCGTTCTCTTAATTCTTCAACAACAATATCTAGTGCTCTACAATTTTCACCATAAAACCGGAAGTAGACGAGAAACTTGTATATTTATTTCTTATGTAGCCCATACATGACACCGAATATGAGGCTGAGCGTGCTTCAGTCAATAGGGGAACACGTTTCCTTCTTGACAACACAATTTGTAAAAAAGAAACTTTTTAATAAACCATTAAACGCCCTTGTAATGTATCACGACCAACACCACTTCGAAGACCGTCAGTTCTGAAATTAAATAATTTTACCGACAACATGATTACATACATTATTGCGTATCTCTCTTCTTTGTCTCATAGAATTAGAAAATGACAGCTCAAAATCTCTGCTTGAGGTTGCATGAAGATTACATACGCCTGTAGGTCTATAATATAATCTAAGCCAAATATTTTGTCAATTCTATAACATAGCAATATGCGATATGCATACTAAACTGAGAGTGAGGAATTTTTTATAATTTGTTTTTAACTAGACAGTTAACCAACTTCTAAGTTTTTATACAGACAAGTGTATTAAAAATTATTATCATTTGTAACTATTTCAATTTACAATATTTTGGAATATGTCCGTAGTATTCGCTACTTAATACACTTTAGTAACGTAGGCTGAATAATCCAAATCCTACTTCTGTGTAACAAGCGTCTCGCCGTCTGTGTAACATACAAAGGCACACAAGGACAATGGACGTCACTGACGGATACAGTTCAACTGAGTCAGGTAATTTGTACTTTGTCCCCAGCTCAAGGGGACTAGATAGTCTCCTCACGACCTCCAATTTATTAGCTTCCATCTTTGTTTGTCTGGATTTTTACTGAGTCCACTTCATTCTAAAATGTAAACAACGTAGAACTTTAACTCGTAAAATTTCGTAATTTTTATCACTAAAACAAAATATCTTACAGTTTAACAGGATTTAACACCAAACGCTTTGCTCATTCTACGATTAAGATCAATCGTCTTAGTTACTTGACTGAGACTCAGCTGTGTAGCAGTTCCAACTCTTGTTTATGCAGTTACGTTGGTATATTTACTCCAGTTACGTTGTAAAGTCATTGGTTTGTTTGGACTAATTTGTTGTACATTAATACGCTTGATTTTAAAAATTGATTGTGTAACGGTATGGTTCATGCTATCCATGCCATTTTAATAGAATGGATGTACATTCACTGACATCCACTGCATTACACGATGCCGGAAATCCTTTGTTGTGCAAGACATACAGTTAAGAAATATTTTACCGACTAGCTATTAAGTGTGTATTGATACTAATGGTACAAAAAGTTTTTCTTAATTTAAAATGTTAATAATACTGGTGACGTAAAAATTAAATGCGCATTGAATCACAAAGTAGTGTTCTTTCTAGTAAAACCATACATGTTCACTCAGACTATCGATAATGTAACAAATTGCAAATTGCTTTCGTTTTGCTTTCTAACACTACACTGTCGAAAATGTAACCGCTGTATGTTCGTTGTTCGTTTGAAAGGTAAATATTAAATTTATTTGAATTGACTGTATTTTAGGTCATCAGCTGTATTATGATCGTATGTTAATATGTGCCCAATTTTCTCAAATTGCGCAATCCATTCTGTTTGCTTCTAATGATCCGTCTGTCTTCCGAAAGATATGACATAATTTGCTTTTATAATATTTTTTTCTAATATACTGATTAGAAGAGGTTAACAAATTTGTCGGTTTATATTTATTTAATCAAAAGAAAGCATTCGTCGTAGCATTACCTGCAGTTAAGCAATTTTTACCATGGTTTTTTAGTTAACACCATTTGTCACTTTTCAAAAACGTCTTTTATCTTGTTACCCCTTACTGTAAGTTTATCTTTTAACTAACTAGTTTTTTTAATATGTGTTCTTTTTATTTTTTTTAGTGCCTTTCATAGTTGTTACAAAACATTTAACCGTAAAAATATCATTAGGAACAAATTACTCATTTATTGAAAACTAAATCAAGAAAATCTAACATGAAATTCAAGAATTATGATTAAATTATTAATAAAGAAGGTAGAATTTAAAATGCTTTTTAAAACGAGTAACGATACCGTTTGAAAATAATAAATACATTGTTTTGTTTTGGGAAAGTAAAAGTTTATAACACTATACTTGAAGAAGTCCTCGGGGGGGGGGGGAGTAGCAATAGATGTCAAGGATATTAAGATCAAGTTAAATTTAGGAAATAGGCAACCTACGTTCTACACGAAATTGTCTGGAAAAAGCATTATAGAAGAGACAAAGAAAAGTATAATGCAGTGTAATTGACGACACGAAGTGGGGGTCAGAAATATAGCCCCACGTACAAAAGCTATAAAATCCAAAGGATAAAATTATACAATATGAGAGGTTGAGTTGTGTACTAACCACACAGTCAGGTACTCGTCATGATAAAGTAACAGTAAGAATAACAAAAAGGTGAGTAAAGTGACATTCTCAGTAACAAGGAAACTGGAAAGCGGGAATGCTTAGTAATATAGAAATGTTGAAAAATTCGTATAAATTGTGACGGTTAGTATAGATGTTAAATTGAGAT
The DNA here is from genome assembly GCA_034769895.1 of Magicicada septendecula. Taxonomy (NCBI): domain Eukaryota; kingdom Metazoa; phylum Arthropoda; class Insecta; order Hemiptera; family Cicadidae; genus Magicicada; species Magicicada septendecula. The sequence continues at coordinate 107,568,460 of CM068375.1, forward strand.
GATAAACCTGATAGGGACTCATAAAACTTGATGGTTAAAAATGACATTAGGAAGGCTGAAAAAGTTGTCTCATAAAAAAGTGAGGCACTTATAACCGTGACAATCATGTTTTTTAAAGCGACTGACGTGAAAGTCTACATGAAAAGCGATTGGTCAGACTAGGATTTATAGATGACTAACGTCTAAGAAGAAACCGCGTCTACAACATTTACGCATTATTGCGGAACTCCGTAGAGGAAAACTTCACAACATAACATTAGACAGTAGAATGTTCATATTATGGTACTACTGATGAAAACAAAAGGCAGGCATCCCGTTGTTGTGGCGACTTACCTAGCCTAAAGATATCATATCTGTTAATATATAATCGTTAGCAATGAGGATAGTGTACTCTACGCTGTTGATACAAACGTGGACCGTGTACAGTGCTTTTCAATCTGCACCAAGTAAGTAAAATAGTCACCAGTTATTTTTCAAACTGTTTTAACAAATTCGCGTAAATTTCTAAACTCCTACACAATTACAATAATCAAATGCATTGTTCACATAAAGCATCTCGTAAAAGTAATTAATGACTTGAATGCCTTAAATGAAACACAAAGAGTTAAAAACAAATAAACACTTGATGCTATTTGGCATTGATTACAACTATTAAAATAAACAACGTAAGACAACTCGCTAACTTGTCAGCCTGCTCCCCTCGTATATCTGTATATAGATCGTAGTGAAGGGTAAGGTTCATATGATGCAAGCAATAATTCCGGCGGCAGAAGACTTCTCTAGATATGTGGTAGAGGTAAGAAAATCTATAACGCTATATTAACGGCTAATTTTTCTTGCCGTATTAATCATCAAATTCCTTTAAATATTATTTACTCCAATTCGGCTGTACTAGATATTTTTATTTCAATTTCTGTGTTCACGTGACTGTAATACACAATTTATTGTTTGGTGTGTGTATGTAAGGAGGTCTGTATTTGTGTTTTACCATTTAATTTTAGGAAGATATAAAAACATTGAGGTAAACAGCGGCAAATTACAACTTTCACTGCAGGGCAGAAAATTACAGTGTGTCAATGTTGTACAGGCGTAACTGACAACATAAGTGATCGTTAGGGTTGGTCCCAGGTCAGCGCAGCGTATTGACATTATGTTTCAACAAAGCACTCTGTTATAATTTAATAACAATTTTACAGGTGTAACCGATTGTTGCCATGTAGCAAATAACCATTGGTTTGTAATCTAATTATTGAGATAATTGTATAATGAAATAAATAATATGTTACGTTAAGTACTGAAAGTTTTATAAATATATTGGACAGTTTAATCATCGACGCACGTAACGTACAATGAAAATTAAATTAAAGTGATGGTTATAAAAGGAGAAAGGGACGTTTTGAATTGATAAAAAAAAAGATAGAACGTGTGTGAACTTTACAATACCGGTAGTAGGAGTAAATACAAACAAAGGAGCCTAAATCAACAACTTAGAATTCTGACACATGATGAATAATAACGGTATTTCCATTATCATTCCATGAATTTTGATGTAAGAGGAATTCAAAGATGACCTCCTCTTTATTGCCTACAATTTATAGCTCCGTTCTTGACTGTTCTAACTTCTGCGATCGATCATTTGGTAACACTAGCCTACTAACGTAAGTCACTTTTGAGGTAAGTTACGTTAATTCGGCCCTAATCTTGCCAATACGCATTGTTAATAACGCTTTTTATTAACCTGCTGATGGAAAAAACTGTTGCAGTTTAACTTTAACAATTATATAAAATCAACTGATTATTTCAATCACTATTTGCTTTATCGGAACTTTTCAGATGAAAGACCATGGTCTATAAATATTATTTATAGGCCTAGTTAGAAAACTGAACTTTTCGGTTACATCTCGAACGGTGGACCATGATGCATTGTCCGAAAAATTTTAAACAATGTTCAGACTCTTCAAATGGCATTTTAAAGGTCCGAAGAAAAAAAATATATATATATATATTAAGACACAATGCTAATAGCGAAAAATACAGATTTTTCTCTATCTGTGGTAAAATAAACACAAAAATTCAACCGTGGAATTCAGATTAAGCAAAACTGAGGAAACATACATGGAGTACTTGAAGATACACGTCTTTTAAAAGATTGTGCAAAATAAAGGTTGTGCCTAAAAGTGTCATGTTATATGCAGTGTATAATATACAATATAACATTTAGAACAGTTATGCAAGATACTGAGATATTATACAAATGTCTACATTATAGGTATGCTGGCGTAATACGTAGGCTATGGGTTCTTCCAAAATCAGCATAATACTATTGTGTCATTCGTTGATGACCATATAGCAGTGTGAAACGTCAAGCCTTTAATTATTCAGCTCAGTATTTTACAGAACGTTGTTGTATCATCGCGACAACATGTAGTCGCCGTGATCTCTTGGTCCCCAATCCAGCAATTTTTGTGATACACAAATCATCAATTTTCTTGCCTGGTTGAATGTCCTGCCTCAGTAACATTCTACTGTATTTTCTTATATCTGTAACGAGTATGATGTCGTCCAGGTTAGTTTAATTGCATATTCTGTCACGTTCAGAAATCTTTTCCTATTACGCCTTAGAAGTAACTGTAAACTTGTATTCCATGATTTTGCATTGAACAATAATAACAATTTATTTGTTGCACAATTTATTCTTGTAATTTTTTACAAGTTAGAAAAAAATTCTCTTTTAAAATTTGCTCAATTGTTATTGTACGTATTAAAGTACTATATCCCTCTTCCTTTCAAAAACAAAATGTAAAATTAGCACTAAATGTTTAATGAAACTAATGTAGCTAATCTTCAGTGTATTTCCAAAAACAAAGTGGTTCTACTTCCAGATATTTAAGGAACGTGCTTGTTTTTAGACATTTTTATTAAATTGTGACATTTTATTTTCCTAATTATTAACGTCAAAAGTGCTTGGAAAGGTAAATGATTTAATTATGAATATGGAGCACTTTTATTTAAAGCTGTAACAGCACATGACAAATAGAATTTCTACGAAAAATATCTTTTTGGCTCTAAAACTGGAAACAAACTGTACCTGTTTCTCACATACTATCAGCACAAACTTTTCAGTCTTTTATACACATAACTGACACTTTTATAGGAGATACAGAATATCTAATTTTTATTTCTTTGTTTATTTCTTTGAATGCAACTAATCACAAAAGTCACTAAAACACATAACTCACCTTATGCCCTGCTTGTTTCAAAAATATACAACTCTTCTTACTTGTTGTTAAGTAAATTACACAATGATGTATTAGATGTTAGACTTGGATATTACAGACAGTTAAGTAGAGCCAATTATTTTGTAACATTCATGGACGTCTTAGACAGTGAAAGAAAAATTAGGTTTAAAAATACTATTATTTTTGTGTGTTAAAATAAAGAGATATCTTTGAAGACATTGCTTTTATGTACAAATGTGTCTTGTAAAACTGTAGTGAGTAAAAGTTCTTGTAACTTTTTACGAAGTTAGAGATTATGATTTTTCTTTGGATTGTGACTAAAGATAAGCTCACCATTTTAGTTTATATAGCTGGCTATACTGTTAGGAAACGAAACACCTGCAGAATAATATCTTTAGACTTATTAGTTATTAGTTGCACTCAAATAAATAAACAGAAGTAGATATTCCCTCCCTCTCTTAGAAGTAGAAACCAGAAGACATAGATTTTAGAGCATGTAAAAGTATGTTAAATAATTTAGTTAAAAAACAAAATGATTGTCAGCCTTCTTAAAAACATAAGAAATAAAAAATAGATTATACGTTTAAAACCAGTTCTTTATTTTTCAATAAAACAAAACGTAAAATGTTTTATTTTGTTAACTGTCAAATTTTAATATAGTTAATAATCAAAGCGACCGAACAATTAGACTAGTATGTTAAAAATAATTAATAGTGGATCACAGAATCATGATGGTAAAACAAAAAAACCAGTTGCCGCCAGTTAGGGAAACAGGGAGATCCTTTAACAACAGCGCCAAATATACGTTTATCAACTGAAACGGTAAGTAGAAATTTGCCTTTAATGAGACGAATAGCACGAGGTATTTGTTTATAACTAATTAGTTGTTTTATTGTTTTAATAGAGGTATTTAAACATTTTCTACTTTTACAGTTACATAATTTTAGTGCGTTCTCCTTCATTGTTACGTTATCAGTCCGTAAACAAAGACAAACTGATAGGATATAAAAAAGAGTTTTTTAATTTGCATAACATTAGCAGTCTTAGCTTTTGCATCCAAAATGTTGGAGTGGTTACAGAACCACCTTCTACTTACTACAAACATTTGTAAACATACTTTTTTTTAGATATCTTTCTTTTAAATTTTCCTTTCTATTAAATTTCTAATTTTAGTTTCCCTGCTAAACATATTTCTTTTGCTTTTCCTTTTTCTCCTTTTACTTTTTCTTAGCTATATTTTTGTTTCATTCGATCTTTTAACTTGTCCTATCATTTTTTCTGCCTTTCATTTTTCTTCTAATTTTCATTATTTGTGTCTTACTAAGGTCTATTTCTTTATCCCTTCTTTTAGTTTTCCTACTTCCTGTTCTTACTTTTTTACTTTTTCTCCTTTTACTTTTGCTAAGCTATAGTTTTGTTTCATTCTATCTTTCAACTTCTTCTATCATTTTTTTCTGCCTTTACTTTTTCTTCTAACTTTCATTTTTTTGTGTTTTACTAAAGTCTATTTCTTTATCCCTTATTTTAGTTTTCTACTTCCTGTTCTAAAAATACTTTTTATTTTTCTGCTTGTTTATCGTTTTGTACTTCTTTTTCTTTTTGTTCCACGACTATTTTTGTACATCTTCCTTTTTTATTTTATAATTTTTGATGTATTTCGTTACGTTTTTAGACTGCTTTTTTCTGTTTCTTTATTTCTCCCTTTGAGTCTTATTCTGTTTCCTCTCCTTTGTGTATTCCTCATCTATTTTTGTTTTTAATAAAAGCGTACATCTAATTTTTCTACTTCTTTAGTTTCTCTAAGTTTTGTCATAATAATTTTTCCTCCATCCTCTTCTTTTTCTTTTCTCAGTTCGTATTCTTTGGACTCCTTATGTAATCCAGATTCTTATCCACTTTATATTAAGCCTAATTGTAAAGTACCCAGTGCTGTTTCAGTAGTCAGTATAGGGCCTATAGTGGGACTTTCCAATGTATAGAGTCAACACTTGTCCGAGTCAGATATTTTAACAGGTTTCTAATTCTCAATGCATTCCAAAGTTACTCGAGAACCCCTGAATGCCTAAATTGGGTTTATTATTGGGTTTGAATGTGTTTGAATCAACACCTTCTGGGAGAATAGTAAATGGTTCTCCCAGAAAAGAACGTCAACAAAGTGGTTTTCAGGATTAAGTTGCTTTACAAGTAGGTTTGAACGTATGTTGGCTTTAAAATGTGACAGATCAAGAGAATGTTTCGGAAGGTTGCAGAATACCACCCAGCAGTTGCAGTTAAATACGTAAAGATGAAAATTCCGACAGCTTCCTCTACAGATATCATGTTAAAATTAATTACCACATAACCAGAATGAAATACTTTATCAAATTATTTTATAAAATAAGAGATTAAAAATCGCACAAATATTTAATTAAACGACAATTTAAATAATGGCTTTTCATAGACTACCCGTTTTGCAGAAAAAAACAATGCAGAAATTTATTTTTAATGTATTTAAGCTTTCCTGTATGTGCCTAGCTGTAACGTATTTTTATAATTTGTTCCGCGTCGATGTAAATTTTAATTATTCATGCTTTCGGTTAATTATCTACTTGACATACGTTTTAGTTACGTAGTGACTCAATCTACAGCAAGTAATGAAAGCTCGTCTTTATATAATGTGGTATCCACATTACCATGACCTGCATATAGTACGTACGAGCGAGCACATAAAACCTCCGGATTTTGTTTTCGTAAAGTGTAAAATAGCATTTTCTGTGCTCCTATGAGTTTGTATGTGGGTGGGCTTTCACGTGTTTTAATTTACTAGCGCCGTTTGCGTTTGGCATTTTCTGAATGTAATTCATTTTTTACAGTTGGGTGGTTTCAAACCACAGGGGGAAAAGCGGCACTCGCTTTAGATTTTAAAGAGTCAATACAAGATGCTTTTATTTAACTTACAAGTACAGTTATACCTTTTAGATAATTAAAAAAATTACACTTTTTAAATTTAAATCCAAGTGAGACAGAGTACAGCAAGTTTTATGTGTTTATTTACTAAATACGTAAAATTCTTGAAACTAGAATTGAATTTACAGGCTTATGTATTTAGGATCATGTTTAGGATCAAGATTTTCACCATCAGAAGAGTTACTCACAAAGTTTAACCCAGCACTTAACCTAAAAGGGCTTAACATTATATGAGCTAACAAAGGTTCCCTAATACAGATTGTCTTCAGAATTTATAACGAGCAATTAGAATGTCAATGTATAAGCTATTATCTGATGAATAATCTGGAAGCTGAAAACAGTGTGAACAAAGTCTAAAGATTATAGATTTGCGTTGAAGGCTTTTAACACTGCGGCGGTTTAACACTTTCCAAAACTTTTAAAATAAATTTCGGAGACCATGCAAACAGAAAGATTGTAAGTTGGGGATAAAAATCGTCGACGATAATGAATTTTTCAAATGATTGTGTTGCCACACGATGAAGGTTAGAAAAGGTTAGCGAGACGTGTTCATAAAACAGTACCCTGTATCCCACGTTACGTTCTATTAATCGTCGTGACGACAAGTAATAAGTTCAAGTATTAAATAGGATTATAACGGTTATAATTAAAAGGATTACAAATCCCTATTAAAATACCACGATAATTTTTAAATTACTTCAGTTGATAGAGCAAGATACTGATTAGCGATGGAATACCATAATCCGACTGAACTTCATAATAACATTTTAAACCACTTTGGAAGCTTCTGTTGTTGATTTTGAAGCGATTTTGATTACCCCCTTGTCACTTAGGCTTACAGGAAATGAGGACAAAACGAGGAGGAGAAAAGAAGGAGGAAAACGAGATAAAGAAGGAATAACTTTACCTGGTTAATTCGTTATATGTATAATTATAATATGTGTGTGCTACAGACCATATTGAATACTTAGTGTTATCATGCACAAAGTAATAATAATAATAATACGAAAAGCAAAATTACACTGCTTATTAAAGATATTATCAATATCAAACAGTTGTTAATTAAGTATATATCGGATTTCTGCAATTATAATGGAATTAAATTGTCACTCAATTAATTTAATTTAAATGTGCTAACAAAATTAAATTACTTAATTCAGTAAATTGAGACAAGACCTTCAGAGAGAGTGTTTGTATAAGAAATAGGTAAGAGCGAGGTTTTGTTTAATAGTGAAAGTTTGACACAAGTAGTTTGTAATCAGATTGTTTAAACCTCAACGTCCTACCTCTAGGGAACAGATTACTTTCCAAGAACACATTCAATTCAAATTAAACTTAGACCATATACTTTCACTACTATTTACCTCCTCATTGTGTGACTTACTGTTTCTCACTTGTTTTAACGCGCATAAATTAGTGAAATAAATGCTTTTTGAACTTTAATTCGCTACAAACCTTTGCTATTTTCGTTTTAAAATACAAAATAAACGTTTATCAAACAAACAGCATTAATTCTACAGTAAACTTAACATGATTCTTTTACATAATATTAATATTTATTTGAGTACTATTTAAAAATATATGAAAGCAAAATCGTGAATAATTTACACATGTTAAACCTTTGTATTAACTCTTGAAACAATTTTTATTGAAAACAACAGAAAGATAGTAATTAAACAACGATCAAACGCGTATAGAAATACAGTGAAATCAGCGATATACATTTCAGTCTTCATGTCCTTCTATGTCCGATTTCTAATGAGCATGGCGACTACAATGGAACTTCTTTCTTTTCTCTGATTTTTTTATTAAAGGTTTCTTCATCTTTGTAGGTCCTTTCCTTTACGATCCTCATCCATACATTTTTCTATCTCACACCGTCCAATAATATACTAGTGTATCACATTATTTTTCTTATATATATCAATGAATGAATTCTTTTGGTAAAAATCTTTCTCCGTCTTATTATGTAATAACATGTGCCTCAATATTCACTTAAGGAAACAAACATACTTAAGGTGTTCATGTGCCTTAGTGTTACTGTATATTTGAACGTTTTATCAGTAATTATAAATAATCTTCTGTTTGTCCGGAGACAAAAGTCTTGTATTTTTTTCATAGGCCTCGATTTACATTTCTGTAAAGTAAGCAAACGTTAAAATATTTTACTATTAGGTTAATATTTAATTTTTTCTTGCTCTAGTCCTTTCAAAATCCGCGATGGGTTTTTAGTCTTATTTTCCTCCATTCTATCCCCTCACCGCATAACTTTCCTTAGTAGACTCACAATCACGTCCCCCAAGTCATTCACTACTTCCCACGACCTCATATTCCGTGGCCTTCATTTGAGCTTGTCTTTCTATTGTGCCCAGTATGATAGTTTCTTTATTATTCTCCGGCATTCAACAGGTACATGAGCCGGTCAAGGTAGCCTTTATCTCTTAAAGATGCAATTCAAAATTCATCAATCCCTTGTATCATTCGGTTAAACTCATAAATAATGAAGGTCCTTCAGGATCCATCATTGTTTTACACTGGCTGATTAACGTTTCTTTAAAATTTATATTCAAAAATACAAACAATGTTTATATATTGCTGGTTTGAAATGTTCCACTAAAGTAATAAAATTACCACTTTTTGCTTTACTTATCTACTTAGTTCCTTGGATTTGATAAGCGTGTCGCTTGAAAAATAGCACCGCATTCTCATTTAGGAAACAAAGTTGTATTCCACCGCTAGTAGTGCTGGTGCTAGTACATCAGTCCTAATGAGGGAATACATTGGAAATGTTCAAATTAATTTATTCTTAACCGATTTAAAATTTCTAAAAGAAACCTCATTGTTCTCTAGAGATTTTAGTTTAATATTATTTCCACATTATGTATTATTATTACATAAACATCTGGCAACGTCTGGATTTATCTCTTATCAATTAGCGGTTTCAAGTCGGGACGCTTCCTAATCACACAGTTGAAAGCTGTAGTAACACAAGCTGAAATATAGGAAGCACATCAACTAGCCCAGGTAGAGTGTTATTTAGAGAACAAATAGACTCTAACACATAATAATACACTTTCTAGACAAATGTGAAAGAACCGAAGGGTGCCCGAAAGCGTGCTCGCGATATTTTTCAAATAGTGGCTTTAAAATTCTTGTAATTGTTAACTATCAGATACAGATTGATTGATATATATTTAAAAAGAAATTATTGATATTTTATTAATTAATTATTAATAAATTTATAAAACTTTTACAATTTCTTTAAATTTAAGGGATCTTTGAAAAACACCAAACTCTAGACGATACCAGTAAGATGCGTTAACAGCGATTTGATTCAAGTTGGTGACACACAACGCTTGATGTCTCGCTGTGTAGAATGTCGCTGTGTCCACATGATGTGAAATATATTAAGTTATTATTTATTGACAACAGTGATTTAGCAAAAATAGTGATTAGTCTCCTATTATTGTACACGCTTAATAGTGCCCTACAATTTATAATTATGAGGACTTTATGGAAACTGATACGGTTACGACATTACAGAACAATTTACGTGTTTATCGAATGTTCCAGAGGAATCCGGCTGAATGTTATGGCGTACGTGATTTCAACATGCGCTCGCGAGACTACTGTACGTCGCCAGCCCCGCACACTGTGTCAAGGCCGCAATCAATTGCGTCCTAGCGTAGAGCTGATGCGTAGTGTTTTCTAGTAGACGCCTATTAGCCAATATTCTGGTACCTCGACGGGGTATAAATACAAGTACTCGGCGACGTTCACTTTCTGTTTGAGTTGCGAATTATTGGAGTGCGGTTTGTAGTATTGTGGCGAAGTATTACGTGTTTTATAATTGTACGAGACTATTGTAATACAATTGTGTTTTATATCAGTTAACATTTTTATTGCGTGTGAACAATGTTCAGTTGATTTGTTCTAAGAGACTGTCTTGTTAATTACAAAAAGCTTAATTGTGATAATTAAAGCTGGTGATAAGTGACGTAACTGGTGTCTTGTATTTTGTTTTCCTCTGTACCATACGACGATCAGTTAGACCGTCGTAAAAATACTAAAGATTGCGTGAAGAGTTGCCATCGTAATAGTCAAATTTCAGACTTAAATTATGAAATATAAAACACGGATCCAAAGGTCAAACGTATTTACAGTTAAATGCCCATTGACGTTTAGAAATTTTAGATAGGAGACTAACACCAACATAAATATTAGGTCTACATGTCCTTTCAATAAGTAAGTCTGTATATTAGTTAAGCAGGTGTCAAGTTCAAAAAAGTAAAATAAAAATATCGAAGGTTCATGCGGAAGTAAAAGACTTTTAGACCCACTTCAATTTTTACACGATGTTAGGATCTAAACTAAAGTAAAAAAAGCTGTCTTACAAAGTGATTCATTTAAGCACTATCTCAATTCTGTAGTAAGAACAGCGACCACAATATAATTTACAGTGAGAAACTGCAGACGAATAAGTGGCTATCCAGTAAAAGTAAACTATGCAACATTATTTAAAATATGTTTTTGTTATAGTTATCTGGGATAATAGAAACGAGGTGTCCTAGACATTTGGTTCGGTGAGGAGATGGTAGATAGAGACGAGGGTTGCTAGATTACAGGCCGCAGCAACATCACTTTTCCAAAGTAGAGGGACCATTTGACTATGTACTGTGTTACAATGAACTGGATAAGCTTTCATCTAAAAATAAGTCTCTCCTCACTAACAGGAGAAATATTTCCCTTCAATTTGATAAGGGCAAAAAAGACCGAAATTGTGATAGTGATGAAGATGATGAGTATGATAAATATTGTTACAAGATTAATAGGTGTCTCCTTCTAGCCACGCGTTGCGGCGCCCATCTATTACATGACAAGTATGTGTCCTTTAAAACTCCAAGTATGTTGATTAATAAGTTTATGAATGTTATGAACAATAACCCCTATCCTGGATGTATGATCGGTTTATCGTCTGTTTAAGGGTTTTCCGCTATATTACCTGCTGTGTGTATTGTAACGACACAAAAATTCTAAAAGAAATAAGCGCATCTATTTAAATCAAGCATAAATAATATATATAGTAATATAATAATAATAATGGAGCACAATATTAATGACAAAAGCCTAAGAGAAATTTAATAAACTAATTAGAAAATGAACTTGCTGAAGAAGAGTTGCAGTATAAAAACAGATAGAATAATAGAAGGAATTAAAACTACTATATTACAAGAGGTATTGAATAACAAAGGTGAATGACATTAAGGCTAATAAATCATTGAACTCTGAAGTGAAGTTATATAAAAGAGAAAGAAATCTACTTAAGAAATATACCAACAGTAATATTGAATATAATAAATAAATGGAGTTATTGGAAGGCAATGTAGAATAAGAAAAAATATTCAGAAGATAAAAGATTCCAATGATGTGTATAATGAAAAGATTTATAATTATTTTATTTATAGTGAGAAAGCTAAGGCGCCACTTTAGAATTATTTTATGGGCAGCAGCCAAAGTGCACTGTACCAGGTATGTGAATGTTCGGATGAGCAATTGGACGTAAAAGGGCCACTCAACGCCGATATTCATTCATAATACCATATTAATATATAGGGAATCATTTAACATTAGTATGGAATCAATTTGAATAAAAGAATGGAATATATAAATAAAATATACAATGAACCAAGAGAAAACTCAAGAACTACAATTCGTTAAAGCCACCAGTACTAATAAATAAACTCCAGAGATAAAGAAGAAAATAATTGGTATCGATAAGAAAGGTAGGTTTCAATTTGCCTATAATAATGAAGAATTTGTATAATAAATGTTAATCTTATCACCAAGCAATATTAATACCATAATATCATACACTTCAACTGTTGAAGACGTCAGCAAGCAATAACAACAAGTTATCTAAACAAATCGAAATCAAAATAATTTGAAGGAAGAAACAATAATAAATAAAAGTGTGAACCTATTTACAAAACCAAAAGTCCTATAACAGACATTACTATGACAGATTACTATACTATATAGACAGTACTCAGTTAGATTTGGAGTAGTCCATAAACAAATAAATAATGATAATAAATTTAATGAATAATGAATGAATCAAATAGAAAGTCATATAAAGTACAATAGAAATTTAGAAGTAAATGTAAAATGTAATTAAGATGTGCTACAAATGTAATATAAAACAAGTGTAATTAATTGGTAAGAGGATGTGAGATACAGTGGTATTCAATTAAGAAGAACTGTGAGTGGATAGTAATTATAAACAATTATTTAATGAAATGAATTACTAATCCATAGTAGCAGAAGATACTGGCATTAACATTTAGTTTTTTCTTTATTAGTGTTGAGTTATATAAGTTTAATAGATATTAATCACACAGACAATGGTTTAAAAGTGTGCATTCAGTTAAGCCCTAAAGGGAATTATAGTAATTAAAAGATAATTGTTAATTAATAGTTTGTTTATATGTAAAAAAAATTAATTAATATAAAACAAGTGTAAGCAGGATCGATTATGAGTCTTCCAATATAAAAATATAACCAGTCAACATAGGCCTAGATGATTATGTTCAGTAAATAATAAATTATTCAAAAATATTTGTCAAGTTACAAATAACTATAATATTTGCTATTAAAATTGTTCATAGTTTTGTCAGATAAAATAATATGTAAATTGTATTAAGTATTATGATGTAATAACTAAAAAAAAACTTGTACGTAAAAGGTAAAATAATGTATTATATAAAAATAATATCCTATGACAACTAAATCTCAATTTGAACAGATATGACTAGAGTATTTATGTGTATCCAGGAAACAAAAAGAGAGAAAAAGAATGTTGTTTATTATTATTAAAAACTAATAAGCCAAGAAGGAGAGTTGAGTGTAAATTCTGAAAACAAGCTAAATATTTATACAAGAAACATATGAATATTATTAAAAAATAATATAATAGAAAGTAAAAAAAAACCTTATATCAAACTATAACAGAAATAAGATTCAAGTAATTAAAGAAACAGCTTAACAAACCAGCGTTTAAAACTTACTGATGACACAAACAGAAGAACAACTACACTTGGATTAAATTACTAACAAGACACTGGACTTCAATCACAATATTCCACCAGAAGGCTTCGGACAACGAAAAGGAGAAAATAGACATTTATTGAACACCAAAAGAAGTGGATTCCTTCATTTTGACAACATAAACAAACTAACATTGGAATTTTTCATCACTGTGACCAGGAGGCTGTGTGAAACCAAACTGAACCGATAAACATTGTGTAACGTATATATATTATTGCAATTAATACTCAATTTATATTATTCATTATTATTATTGTTTGTAATGTAATGTACTTTCTATACTTGTTTTTTCTTTATAATTACTGAACCTTTATATCAGCCAAAAGAACCTAAAAATAATATAAACAAAGAGAAGAGAATCGACCCTGAGATTTATAAATTATATTAATAGTTACACTGAATAGACTATAGAAATTTTTTTGAATAAAAATACAATATTATTATTATTATTATTATTACCACCAAATACTATTCCATGTGTTTTTATTTATATAGAAATAGAATTAACAAGGGTTACTAATGGATGTACACAAAGAGAGGGACAAATTAATTTAAAACCCGTCTTGTGGTAATTTGACACATCCAAGGTGAGGCATAAAGAACCTGTAATTCCTGAAGGGTAATAGATTGGCGAACCCAGCAGTGGGGTTAAAAGAAGAGATTGATAAAGAAATCCCGTGTAGTCACAGTATTCAGAAAAATCCCGATCTTTAGGCGCCAAATTATTTTACATACAAAACAATTAAAAGAATTAATAATTGATTCTCTTAATTTTTTCAATATTTTTGCTACAATCTTCTTTTCCGCCGCCTGACGTTCGAATTTGAATCCCACTCCTAAGCGTCAGGATTGCCAACTTCAGTGTTCTTGTGGCAGCGCTATACACTTAACTATATAAAAAGATTAACATGCATAAAATTCTCTGAAATGAATACACAAGGTATTATTTTACTGCAGGTAATTTTAATAGCAATTTTGTTAATGTTTCGGATTCAGATTATATAAACATCAATGATAATATAATAATTTGCCTAGGCGATAAAGTTTTACTGACTCAGCGGTTGGCAGGATCGTTGTAACCCAATTCTCTTTAGGCTGCTGCTAGTTGATTTTTATAAAAATGTTGGATTACAGAGTTCTTGTGATTACAGAGAAAGATAACAAGATGTTTTGAATGTACAAACCTTTACAATATACTTATTTCTAATTGCTGAAGTTTTTAGTTTTACAAAATTCAGTTGTGAATCTTTTAAAATTGGTTAGATTCAACGTCTTACAAATAGGTTATAATTTTTTGTTACTATATAATAATAATTTTATTTAAATAAAGTGTTGTGTTGTTAAAATTCTCAAGTGAAATGTAATAATTAATCAATTATTAATAATGTTCGAAAATATTGTGGTTGAAACCAAGTGAGGTGTCCTTAGTAGTGTCGTGAATTTCAAACGTATGTCTTGTAGTGAAAATATATTTTTAGTTATACTTTACAAAAATTCTTTTTCATCTGTTCCTCAGTATGGTTGATTTTGATATATTGGATTCCTTGGTTATATTTCCTTCCTTCTGGATCGTGATTTTGCACTTTTCGGAAATTTGGAATTTTCGTTTATACTTTATTTTAATTTTAGATTTTAATTTTGTCGGATTCTCTTTTGGTAGACATATGCTTTACCTTCAATCCTTTATATTATGTTTTTCATTTATTTTATGTTTATACTGATTATTATTCGGGAGCAACTAATTTCTTATCCGTTCTCTTCAGAGTTCATGGAAAACTGGTTGTTTGTAACGTATTTTTCGTTACTAAGCGATAAATCTGTCCTCTCATTGGTTGTTAGTTTTCTTATTACATTGTTATATTCGGCTTAATTTTCTATAAAACTGTAGAAAATGTTTCTAATTTAAATATTGAGTTTATGATACCTTCAATATACTTGTTTTGATTATCTTTGGATTCCTTTCTTTCTATAAATTATTTTGAGACCAAACATGCTTAGTGTGTGATCTATAACTACTGAATTAACATTTTACTGTATAGGCCTTGTGTACCTTTTATACTTATTTCTTTTATTAATGAGTTTGTTAGTATTATTTGTGATTTTACTATTCCCCTATCTATTTATATTATGTTTACATGCCTTTTGTTTCACTTAAATCTATTTACTGGTTACAATTTGCAATAATCTTATCTTTGATTTAAGCTTACCTAGGTTTATAATTGTTAGTAATTTATACAATTTAGTCACCTTGGAGTAGTTCAATTTTATATACTATCGCTCTATTATTGAATACTTAATGAGAATTATTTCAACATTTTACTTTAGGCCTATTCTCATTTTTTAACAATTTCCTAATTTTTATACCTAGTTTTGCTACCTTTTGTCGACAACACTTTATATTCCTGCCCACTCATTATATAATGTACTGACTCTTATTAATTAAACTTAGTTAACATTTGAACAAAATTTACTTAACTGTTAACATTCTTTACCACATAGTATAAATATTACTTAGATACTGAACTTTACTAAAATGAACATACATGTTAACATAATCACTTTAATAATGACTATCTTTTAACTTGGAACTTCTTGAAATTAATATTAATTACATATTTTTTCATAACACAATTTTTGAAACATATTTATACATATAATAATATTATGATACTGTTTGTATCAAGTCTTTTGATGATCATGTCATCTTTAGCTATAGTCTCAAAATTTACCACACATTTGTTGAAAAAGCTTTTACAATGTATGTCAATTCACTCCATGAGTCTCCTCTTCCTTCATCAATTACAACTTTCAAATATAACATCAGTTATCATATACAATACCAAATAATTGTGATTGTTTTATACTGATTATTGTCATTCCATGAACCTTCTACTTATCCATCGTTTACAAAGTCAGGCAAACATTATATTTTATATATAACACAAAGTTGTTGTGAATATTTTATAATGATTGTTAATTCACTTTAAGAGTCTTCTGCTTATTTACCGTTTACAAAATATAAATAAAACATCATTCATCATTATGGGATGTAACGTTTGTTTTGTTTTCACATGTGATTATGGGTAACACTTGGTTTATTTCAAGTATTTGAGTTAACTTTCACTTTAGTGTTCAATACTTTTTGTCCTTTTAGTATACGCTGTGATTGAGTATTCTCAAATAGATATTTATAACCACTCACTATTGTATATCACTTATCACAATGTTTTTGGTCACTCACTGTGTACCTACTTATCACTTGGTTTCATTGATTTGATTTATGTGAATTATTTTTATAATTAACACTTATTATTTCTTTGTCATTTAATAGTATTGTATTGAAGCTATACATACATTATTTTATTACATATTTAATCAAGCTAGGTATTGTACTTTCAATGTTTGTTATGATCAAACATGTTCTCATTTTTATCTATAAAGGTAATTGATATTGACTTGTCATTATTCATGCCAATCACTTGGGGTGGGGTCTTGTCTTTGTCATCGTCCTGGTCATTGGTCATCACTATATTTTATTATTTTTTTATTATTTAAAATGACTATTTTTCTCATCTTCTGCGTTACTAACTGCATAGTTGTTGTTAATTCTTAACGTTGTTTCATTTGTTATTCTGGTGGAGATTTTGTAGCGTAACAATATGAATTGCTAAATACATAGATACATTGCTTGTCCAATTTATAATATAGGATAGGTATTGCTTAACCAACGTTAGCTAGGTATATAGACAGATTAACATAGAGTTTAGTAGATAGCTATCAAAATGTATTCAAATATTTTCACAGACAAAGATTAGTGCTAGCTTTTCTCCCTTTTCTGGTGTTAAAACCTCGATTGATTGCTGGAAATCCTCTAAGCTCAGATATCGTAGATGTATTCAACGAAATCTCTATAAGATAGCTACAGGTGCAGGCAAAAATCAATTTTCAGGGCGGCAGTTGAATCTATTACATGTCTGTCCAGCCAACTGCCTACAAACAAACATTGACAATCCGTATAATGATGAAAGTAGCTAAGTAAGCCCAACCAGTATATCACTCACTGGAACGGAGAAGACTGCTCCAACAAAAGAAAGTCTACCGTAGAAATGTACCTAGGAGAAATGTATACAGATATTTTTAAAAACAGATACATAATAGATCTAAGCAAGATAGATTAATAAATGTATGTACGTATGTAGTTGTAAATTTCATATTTGATAATAACAATATACAGTTAAATAATAATCAATATTATCTCGTATCAAATCTATATCTTTGTATCATTAAGCAGTTATTTTTTACTGCAGCTCAGAGAAATTATCAACGCAGCAACAAACGTTTGTCAGACTCAAAAATTGGTAACGGGACTGCCTGGGCGACTGTAGATGAGCTGTGATAAATGAAAAATACTTTTGGTACCGTGACAGCATGCAATGATGCGAATAATCGATAGATCAAATGTCTCCCGTCTAATATTATCACTTTGGCTTTGTTGTCGCCGACAAATAAAAGCAAACAACTGATTAATTGAATTTTGTTCCAACACTAAGCTACACATTTCATTCAAATAACTTTAGATTTATCAAATTAAAATTTACTCAAATTACGCAGTGACTATAAAATAATATTACATTTAAAAAGTTTATAAACATAGCGAAAAAACGGTAGCCAAAACAAAAAAAGCGTAACTTGAAATAAGTTTTAAAATTAGACTAGGCATATAATAAGGAAATGTTTGCTAATTATATTCCCCAACTAAATAATTAAATAAAAAAACTTAACGGTCTCAAAGCAGCAGAAATACGAACGTACAGAAAAGTTACAAGAATTATTTGAAATTAAAAACAAAATCAAATTTAAAAATGGCATAGGAATTAGAGAAAAAATCAAGAGAAATTGATTTTAGGATGATTAAATGTTTGCCCAAAATGAATGCATGTACATATTAATGCAATAAATCCAAACCACACTCGCAATATCGCCAGGTATAACTGAACTGGGCCACTTCAAAATCTAGTATTTATACCAAGGCCGCCTTGCATTCTAGTGACGAAGAGGGCGTGGACGCTGGTAGAATAGTCGAAAAACGTGCGGAAAGGACAGCTTCGTGCGTTGCTGCGTACAAAGTGTTAAATAATTGTCACTTGTACCGTCCTTGCAATAATACTTTGCCAAGCGGTCTAGGTGGACGACCTTGTATTTCTCTGCCTTTCTTGTTGTATCATATCAACATGATTGAATCTCTTTTTACAGTATAAAGGCCTTCCCAGTTAGGTCGAAGTTTCGGGGAGTGAAGGGGCCACGACGGCGCTTTGAGTTGATAACCAAACCTGGCCTCTTTCTTTGAAATCCCACACTATTTCTGCAAATGTCATGCTAGGTTTTTATTTGGTCACTGACTATCTTCAGCGGTTCTCTTATCAATCTATTCATTTCTGCCAGTTGGGTTTCTAATTGCAAAGAATAATTCTATGGTTCTTGGAACTGAGCCTCGCAAGATCCAAACATCAAGTCTGCAAATACGAATTTTGCAGAAACACTAGTTTTGCTATTAGTGTTGAGTAGTGATGACCTAAACGTCATTAGCAATAACGGTATACGCTGATTCCAATCTGTTTGGTTCTCGTCAACAACCTCTTACAAAACTTGCTCTTCAGCGACTTCTCTCCCCCCGGGCGCTTTTTTATCTTAGGAAGATCAAGAGCATTTTCTCGCCGACCATGGTTTTCAAATCATCTGTTCTCTTGCCATACAAATTGATTCTTCATCTACTAATTCTTCTTCCGTTTCTGCATCCAACACCAAAAATGGCTTTTCCCGCACCTGCTTACTCTCTTTTTAGCCACCGTCACTTGCGTGATCGAATGGTTGGTTGATACTATAACTTCCGCCATGGAAAACTTTTTTTCTCTTCTTTAAATCTCAGGACATTTTCTCTTAAGTATACAACAAAAGTAGAGGCATTTAAAATATTTGTGCCAAGAATCGCTTCATTGACAATGTCTGCAGCGAGTATTTGGTGTATAAACTCGAGGAAATCCAGGTGTACACGTACGTCCGTCTTTCCTAACACATTGACAGGGCATCCAGTCACAGTATGTATGATACATGAGCTAATTTGAGGCTGGCGGTGGCTGACTAAGTCAGGTCGCTCAGTGGACATTGTTGCGTCTGTGTCAACTGTAAATGATGTTGGTTTACCTTCCACATATCCATTAACGATCAAGTTTCCACTTCCATTATAAAGCGTGGAAACTTTGTGTTGTTCTGTGCCGGTGTTTGCATAACCCGGCAATTGAAGGTATTATAAAGTTTGTAAACTCGTATATTAACGTCGGTGAGCCGCGATATTGGAATGGCACTGTTGAAACAGCGCGCGCCATCTCGTGTCGAATTTTGCCGTTTGTTGCATTGTAACTGCACATATCAGTTCGACGCCGGCTTTCATAGAATCAACAGGCTCCCGACCTCGGACAGACAATAATTGGGTAGTTTCTTCTCAACCTGATGGCAAGCTAAATTTTCGAGACTTCCCGGTGAGTGATTATAGTATACTAGAAAATGATTGAATAATAAGAAAATAATTAAACTTAAATATATTCAGCCGAATGCGAGAGGAGAATGTACGTGATGCGATCGGACGAGTGTGTGTGTTGTAAGAAATTTATTTGATGTTCAGTATATACAGCCAGTATTTCTTTTAATTATTATACAACAGCCACTGTAATCGTTTGTTAAATTATTATATAAAATTATAGCTAAAGCCAGTACGTATAGACAGAGTTGAATCGCGTGGGTTATGTATGTACACGCACTGGACTGCAAGAGTGTTCTTTTTTAATTAATTATGGCAGTAAAAGTAAATTGTGAGACCACCCTTAGATGAAACACTATTAATCTTTTATTTGTGTGTAACTGTTAGTGCCTTTAATGTGGTCATTTTCTGACAAATTACGATAATTGTGTTGCCACGTGGTGAGGCCAACCTGTTTGATTATGTCGGCACTTGTTAGATCTAGTGCAAGTGACTCTTTACTATACACCTATTAATATTATTTTTTTATTTAGTGAGTTCATTATCTCCTTGTAGACTTAATTACTCCTCAGGCAATTTTCAAAAAAAAACAAACCGAAACTTTATGCATTTATCTTGTGTTGGTCGGGAGGCCCGTTCCGAGGTTATCACCTTGAACTAGGGTGCATATTTTAGTGAACAGAATTTCTAATCGTTTGTGAATTCTCAGTGTTCTCGCTACCAGTCGGAGATTTGGTCTCGGCTGGTGTACCGACACCTTCACCAGCCATGAGCCATCCAACACTCACCTGTTCTGAGGAGGGAGCTTGCTGACCAGCTGTAAGATGCATACTACTCATGCTATTAAGGTGATTAAACTCTTATTATTTTTCGTTGGCCTGGCCCGCTGCTCATCTGTGTTACAAATCGTTTACCTTTTTTTAAAGCACGTGCTTACGCTGCTAGACAGTCTGATCAGGGGTGTGTCAACTGGACATTCATTATGAACATTATTTGAACTATTATAATATTACCCCATAACTCTAACGTACTATGATTGTAATTGTGTGCTGCACTGGGGGAGCGTGCCAGAGCTTTTTGTACTCCTTCATATATTTTTTTATATATACAAGGGCCTTAGAGTCATTATACTTTCAATGTAAATTTAAGTCATGTGTTTATTGGTTCTGTTCCGGCTGGTTCAGGACGGGGTTCATATATTATTCTTATTTTGGTTTAACATTTAAGGGGCTGGGGGTTTCGTTTTTCAGGCTGTTTTCGGGTGTAAAATTTACATAGTTTTTTTTCCAACTTAGGCACACGTTGATACAGTTTCATGCAGGTCTGATACCTGTCTCATATAGTCTGACACATGCTGGCACCCTTCCACAGTTGCTGTTATTGTAAAATTATTTATGCATAGATGTCTGATTAAAAAAAAAGTTATTGTTTTTGTGGGCATATACTAATAATTTTGAGATTATAAAAGCATACTGATGCTACTGATTATTGTAACTTAGGTTCTGACTTGCTTGCTGGACCTGTCTGTTGAATTAAATCATTATCATTAAAGAACGAATTCCTGATACAGGGATACATATATTTGTAACACAACAATTAACGTTGGAAAATTATGCCGATTGTTTAAACTTAGGTGATAAGGGTTTTTACCACTTGTTTACAGTTCAAGAAACTTAAACATTTTCATATGCTTATAATGGGCAATTTATTAGATGTTATAAATTCATATGGGCCGCCCGGCCACTATCATTATGCATTTATTAGTCATTATCATCCTTTCGGGTTTTTAAAATTTTTTTTTGGGTTTCATTTTAATGGAGTAAATGGGTTGTGGTCTTAAAGGATTAATTCCAATTGTGGCTGGAAGTTAAATATTTATGATTGCGGTTTTCGGGGCTTTATAGAAATAATGCCTGTCTGCCAGGTCGAACATGAGTTATTGTGATACTATTATGGGTCTATGTGTCTTTATGCTTCAATATGTGATGTTAATGTTAAGTGTTATTTAGGGGGGGGAATTTATATAATTTATGGGATGTTGCCTGATATATGTTGTCTATTTATACAATTTAAGGAACATGTTGACACTATTTATTTATCATTTATATTGTTATTTATTGCTGATTGTTATACTTGTGCATGTAATGAATTATGGGGCAACAATAAAAATTGTTATTGTTGATTAACAACCGAGTTTAATTGCAAGCCCCGTCATACTGGACCCAGCGCATTTTTGGCTTCTCTAGGCTCTTGCCTAGTTTTAAATTACTAGTGGCCTCTCTTTCAAAAAAAAAATACAAAAAAAAGGATTATTCTTTTTTATAAAGCATAAAAAGAAAGAGGGGTTGCAGTTCTGGGACTATATTTCTCAAATGTTTGTGTTTATACCCTTCTCTGCGTATATTATTCTTCCAACAATCTGCCTGAAGGTGTCCACGTTTCTGTCTGCTGTCTCTTTTCCAAAGTTCAAATCGTTGTAGCGCTCTTGACCCTTTTATTTGTTTATCATGTATTATGCCTTTACTGCCTCCATCGCACCGGCAATATGATAGTGGGATCTTCTGACTACCGTGTGAAGACATAATCTCATTAATCTGGAGAGTCGCTAACTAGGGAGCTTCGAACTCGAGGGACTGGACAAAAGCTTCTGAACTATTTCGGTGGCTTGCCATTTGTAACACTTGCTGAAGTTTACAATCTCTTACGCTATCAACACGTATTTGCATTGCAAACCCCAAATATCCAAATATCCTCTGGTGCTTTAGGATAGGCCAGTCTAATTAGTTGGTCGATACTGTCTTCAAACTTATATACTCTCCAGAAAGCTTGACGACTTTCCAGAAAACGCTGTCCCCTTGCTCTCAGCTGATGTGCAGTTCACATCGCGCAAATTTTTATCACCAAGAGTTTTTATCAGCTCGGCATAGGTGTTCTGCCTATCAGGTAGCACTTTGTGTTGTAGCTCTGCAGCGGGTCCTTTTAAAGCGAGAGCAAGTAAAACTGCTTTCTCTATCTTCGTCCAGTGAATTCCCCATGCAGCGATTTAAAATTGCCGATGATACGTCGCCAAGTGAGTACTTAATCAAATGTTGGGTTATTACGTGAGGCAAATCTAATAGAACTAGACTAAAACATGTTAATGAAATGGTACACCTAAACTAATTAAGACTGGTTATCCATATATAGGTTTTTGTCTCCTCTACAATGGCGCTACCTACTCCTGCCTTTCCTACTTCTCGTACAGTTTTTAATGTTCATGTTTCTCAAATCATCCGCCATTTTCTCGAACCATCTCTTCCTTAGTGTTCCTTTTTGTACCAACAAGGTTCATTGACCTTGTATTCTGTTGCTTTCATAATACACGTTGTAGCGATCTTATTTTCTAAGAGTTTTCAAATCTTATAGTATCTACATTATTAATTTTGCATCTGTATGTTTACTCTCTAGGTTTTGGATTCTTCAGATGCTATATTTTTTACTCATTGGTTCCAATATTATTCTCAGCACATTTCTCCCAAACTTTCTCTATTTTCTTTTCTTGTTCTCTAAACCGTCTTGGTCCTACTACCATTGTTATTACAGCACTTCTACAGCTATCAGAGATTTTAACTTGGAGTTAACGGTTTAACATTTTAGAGCACAACAACGATTTGCTAAGGCAATAATATCACTTTACTTTTGCTATTCTTGCTCGTATTCCTTACCTATTTTCCTGTTACTACCAACTATCAAACGTTGGTATAAGCAGCTGGTTACTTTTCAATAAATTCCCTGTCACTTTTTTGACTTATGACTTAGATTTTAGACCTTGATAATTTATTCAATTAATTTTATCCTAGATCCGCTTAATGGTTTTTTTAAAATTCCCTACATTACATTTTTACTTATACCCATTTTTACAGCATGGTCGGCATAACCACCAGTTTGAAAACTTTTAGCTCTAAAACTTCTTGTTCAAGTAAACGTGCCTGTATCTGGTGTTTAAAATATACGGAATTCCAACGTACCTTACAGAAAATAAAACCATTGCATACTTCTATACAGACAATTAGCTATTAGCGTTATCAAACCTTTCAGCTGTGTGGCGAACACATATTATTATAATTAGTATTGCATGATTCTCATCTGATGATGAACTGAAAGGTTTGACAGCGTTATTCGAGAATAATTATAATTTTCCAATAGTTATATAGTACAATACTTATATTTTCTGTTTGTGTTTATAACCACTAATAAAAGTTTATTAATTAAACGAAATACGTTAGACAAGGAACGTCTTGTACGAAAAGGTAAACTAAAAGAAAAATAACAACAGATATATTCAGTGGTATTTATGGACACACTTAAGAAAGCTACAGGGCGGTACAAAGAAATTAAGCTAAGACATGATAGAAATTTCTGCAAACAACAAATAGATACTAACACCTAACTAATTGCACCACCAAACACTGACGTGACGGAAAAGGACAGGCATGTAGGCTATACCTACGCGCGCACGCATATGTAACAAATTTAAAATCCTAGCTTTTAAAGTCGTCTATATACGGTACACAGTTAAATTAGACATACGGAAGAATACTAAAGCGTTTCATTGTTGTACAGACAGTAACAATTTAATAAGAGTTCGTTAAAGAGACAAGTAGGATTATTGAATTCTGTTATTAAACAAAGCGAGGTCGTCATTGTTTTCAGTTGTATAGAATTTCCTCCTTAAGACCAGATACCTCGACAGTCAATTATTGTCTCCGTTCCATTTAAGTTAATATTATATCTTTTATTTTTACCTTTACTCGTCTTTCTCAGTGACAATAAACAGAGAGCGATTAACAGGGAACAGACAAAGAATGCAGTCACATACTCTATCTCTACAAGAAGTTTATTCATTTTAAATTATTTATGACATAGGTAAAGTAATTTCATTTGACATTAGTCTCAGCATGTAATGAACTTAATCCTTCATTAGAAACCTGTAAATCAGAGCTTTTAATATTCCAGTCGTAAATTGTAAAACCTTGTAAAATTCCCTTAAATTGTAATGATGTTTAAAGTAGACACAACTAATCGTACATGGAAATACAAGGATGCATAGTATGAGTAAAAGATAAGAATGTAAATAGAAATATTTTGTCTGTAAACATAAAAAGACAGTTTTTTGCTTAACTAGGAATATAAAAATCAATTAAATATTCAGCGAAAGTAAAATAAAATAGTACGAAAACGAGACAAAAAAATACTTTTTATCAGTGGCGTGCGGTCAAGGGAAGCAAGTGAAGCACTGCTTCACTAATGACTGAAGACACACTAACTGCAACTATTGTTTAGAGTAGATATTAATATTTAATTGAACCTAATTTTAATTAACCAAAATAAAAATTTGCTGGATTTATCTAACATTGACTAAGTAGACTGACATTATACGCTGTCACTCCTACAGTAGGAGAAGCAGGTTTGTCGCAGCTTGAGGTAGCCCTGTGTAGAAAGATGCGCGCGCACGTAGAGCGAGATAGAAAACCACCACTGTCATGGTAGCGAACTGAATCTAGCTTGAGCTGAGTTGGACTGAATGATGTTGAGTTTGCTGGTATCGCTGTGCGTGTTATGTTTTATATAGTTATATACTTTAGAATAGTTTCAGTGTTGGTTTCAATACTTTCTACAATGTAAGATTGTATAATAAAAGACCATTTCACAAAGTCTTTTTCTTCCTTATTTAACGAAAAAACTGACATTATAAAAACTGATAGGCCGACGCCGGATCTTTCAAAATCCCAACAAATGCACAGGAAATTTGAGTGGTTGGCTGGTAAAGCTGATCTAAATGCGGTATTTTGCGGGACAGGAACAATAGCTGAGCCAATACTTCATTCAGACATTTAGAAAACCGAGTTAAATCTATTGCTGGCTATGAAATTACTGTGAATTATCTTCGTTGATCATTGTGTTTTACTGCTGTCGATCAGAGTAGAATAGAAACTGCTTTAGACGACCAATTTAAGTCGGAGATATCGGCTCACAAGCGGAAGGTTCGACGTAATAGAGACATTCTTAGGAGATTAATTAACGCTGTTTGTTTGCTAGATAAACAAGAATTACCATTTCGGAGGCACGAAAAAACAGAAAAGTCAGTTAATCGAGGCAATTACGTTGGACTTCTAAAGCACCTGCTAAATATGGCCTTCTTTTTGCGGATATTATGGAAACATCTACTGTATTCAGGGGACTATATAATTGAATGAAAAATGATCTCATTAAAGCGGTTAGCTCAGCTCCTGTAGTAGCAATAAAAAATGAAATAAAGAGGCAAACTTTGCAGCTATATTAGTCAATGAAACATTTCAAATTAAACGCAGTTATCTGCAGTTTTGCATTATCGGTATGCTTACGATGTAAGAGATTTTTATTATTTACTGACGTAAGTTGTGGTCGCCCAGGCATTCCCAGGCTATTACAAAGCTTATTCTGCAGTTGCTGATTGAATTTGAATTTGCAGTGAAAAACTAGTCGCTTAAGCGTATGATGGAGCAGCGACAATGGCAGGAAAGTTAAATGAAGTACAGACCGAAGTACGGTATCGGATATACCTCAGCTTCACCAAAATTTTTACCCACCACACGCCACTGCTTTTTATATTTGTTAGAAAGGAAAAAAATTGTAAAAAATTAGGAAAACTTACTTTTTCACATTTTCTCTTACAGCTCGCACGTAAGGAAAAGTCTGTTATAGATGGAAAAATAGATTATACAAGACCTAGACATAGATATCCAAGAGACTTTTAAGGAAGCAAACGTTTACTCCATGATAAAGAGTTCCCGCAAAGGATAGGCAGTAACGCAAACGAAGCCTTGAACGGTAAATTAATGATGAGTAAGCTTAACGTTCTAGCATTATGGTGACAGACAATAGTGTAACACCTATTGACGCTTTGTTTAATAAGCAGCCAAACTCATTTCACAAGAGTAAAATAATAAACAATTTGTAAGTATATCAATATTTAATTGTTTTTTTATTGAAAGCTGCAAAGTAGACATTAGCATCAGCAAATGATTCCTTTTGTGTTAATATAATTGTTGATGTTACTGGAAAACTTTTCCAACCGACAACGACAGCAACAGCATCCAGCATCACAATTAAACGTCAGTGTTGCCTTTTCCACTGTTGCTTATTTAACGTCATAAACGGATAGAAAATTGTAGAAGACGATTGAGTCGTCCTGATACTTGGCTTGTAGAACCTGACGGTGACTGAAGTAGGCCTATAGGACGAGCCATTTAAAACGTCCCCTAAAAGCAGGGGATTTCTGCTTTTAGTGAATAAAACTATTACCATTAAAAGAAAAGATGCAGTTTTTTTGTTGTGCCTAAGGAGGTAAGTACGAAAATAGAAGGGTTATATTAATACATACCTAAAATTCACAAATTCAAGAAAAAATAGAGATGACATCACAGTTACAGTATAAATAAATTAAATGATACCAGAAAGGTATTTTTTCCCATTTTCTCTAGACACTAATAGTGTTAAACAGGTTTGAACAAATTTTTGGCATTATTGTCGAGTTGAGCACAATGTGAGCTGAGTATGAAAAGGCTACCACTTTCCTACATGCTAAGACGACATTACTTCAAAAACTAGGATACAAACCATCTCACATTCTTCAGACAGGAAGCGATTTCTTATTCGCAAAACGGCTATACCGTACTTTATTAAACATTTTCGTACTCACATGACTAATTAGCGTAATTATTTAATTCGACTTAACTTCTGTGACTATATTTTATGGGAGTATTTTTTAGTTTTTGATGTTTTCTTCCTTTATTCCTTTGGGAGGGGGGATTGCACTTGTAAATCCCCTTGCAGCGCCTCCTCATGGAACCATTTTTAACACAGTATTTAATTCATGGGGTTTTGGAAAATTTTGTTTCTAGTTGACTAGTGGCATACATAAAACAATCTTTCATTTAACATGATATAACAAAATTAAATTCAATGGTCCGCGTTCTAGAAGCTTTCAAGGGAAAATCAGTTGTTAGCAAAGATCTATGGCATGCAAAATCCCTGGACTTATCTGAGTGACTTTTACCCTTACATTTGTAAGACAAAGTATATGACAAAAATTGTTACAAGTTATATAAAACGTAGGCGAATATTTCAAGGCCTGATTAGGTCAATGAACCGTTTTGCGTCAGGTGTATCATACTGGTGCGTCATTACTGTAATACAGAAATATATTTCTGCCCAGACTTATAACCGACGTACATTTTGTCAAGTCTCGCAATATTTTTGTAAGGTCAAAATACGATTTTCTATTAAAAAAGTGAGTATTAAATTATCTGTTTTATTTTCATATTGTGTTAGTTTATTTATCTCGTTTAGTTAGTTTTAAGAAGCGTGGCATAGGACCTTTACCAACGGAAACCAGAGAATGATTACATAATAGAAGAGTTGCGTATTGCGAATAAAAGGCTTATTAGTCTCATTATTGGGTTCGAATATTTGTAAATAGATATACAGGTAGATAAGTAGATAAACAGACGTGCGTAGATATTATATACGACGGGCCTATTCAAGGATTTTATAATTTAATTATACCATCACAAATTTTAAGAGTATGCAGCATGAAATATCGTCTAACTAATATTTCTATATCATCAACTAGTTATTCTTTGGTGCTGATTACCGGTTATCAGCGCCATAACAAAACGTACGCAGAATCAGAAGGCGGGCTCGCCTGCCGGACTGTAGATAAGCTGTGATAAATTAAAAATACTTTTGGCACTGTGACAACACGCAATGATGCGAATAATCGATAAGTCAGATGTTTTCCATAAAATATTAACACTTTGGCTTTGTTATATAGCTGACATAAAATTAAATACATGTGCAACCTGTAAGGTAAGCACTTCAGTCAAGTACGTTTGGATTAATTGAATTAAAATTACTAAAATTATAGAGTGACATAAAATTCTATAAACTTTTAAGACACATAGAAAAACAAGGTTTACATGGCTAATAAAAACAACCATTAGTAAGAATGGGATTAAACTTGAGCGTATAATATTAAACTATTTGCAAATTTTACGCCTATCTAATTAAATAACTAACTAAAATAATAGGGTCCAACTCGAAGCAGCAGAAATATGGAAATGGCAATAAAAACTAATTTAATTGAAAATAAAAACAAGTTTAACAGTTATAAAAGTTCAAGGAAGGAAACGTTACTACAGTAAATTAAATTTAGGGTGTTTAGTTTTATTGCAGACAAGAAAAACATAAAGGCTTTTTCGAAAACACTTTGGAAAGCAGGGTCGAGGCAAACTAAAGCTCAAGAGGTAAACATGTGGGACTGGAAATAATGTCAAGAAATCAAATTTGGAAGATGTCGAAATAAGAAAAACTGGATGTGAATTTTATAAACGAAGCGATCAGAAATAATCAGAAGAGAGTATTAACAACGATAAATGTGGCGGATGAAAATAGACAGTTAATTTCTGATAAAGTTCATGTGCCGTTTCAAAGCCAGGTATCTTTAGGTTAGAAATTAGCATCTGCAATAACATGATGTAATATCTACAGCAGAGTGCTACGGTATGTAGAAATGTTCATTTGATAAATGACTGCAATTCTTTACAGAATTTTGATACGAAAAACTTATAATACGAGTTCATAAAACAACTTATATTGCGACTTATTATAACATTTTAAATTGATATTTTTCATTTCATGTAAACATTAATAGACTTTAACTGACATAGAATAATTTAAAATTATAAAACAAGTGACGAATCGGCGGTCACGTTCTAAAGTCAGTAGGTTATTACGGTGAAAATCGAATCTGCTTAAAATCTCTGTATATTTTTAAACTTTGGCAAGGTAACTGAAGGATGATATCTGCTCAGTAATATTGTAGCATAGCTGTAGTTTAAACGTAAAGTAACGATTAAAAACTAGTAACTGTTTTGTTTTCTTGGTTTATAACCTAAGGCATAATTTTTTGTCAGTAAGTTCGTAGAGAAGGCGTTGAAGAAAGTTTTTTTGGTAACCAATCCATCGTTTGCGTATCACACATATTTGATGTTATCGTTGCCGATTTTGTAATTTCTGGGGCCTTTTAGATCTTCGATTGTGTCATTTATTACTGTATTGAACAGTAATTGGCTAACGAAATGTTTACGTATGTTCGCTAATTGACTGGGATATTCTTTGAAAGTCTTTCGTCTCTCTAAGGTTTAACATAGTTGTTAGTATTATGTTTAGGACGAATAAAGTATGTTACAGTTTAGTATTATCCAAGGCCGCCCGTGTGCAGTTCTATCTTTGCCGCTCTCCTGAATACAATTTTCATACCTGTATTTTGCCACACTATTTAATATTATTTTAATTAAATCTTTATACAGACATAAATTGTGTTGAAGTTGAAGCACCAACGCTTACACTTTCATTCTTATCAAGTTTTGGACGCTTAGTTTCACTTTCACAAGTATCAGCTAAAAATGTTTGTAAAGCACCACTGAACTTCTGTTGCTGTTCAATTTTCGACTTTCTTTTTTTGTTTATATTGAAAGCCGGGCAACCTTTTCGTTTTTCTATCAGACAATATGATGATATTATGAATATCAACCATATATAAAGACGACACGTCCCAGAATTACACCGCCAGACCGTAACCGTACATTATATTGAATGGCTTTTTCGGAGAGTTGTTTAGCTGCAAATATCCCATCGACGCAAGACTGACCCCTTTCTAGATCCTTGTTGGTCATCATGAAATCCGGTGATATTGCAAATAATATCTGATAATATTTTATAACAAAGTTTGATAGTTATTATCTTTGTGGTACGTTTTATATCCGTGCTCAATAAACTGATTTTGCAATATCTGGATTCTGTTTTTTGCCTTTCGTTAATACAGAAATTACAATACTTGTTTTCCATGCTCTAAGTGTAGTTGATTCACTAAAAAACTAAAGAACATAGATTTCTTTCCAAATGCGTAAACCACAAAATTTTGACATTCTGAATATAATACTATCTATCCAAGTAGATTTTTTGTTCTTCAGTTCCTCTGTCGCGTTGTCAACCGCATCCTAATAGCATATATGTAAACTTTCTGGCCGTGTGTTTTTTTCGTGTCATTTACTTTTGATCAACTGAGATCTTCAACTGTACCCGCATACAGATCTTATGCATGCTCTTTATCCGTTTGTTTTCATCTATTTTGTTTATATTTGTGTACTCCTTGGATCTTGTTCTTCTGATTCTGTAGCAATCTCCATATCCTTTTCTGCTCTCCATTTAAATCTCTTTTGAGAGTTTTCTGTCATTGTCCCAAAAATCCCTTTTGATTTGTCCAATTCGAATATTGGTTTCCTTTCTACTTCTATTTTACAAATTATATCCTTTTATTTTTTCCATCGATTTGTTTTTATAAAATATTGTATTCTATAAGTTCTTAAGCTTTACGGCCGTCGTCAACATTAGGCCTACTACTACTAGCCGGGCTGTGGTCTATAATTGTTGTACACAACCGTTTCGGCTCCACCATCGGAGGCCATCGTCAGTGTCTGACTCCGTGCCTAACCGCCCGGCTACTAGTAGTTATTTTAACAATTATATTTTTTGACACATACGTCTCTAATCTCTTAATAAAACCATACCAAGTTTTCTTTCGTATTTCGGGGTGTGATTTAACATCGTGCCAAGCGCCTCTTTAGCTACAGATATCCCCTTCTCTGTTATCGAATTCATTGAAATAAGGCCCCCGAGGCGTTCCTGATATAAATATCTAATGTTCTCATTCTTTTATTAGGTCTATATTTATGTTAATTTTTATTAAATTCTTTCTTCTTTCTTTTTTGTAACTGCAGACTTAATTTACGTACGACAAAGTTATTATCTATGCTACACTCACTTGTTGCACACACCACTAGTCACAGTGACACCTGTTAATGGTTAGCATAAATTATTTAACCACTAATAAAATTTGTAATTTAACCATTAAGACGTGCAGTTTGGGACGAAGAATGGAGGAGGAAAATAAAGTAAGAAAGTGTTTTATAGCATAAATTATTTAACCACTAATAAAATTTGTAGTTTAACCATTAAGACGTGCAGTCTGGGACGAAGAATGGAGGAGGAAAATAAGATAAGAAAGTGTTTTATAGCATAAATTATTTAACCACTAATAAAATTTGTAGTTTAAAGGTATTATCACTTTCTATATCAGCAGGTTTCATATATTTGATATTAGAGAAGGGTGAACGTGTCTGTCTATAGAAAGTACAAAAATTATCTTAGCTTCCTAGAAGTTTATGTTGTATCTTATAATCAATTAATCCTCACCTCATTTTCAGGATACAATTATGCAAGTACGTTTCTCTTTTTGTTTCTAATGTGTACTTGTAACGCTCATACATATAGACCCATACACTAATGAAATTTAGAGTATTATTTCCGAACTAGAGTTACAACAAGGATGTGGCAAGACAGAAGGGAATGAAGACTGGGATATGGAAGGCTCAAGATGATGTAACGATGAAATAATAATACATGAGTAACCAATAAGGTTTGTGTTGTATTCTGCTGTACTTTCTCACACTGAATGGTCTTTGCTATGGACAGAACTTTGTCTAACTGCACAACTCAACTTTGTCTAACTTTGTCTAAATTTCAGCTCAATTTTCGTCAGATGCTAAATTATATTATGTCTTTTAGGCAGTCACGCTTTACTTTCAAAGTGACAGCAAACCAGCCTAGCTTTGTTTTGTTAGCCGGTTACAGATGACCTTTATATTTCCATTAATCTCTAAAAATACTTATGGTCACGCCCACGATGTTTATGTAAAAGCAATGACGTTTACTACCTGTTTATTCAATATTAGTATTAATGCGGTATTGGCGAAAGTGTTAGGTGTTACGAATTATTATAATTATTACTTAGTTTGGACTTAGTTTTAGTTAGCGTACTGCGTAATTTTACAACTGGGAAAAGTATTGCAATAATAGTGTTTCTGTTTGTACACAATAATTGTTAGAACCGATTTCTCTGGTGTTCAATAACTTAATTCAATTTAAAGTCACGATCTATCTTGTCTTTGTAACGTACGCATCACCATCAATGGATTTGGCATTTGAATGAGTGTGTTACATATTGTCATGAGAGGTGCAGAAAATAAAACATTCGTTTGGCAGTCGTCCGCCCGTGCTTGTTGATTAGATTTTTGGTGACTCGTACTCGTACATAGGAATGGAAGCGATAACAACTAAAATTTAAAGTTGCTTTCTAAAATACTCTAGAGGCCGTAAAATAAACACGAGTAGCCACTGTGTTCAGATTTCTGTGGAAGCTTCTAGAAAATTCAGTAAGGAGTTCGGTCGTTTATTACTGATTTACTTACCTTCATGACCCGTTTTAAGAGTAGAGCGTTAAGGTCAGCGAGTTACTATTGTTTACAGCTAATAGAATTTAGCGAGTGTTTATCAAACTATTCAGTAGTTACAAAACTGTTTGCGTTTTGTTTACTATTGTAACACAGTCTATAGTAGGCTGTGATAATAAATTTACTGACTGTTATAGTGATAACAATGATGACTATTTTTTTACGCCTAAGTGTGAGCCTAGGAGTTAGGCGATGTAGGCTGCCTTACATGTGCCGGGAATGTGTGGAGAATGCTCTCTCCATTACAATTCAGTGGCACATTATTACTACAGGATGTTATTTCAGGTACTGATTTCCACAGACTGAGTCGATCTTGAGGCAAAATACATTTCAAATTTATGGTACGACTGTAAATCGAACCAAGGAACTTTACGTTAGTAACAAGGCGCCAAATCCACTGGTGTACTAAGCCTCTCAAATGCCTGTGTTATTTGTTTAATAGTCACTGAATATTTACTTTAAAGATATTTGTATATTTGTGAAAAGGTGAACTGCTATCAGATGCGTCTTGATAACGTTCAAAAATAAATTGTGACATTGATTTAATTTACTCCTTTTTAATTTACTGCGCTATCACTATGCAGGTAACAATGTTTTCCAGCAGATACTCATTAACGTATATTAATGCAACCGAATTTGAAAAGTAGGTGAAGCTGAATGCTTCGATTCCTTTCTCGACGTAACAAACTCGTGGTACAACACTTACTACTATTAATTTATTCCTTAGGCTTTCACGGCCGGTGTCATTTGAATTATGAAAGATATCCGGGCTGTTTGGCCGTGGTCCCTGGTTAAAAACAAAACCAAACGTTTCGGCAGCTCCACTGGCTGCCATTATCAGTGGAATAAAATTTCTGCACTTTGGGTGTCTACGTGCAGGCCCACAGTACTGTGGTATAGACCAGTCTATACCACAGTACTGTGGGCCTGCACGTAGGCACCCAAAGTGCAGAAATTTTATTACACTGATAATGGCAGCCAGTGGAGCTGCCGAAACGTTTGGTTTTGTTTTTAACCAGGGATTTTGTTTTTGTCCCGAACTGGCAAACCATCCATGAAGTAATACTTGGCTAGGCGATCTAGGTGGACGACTTTGAACTTTCGCTGTCCTTCCTGTTGAATACAATACACAACATCGCTGATTCTTTTTTTCACAGTGTAGGGTCCTTGACAGTTAGTCTGAAGCTTAGGTTGACCACGACGGCGCTTTGGGTTGAACAACCAGACCTGATTTCCTTCTTGGAAACCCACACTATTACTGCGAATGTCGTAACGATTTTTCATACTATCACTGGCTACCTTCAGCCGTCCTCTTATCAAGAGATTTATTTCTCTCAGTTCGTTTTCTAATTCCAAAGAATAGTTCTGTATCTACTGGGACTACGTCTTAGGTGATCCAAACATCAAGTCTCTAGGAAAACAGATCTCCCACCCAAACATTAATTTTGCTGGAGTCATGCCGGTTGTGTCGTGTACTGATGAGGAATAGTGGTATACGTTGGTTCCAGTTTGTTTGGTTCTCGTCAACAACCTTCGGAAGATGCTGCTCAAGTGTCCTGTTGAACCTCTCAACCATTCTGTCCGACTGAGGATGGAGAGGCGTTGTCGTGATCTTTCGTATTCCGAGTAGACGGATTAATTTATTAAACACTTCTGACTCGAAATTCCTCCCTTTATCCGTATGGATTTACATAGGGACTCCATAACGGCAACAGAAGTTGTGAACTAACTCCTTTGCTACAGTGGTAATCTCCTGATTTGGAATTACTTAAGCTACCACCCACTTAGTTAAATAGTCACCTGTGACCATGATGTACCGGTTTCCATCGTCAGAAAGGTCTAGAAATGTCTATAGCAATTCTCGCGAATGACAGTCCGACGTTATACTGTCTCATTTTCCCACTTCTTTTGGATTGTGGGCCCTTACTTGCAGCACATATTTCATATGTCCAACATCATACCTC
Organism: Magicicada septendecula; assembly: GCA_034769895.1. NCBI lineage: Eukaryota > Metazoa > Arthropoda > Insecta > Hemiptera > Cicadidae > Magicicada > Magicicada septendecula. Next base: position 107,603,681 of record CM068375.1, read on the forward strand.
TACGTCGTGGCAAAGATGAAGTCAATTGAATTGCTCACGTATTTTGTCAAGGGTTTTATTAACACTAAGATAACATCCATACGTTGCATCATGCATCTCCTTCACAAAAGACTGCACTTTACGTCGGGAAACTATCAGCTGCGTGATCAGGGCTTGTCTATCTGCACTTTCCCAATCCTTTTTCAGGAATCCGTTCTCCAAGGTAGGAGATTCCCATTGTGCCCAGTAGCCCTTAAGCACTTTACTGACATTTTGGCAATCCGGGCGGAGACCTTCCTCCTTTGCTGTCAAGATCGGTCCAATGTCTTCATCAGTCATCTGTTCTAGTCGAAAATCTTGTGCTCTCAGGCGTCTTTCAGTAAATCTACAGTGATTGCTTGAACATATTCGCTTGCATTCTGTTCTTCCTTTCTGTGCCAATGTCGGCAGTTTTCCGGGTACTATCTTCGAGATAAGCCATCTGGATTACCATGCAGGCGCCCCTTGTACCAAGCTGTATTCTTGCAGAGGTTCGAGCCACCTTGCCCTTCCGGATTTTTAAATCTCAAGAGCCATGCAAGCGCGGTATGGTCGGTGCGTTTGAAAACTCTCTCCCATAGATGTATTTACGGAAGTGCTCTAAAACCTCAGCGATTGCCAGCAACTCTCTCTCCTTGTAACGCAATAGTTTCTCTCTAATTTAGAAATCCTCTTGCTGTAATGCGATATTACTCGTTCTTCATGGTTTTGTAATTGAGACAAAACTGCTCCTAGTCCAGTATTCCTTGCATCTGTGTCTTCCGTGCACCTAATCTTCCCTTCGGTAGCTGGGAAAGCAAGAATTGGCTGCCAACATAATTCAGTTATCAAAGTCTTGAATGCTTGATCACACTCTCTGGATCACTGAAAGTTTTGTTTATTTTCCGTTAGCTCATGAAGTGCTTTAGAAATCGTAGCAAACCCTTTTACAAAACATCTGAAATGTGAGCATAACACCAGGAAATTCCGAGACAGTACTTCTGCACTCATACAGATTCTAACTCCCAAGGATCCCGAGGGTCTCCTTTGAGGGTCGCCCCTCATTTGTTTTAGTTTGTGGATCAACAACATTATCAGGTGGTAGCTTTGGAGCTAACAAATTATAATTTTTGTGGTGTCGAAAAGACGTGTCAGGTGTGGAGCAATCTTCCGTACCCGCTCTTTAACAATGTGTACCCACGACGTATGGCAAGATACTATTACTAACTGAACACCCAAAACACATTTTTTTATGTGTAGGTGAGATAGAATAAGATGGAAAATTTAAAAACCTGAAATACTTTATTCTTTAAATTTGAGAACATGTGTACAACTGAAGGAGGTAGAAAACCATAATGTATTATTTACTAGTTTCTCAGCCAAAATTTGTATGGTAAATTAGACTCAGTGCTAGATTTTCTAAGTAACTGTAGCCTATTATATGAACACTATTTCAAAAAAGGTCGGATTCTGGACTTCAGGAACCCGTTGCCAGCAATACAAAACTCAAACCATTATGTTTTTTCTTGTCAAACATAACGTGGGGCAAGGGGCACTGTTAAGATTTCATTCTAAGGGTCCTGGAGATATTTCACTTTTTGTAAATAAAATAACAAAAATTAGGTAAAAAATAGTTTGTTATATACAATTTTATATTGTGGTCATGACGGTAAATACGGAAATATAAGGTTGTATTAATGAATAACTACAATTTTATAAATTCAGGAAACAATAAACATGCCATCTTACCAATACAAATAAAATAAACCACACCAGATAATTTTCTCTTATATTTTGCAGACGAAGATAGTGTTAAAGCAATTTAGAATTTTTTTAACCTACCCTTATTGTCTGTAAATATCTGCAGTAAATGGAATTAAATCGGTCTACTTGGTATTCCACAGAACCAAATAAGAGATTTTCATAAAATGTGTAATATAGGTTATAGACACTGTCTGGCCGCGATTCAATGATTGAGCATTGTGTAAAGTGGGAGAAGCATGGCCGGGTACTACGGTAGGCTAAGTGGGGGTAAATCAAACGGCTAGTACACATATTTCACCCTACCTCGCTTACAAGCGGCCACGTTGTGGGGGAGAGCAGCCTCGATCATCCAGTCGTGGCCAGACAGTACTTGAAAACAAACATTTAAAATTGCGATGTAGAGTGTTCAAATACGTATTTGACAGCAAATTTTGTTTAAGTTAGCGTACAAATAAGTTTAATGGTTTAGACTTGTAACACGGGTTCAAAACGGCTTTGGTTCTGTGTTTACGTATGAACAGATAACGAACCTGTTGTAAGATTTTAATTGTTGATTTACTTCAAAAATGGTCGAATTAAAAGTGTTACTGTCTATCGTATGTTTCTCACACTTACATCCGGCATCGATACCTATTCAGTTTTTGATGACGCCGATCATGAGCAGTTTTACCAAAGTAAAATGACGAATCTTGATCGTTCGGTTAGAACCAAACTACTTTACGTCTACTCCATATGTGTACTAAACAGAGAAAAAAATAAACTGCCCTTAAGTTTACATAGGAACTTTTTTTAATCAGTATGTGCTTTCTGTATATCTATCTGCATGTAGGTAAATAATATGGTCAATGGTCACAAGACTGGCAAAAACTGCAAACTGCACAAATAACTCTAAAAAACCCAAACTGGGATTTTACAGGGAGAAACAAGAAACTATTAAACGAAGCCGGAAAAAAACAAAATATGAAATATTATTCACAAATCTGAAATAATAGAATGGTGGTGGTCAAGAAGTTTGGTTACGCGAGAAGATTTCAGATAAATAACAAAAGTTGCTAGAATCTAGAATCGAACTTGCAACGACCGCTCATTACAAATTAAAGGGGTGATTCAAATTCAATACTACAAGCAAGTAGAAAAGATTTAACCTAGAAAAATGTTTTCGGTGGCTACTGCTTAGGAAAGTATCCGCTTTGACTAATTTAACAGATACCATAACAATGTCACATAATTATATTAATGAAGACGAATATGATATAAACAAATATTTAGGTGCATAGATAATTGTTTGAGCACCAGATAAGATAACCAGCTGAATAGACAGACAGGTAGGCCTATATAGATAAATAGAGAGATAGATAGACAGATAGACAGGTCGTTAGATATACAGACAGAAGACAGACTTATAGACAGTTTAATAGATAGTTTTCAGTACATAGTCATCGTACGTTTTTCACTGACAACGTTTAAAACTGTTGTTTTTTTGTTTTTTGCCTTCCAATGTTAAAGCCTTGGCTCTTTAATGAAAGTCTTGTTGGCACCAAAGATATTCCTTTTTTACAACAAAAGCCCCGTAAGTTGGCTTCAGAAGTAGGCAAAAACAATTTCTCAGGGGATAGTTTAATCTACTACATTATTGTCAAACCAACTAGCTATAAAGGAAACATCGCCAGTCGACATAACGGTGTAAGTAGGCAAGGAACGATAGCGTGTATATCACTTTCATTGAAAAGGTAGAGAGTTCCAAAACAAGAAAGTCTGCCGTAATGTAAGAGGGGTGTAGGCCTATACAGATAGCTTGGTAAATAGGCAGGTGGATTAATAATAGGTAGGTGGTAGGTGTGTGTACAAATTCAACAATATTCTACTTTAATTACATTATAAATTTAAAAAATAAACAGTATTAAATGACGTAAATTCTGCGTCACTAAGCAGTTACTGTTTAGTGCTGCTCGGCGGTTAGCAGGACTGGAAATCAGTAGGCGGCCTCGCCTGAGCGACAGTAGATAAGCTGTGATAAATTAAAAACACTTTTGTGACCGTCACAGCACGCAATGAGGCAGATAATCGATAAGTCAAAAGCCTCCCGTCCAATATTAACACTTTGGCTTTGTTGTCTCCGACATAAAAACAAATATCTGATTAACTGAATATTTTTCAATCGCTGTGCTATGCGCTTATGTCGCGTGCGTTTGGACTAACTAAATTAAAATTTAATAAAATTATGCAGTCATAATTAAACGCTTCCAGCTTTCAAAGATACATAACAAAACAGGGGTTACCTTGCCAATGCAACACAAGAATGCGTTAAATAATATTTAATTGGGACCTACAATAATAAGAAAACAACTTATAATTCTCTACACCGTATCTAATTATATAAATAACTACTATAACTAAAGGAATCATGCGTCCCGGTTTGCTTCGGACTGTCCTCTATTTTAGGTTATGTCTGCAGTTTAGCCAAAACATGATTTTGTCCTTGATTTTGTCACAGATAATGTAATTTCTTAATTGGTTGCGTTTTCAAAGTTATTTGTCTTGATTAATTGTAAAAAGTCTGAAGTAAGCCTACGTACACATGATAAAATCATAATAATATAAAATCGATTTTTGATTTCGATATCAATCGATATCTACGTATATTTAAGGAAATATTGTTATTTTTCTTACGTTATCACATTCAATTATGGTACTGATGTAATTTCAGTTGTGTCAGTGGAAAGGGTGTTAGTAATTTCAGTTAATGAGTTAATATTTTAATAATTTTGAATGAAACTGAAAAAAATGTGCATTTAGTGAGTAATTGAAAGAAATCAAACCTCTCGACTACCATCATTCTATTGTCTCAAACATGTAAATAATACGAGTATTTCATATTTTAGTTTTTTGTGGCTCTGTTTAATCATTTGTTTGTTGTGGAGATTAGTGATTCTAATAATAAAGTTATCAATTTGCTAATCGGAGTTTTCAGTGCAGCATAAGGGGAAAGTGAATATCGAAATGCACATTAATTCAGCAAGAAACTAATACTAGCCACAGTTTAAATAATTAGTAAACCCAATTAAAATTTTATGCATTTAAACCTGAAGCAGTATTAAAGCAAACACTGATTGAATTTGCTGTGAAAAAAATTGTTTGTGAGCCCAATTAATAAATGTCAATAAAATAGCCAAGTATTGGAGAGGAGAAGTGTATAATAGAAGGAAGAATTAATATGAAGAAATAATATGATCTGAGTTAAAGTACAGTGAATAATCCCTAGAGTATTATTATTATTAATTATTTTATTGAAGGTCACATGATGACTACCTTGCGAGGTTTATTAATGAAGATTGACTGTAGAATATTCCAGCAATCATTTAACTGGGCAGAGATGATGTTCCTCTGATCTCAGAAAGTATGTAACGAACGACGGTATTTGGTAAGCCGATAGAGCACCACCGATTCGATTCCAGTTATAATGTTAGGGAGGTTTGGGAAAATTAAATATTAGAGGGAAAACTCACAAATAAATATAGATAAATAAATAAAACCAGATCCAAAATGTATAATTAATAAAGAATGTCACAAGAATGATTATAGAAGTAAGATTTAAACTTGGGAAATAATTGATTTTAAGAAGGAAAGAAGAAATAATAGTAATACAACGGATAATTTCATATATAAATAAAGGAGTAGGAATTCGGAAATAAAAAAATATTATAATTAAAAAGGCAACCTTATCAGGAACGAGCTATAAGTTTATTTTTACTAAACTACATTGAGCCAAAATAAACTTCTTTCGAAGGGGGAGTGTTATGTAACGTAACAGATTTGAGGTCCCCAACGTTACATAAAAACCGAAGTAAATATGGTTTAGAACAATACCCAAAGCCGGTTATAATTGAATACCAGAGGGCCCATATCACCTGAAGAATACATTATAGGTACATGTTAAGGTTACTAAGTAATTAAAACATCTAAAGTGTACCTAAATCTAAAAAAATGTAATAAATAATATGGGATGTAAAACATAAACATTGTGTCTAATGGGAGGAGTTTAATGTGTAGGAATAAATTATAAAATACTATTCAAATTAATATTTAATATGTTATGAAATGTACTTGGTGTTATGCTGTAACATGATATAGTCTTTACAGAATATTTATGTTTTGTGGATAGTAAGAGTGGAGTTGTTGTTTTAAAGAAGTACTTAGTCTGTGGTACTCCTTTTATTTATGTTAAAATTGTATTTGAATAATTAAGTATAAGTACATGGGTTAGGTATTATATTATGTTGAATGTATTTACTGTAATTGATTAATGAAGATGTTTGAATTAATGTTTGTAAACTTGGCCAGGAAGGCAATAAGTGTTAAAAAGTTGGCAAGTACTTCTTATAGTTATGTTATTAAATAATGAAGGGTTCAAGGATGAACTAATTAATATAATGAATTAAAACCAGGAAATTAAAATTAATGTAAGTGGCCATAAACCAGTGACTATTTGTACAGTAGGTCAGGTAAAGAAAAATTAAGTTAAAAACAAAACAATATTATAACAGTTGTAAGAAAACCTATAGGCCTAAATTTAATATTTGTAAAAGGAAATTAATACCTTTTTAATAAGTCCAGTCAAATGAAACTATAGTAAAATATATACGGTTTAATAAGGTAGATTGGGTGAGAGTTTTAGGTAATTTGGTATAATTCCAAGCATGGAGTATTTTATTAAAAAAGAGTAGTAATATTTTATAATTCTGGCTCTAGGATATCAAATATTATCCAATGACAGAAAGTAATGGTTGTTAGGGTAACTAAAATGTAAAAAATCTTGTTGATTTTCGATTATTCGATTGTTATATGCTAATGGGTGAAGTTGAATTCATACAAAAGACAGAAAGGAATTTATAAAAAACTTTAATATATTATTCGATTGTTATATGCTATTGAGTTCAGATCAGCAGACAAATTTAAGAAAAAAGACATAAATTAACATAAAATGAATAAAACTTAACAAATTCAAGGAAAAACCAATTCCTGTAAACTAAACCGATGAATAATCAATGAATTAGATTTCAAAAAATATACCCATATACCTCCAATTCGTCGAGGAATTATTATTTCACTCTTCAAGGTAATTCCATTGGAATTAGTGTTGAACTCGATTTCCCATTTAACCAGGAGACTCATTGATGGAATAAGAAGTCTGAATTAATGGAATTATAGACAAAAAATACTCAAGAACCTTCGTTACTGAAGACATAAACCTCACTTTCAAGAAAGAAATTATAATACGACACCAATTCCACTGGGACCGACAACCACAAGGATCGTGAAGGAGAACGAAGATTAGAAGAGTTCTCGTTGCCTTCCAGGACATCACCCTTTCAATTTTATTAATAATCTGAACACCTTTTCTGGATTAACGTAACCTCAACTGTAAATCTTCAATCGTTTGCAAACAAGCACTGCTACCTTGAGAATCGTCCAGTACGGTAACACCAGCTTATATTTAATTTTAATACAGTAAGAACTAATAACATTTTGTAATACTTAGTAACCTTAATTTTGCATTACCTGGCCTTACTAATCGTTAAAAGAATCACACATACCCTGGGATAAGAGATAGTTAACATTATATTTAATTTGTATTAAAAAAAAGGAATAGTTAACTAACCAATCGATTCAACATTGTACAATCGATATAACTATCTTATAACCATGAAGAGCACTGTTGGAGGTTAAATTAAAAAGTAATATAAATAAAGAATCCTTCTTGTACATAATGACGTTTTATATTATTGTAGAATAGATATTGTATTTTGGTGGTGGAGTAATTTACAGGTAAAAAGGGTGATTAAAAATCTGGTGAACAAGCTAACCTATAAGAGTAAGTCAATTACGAATAACAGCGCTTATAGTCGACAGCTGGTAGAACGTGAGATTGCCGAACTAGCGTGTTTCCTTCACAATTTTTGAATTGATTTACACAATACGGACTGACTAGGGTTGGAGAGAATTCTCAATTTATTAATTAAAATACCTGAAATATAGAATTAACATTGAGTAAACATTTAGTAATTGGGTAAAACCGTGTTATGGTATACATAAAAGTTGCAATAACAATATAATAAATAAACTTGTCTATTAATATTGAGTTACAGAAGGTCACCTATAAGACTACATAATAAACATTTCCTTATAAACAGAGATCTTTACAAATTGGCGCAATTAAACCCCAGTACACATTTAAACGGCTTCTTTACAAATTGACGACTCCAACGTGGGGCTTAAACTAAGACGGACGACCTCATAAACTGTTTCTTTACAATATATATATATATATTATAACATCGCCAAATTCAGATCAATTTTGATAACAATAAGTATGTACAAAAAATGCTAAATAATACTATATTTTAATAAATAAATAATGTGGAGAGTAAAAAATATATAAAAGGTAATTAACATGGAAGGAGAAAGAGTAATAAACCAAAAGTGATTAATAAAGAAACTCAACTAATAGACTGACAGACAAACGACATTGACCCAACCCCAGAGATTGGCCAGTTAAGAAACCTAAATAAAGAAAACAAGACGAGTGAAGGAGAAGAAGAATGAAAACCAAAAGAGACAAACCCACGAGGAAGAAAACAAAATGAAACACGTCAAGAAAACTAGACAAGGAATAAAAAATAGAGAGGGGAGAAATAATGTAATCCAAAATAATAAAGAAAATTAAACCGGTTAAGAACCAAAACTATTAATGAATGTTAGTATTGATTGAATGACAATTGTAAATAGTCAGTAATAGAAAACAATAGATAAAAGTACACTAACCAAAGAGTTAGGAATATATGTAATTTGTTAACAAAGAAAGACATAATATTAATAATTTTATATAGATAGTGTGTAGAGAAAGAGAATAAAATGATGAGAAATAAACGGAAGTTGAACTAGTGAAAGTGATTTATCCTAGAGTGATATAATACAAAAGAAACACTAAGTAGATTATAATGAACACTAAATAATTTAAGAAAGTGCAAGTGAGAAATAAATAAAAATGTTGTCTGTAACAAAAATAGTATGAGTAGAGAAGGCTAAGATAAAGACTTAGTAAAATAACCAATGTTTAAGTTTTAAGAGTGAACAATAACATTTAACAAAGTTACAATGAATAATATTTAGAATAGAACATTGATTCAGTAAATAGTGAACACTAAGGAGTGATATTAACTGTGATGACTATGAAATAATATTGTTATAAACTTTAGAATGTAGTGTAAAGTTTAAAGGTGTGAATCACAAGGAAAAGTAATAAGATGATGTTAACATGGAAGGGAGAGCAAAGAGCCTTAGAAAATAAGTATGTATTAACATTAAGTAAATACCCATGTTATAAGGGAAGTTTAATGAAAACAGTTCAATAGAGGTGATATTGTTTAACAATAAATAAGAAATAATGAATTGCACACACATATTAAATAATCAGTGTTGATTAATTGTATAAACAATTGTTTATGAATAGAAGATGGATGGGGTAAATATCCCAAATATAAACCTAAATGTTATATGTTATATTAGAAATAAATAGTAATTAATAGCCATGTTATTGACAGTGGCAGAGTACTTAAAATAAGGAAAGAAAACAATGTTTGAGTTATAGGGAAGAAACTGTTAGTAAATAATTAGCAAGTAATATTGAATAACACAGTTGTTACATACAAAGATCACAAAAAGACTAAATTAAAACACCTCCAGGGACATTAAACCTAATTATAAAAGCAAAATAATGATTTAGGACTAAATGAAATATATTGTGTATGAAACCATAAAAAACCAGTAATGGCTACTTAGATGTGAAACAGGCCTAACGGTCAAACATAAACAATTACTGATTGTATAAAAATAACCATGTAATGGACAAATCCAAGATGACTAATTCACCAAGGATGAATGGTAAATATTATTAAAAACATAATATTAAATTAAGGAATTATATAAACAGAGAAATGTAATTAGTAAGTATGAAATTAATTGTAAACTTAGAAAACTTGAAAAAACCCAATATTGTGGGATACTAAAATAATCTTTGTGAGAAAATACAAATGACAGTGCAAATATATAATAACTAAGAAGGAAGATAAGAGGAGGAAGGAAGTCAGAAGATATAGGAAGATTTGAAGGGAATTCAAATAATGATAACAATGTATTCATGTCCAGCTCGCCCAATCAAAATAATGATGTAACCATGGAGACGACGGTTTGAAGAGGTAATTATCGTTGAATACAATTACTTAGAAAGTGACGCTCACGAAAACCAGAAGCGAGAATTCAGTACAACACATTTTCATATTTAAAATATTTTAAAAGTAAAATAATGTATAGAAATTGATCGAAAAGGAGTCTGATGAATAATGAACACCATTACCTGATGGAGAAGACGTTTAATTGAAGACGAAGTGTACAAATAAATCCAAAAAACTTTGAAAAAGATGCCGAAGTCCGAATAAAGGTCAAATGAATTATATTGCTACCACGATCCTTCCTTCTCGAACTACAGAGTAATTACGTACTACAACGCTGTTAAGTATCAATTAAATTATCTCAACTTCCAAAATAACGCACTTTGAATATTTCTCAATATATGTTGAATACCACTGAATCACTTTTATTCTCTTTCAAAGATTAAATCGTAATATTAAGACACTGAAAATTTGTTAAGCTATAAAACTAACCTAGTATTTATGTACAACTTTTAAACCACTTGTACGACACTTAAACAAACCAATTATCATACCACATTACCATACTTAAGTAAAAACATTGTAAGGTTGTGTATTTTTAATATTGTAATTGCATCTGAGGCTTTTAACGTGATCAAAAGACCCCACAACCGTCGAACGTAATATTAGTTGATCGGTGTCATAGAACGCCATACTGTATGTTTATTTGTATTCAAAATCGATTGTTTAAACCCAGAGGAGAGTCTTATAAAGAATTAACCGGTGCAGAATTGTATAAAAAATTAATTACAACCTGTGTCTATAAAATATTAACTTCAAATTAATAATAAATCTATACTGTGTATGTTAAATTGTGTTTTATTTTCATTAGAAAAGTGTATTCTTAAAAATATAATGTACAGCGAATGTCTCTGATGTGACACCTAGCGCGCAAGCAGCGAATGCTGTAACTGCTAACTCGATTAACAAAAATCGAGAAAAGGCGGGACGAATTGAATTCGTCACATCGTTCGAACAAAACATTGATAAGGAGACGATTTTAATTGTTTTAAATAAACAATTTGGCGCCACCCGGGAATTATACGCTACTGTTGAACCTCAGATCAGGAACCACGATACCTGGTTATCCGTACGTTCGCTACGGACTCAAGCATCGTGAGTTACATTACCGTGCGAGGACGAAGTGGTAAGAAACACAGACACAAATTACACCAGACACATTGTTACATTTTACAGAGGTACCAGTGAGAAGACGACACACGGGTTTACATTATTACATATATATATATATATATATATATATATATACTACAAATAATAGTAAAATAATGTAATTGCATACCATAGCAAAGAAAACGGGAAGAAAATAAAGACAACAGGAAAACAGTAAATGAAATTGAAAAAAAGTATAAGAGTAAACGTCACCGAAAAATTTACAAAATTTAAAGGAAGAAAATATAGAAATAAGAACTCAAAGCATATAGCCATTACGTTGATTACAGTTTGTGGTTCACAACATGAAACGAATTGTAACTGACGACGGGAGGGCTTCGCAGTTGGATGCGTCAGCGGAAATTGTCCCTGTCGACAGTATTATTCACTTGTGATGTTGTATAAGTTCTGTAGTTTGATCACGACCAACTCTCCACTGCATTGCGTTGCACACAGGTTTTCATAATTATCAAGGAAGTAAATGCAACTAAATGTGATTAAGGATCTCTAATTTGTTAGAATTAAATTGATCAGTGGTTGTTGATGTTAAGGTTTTGGGTGTTGCACAACCAACAAACCTTGGAATGTAACGTGTTAGTGATACAAAACTTTCTTTAACGAACAGTATACTATTTTGGGCTACTTCTCTGCTTATAGCACATAGTGCTAATTTGTTTTACCACTGAATAACAGTATCGAACACATAATTTATTTTGGAGCGAAAATATCTGTCTTGATCAACCGATAGCTGTTTAAGCTGTGCAACCAGTAAACGACACTAAATAAATCTTCCTGACAGGCTTCTAACACTGCACAAAAAAAAAACACGTTCGATAGTAGGGATAAAACGAATCACGATGTGTACAGTGGCAGGTGATTTGCTCCAGTACTGCATACCACCACCACAAATGTGACTATTAGCATCTGCCTGCACAGTGCCTCCTTAGTCGCTCTCTTCCCGCCGAAACTAACTTGGATAAAGTTTATTTAATTCGAAAGGATTTAATTTGAGTTTCTGAATAATTCTAAGAAACAGTTAGAATTACTACAGTTGTAACCCCTTTTTTAATTGTGTTTTATAAATTAATTTTTTTTTAAGATTTTACTCAATATTTAAGACTAGGTTGAAGGCCTAGAAGGAAGCATAAAGTGTGCTGGGTCCAGTGAGACGGGACTCGCAATTAATACTCTCTATTAACAAGTAATATATCAACCTTTATTATTTCATTAATTCATATTCTCATAAACATAATTCCGTTTTTTTAACATTATGATTATCCAAATATTTCAAATATTATTCCAGACATCACAGATATTCCAACATTATCAATATATAAATATTATTTCAAGATCCTCTTTATGGGACAATAACACATAAATCAACATACATACATACATATAAATCACAGATAGAAGTACATACATATCATTTTTCTTTACCTCTATAATTACACTAAAATACAATAATAATAAATACTAAACAACCACAATTTATAAGTTTAAAAGTGCCTTGTGAACAGCCTATATGGTTTATCAAAACACAATTTATAATTTTCAGACCCATGTAAACCGCCCTGGATCATTTTATAAAAAAATACAATTTATAAATTAAATTCCCTGTAAACAGCTGGTATAATTTTATCAAAAAATTATATAAGCTTCAAATTACTAAAAGGGGCGATTTGCCATCATACTAAGGAACACCAATTATGAGTGTAAAAACCTTGCGAACAGCCTGTATAATTTTATCAAAAGGTACAATATATGAATTTAAAAGCCTGTAACCAGCCTGTATAGTTTTATCGAAAATACAATATATAAAATTAAAGAAAATGATCTGGATTGGCCATAATAACCAGAAAATACAAATTACAAAATTTAAATTTTCTGAAAACAGCCTGTATGGTTTTATGAAAAAAGTACAGTTTATAAATTTAAAGAAAATAAACTGGATTGGCCATAATAACCAGAAAATACAATTGCAAATTTAAAATGCCAGTAAACCGCCTGTATGGTTTTATGAAAAATACAATTTATAAATTTAAAGAAAATAAACTGGATTGGCCCGGCCGCTGACATGTTCCAAGCGGCATCCGAAAAAGTAATTAACCATTACAAAAAAAAAAAGGAAAAACCCCCCCAAAGACAAACAGGGTAGTAGAAAGCTGGACAAGAGCCAGACCCGACATAAGGTAACATGTCCGGGAGCTTGCATGGATTTGCACCGACAGGTGACTATCCCTGATTTTGTGATATTATAAAAGTAACCCGACCTGATAGCAGGATAATGAAAACTCCCAACCCATTTATGAAACGTATAAAATAAATAATAAGCAGAAAGACCCGAGATTGTAATAGAAACTAGACCCGCCGGTCCAGCCCAGCATGTACAAACTGCACCTACCTACTCAACTAAAATACCAGTTCCCCACAAACTTCTACAACCCCATTCAGAACCACAGTAAAAAAAAGGTAAAGCATAAAAATTAATGACCGCCGGACACATGCCGGCGAACGGGCCTACAATTGATCTCGAGAGTAATTACATTATCATCGCAATGTTACAGAAAGTTTGCATCCAAAATTATGTCCAGCTAGACACGAGCACAATTAAAACGGTATTAAGATGTAGAAAGTCAATTCAAGTAGAACTGAGATTTCTGTGGATGTTAAACGCACGATACATGTTGTTTTCTATTGAGGCCAAATTTAAGTAAGAATTGGGTTAATGTCACCTCGTTTTCTCCAGATGCTTCCCAGGTGATCTGTCCCTGCTGGACGGTCAGTCGGTCTTGCTGAATGGGTGTTTATAGTTGCATGCTTAGCTTATTTCTCCTCCGGCAGCGAGGAACGAAAGTCTATGTGTGTTCAGGACATGGTGGAAGCTGGAATTACCACCATGCTGGGATCAGGTCTCCGTCTGCATCGGGAACCCGGAGGTCTGTACGCGTCTACCTCGTCATGATAGGATAGAATTACACGAAATAACCCAAAATTCAATCCGCCGAAGGAACGCTGTTCACGCTTTGAAGAAAAACTGCCGACTGAAACAAACTTGCAGTCCACAGAGCCGAGGAACACAATTATTCGCTTACACCAACAGATAGCGCTAGCATGCAGTAAGGCAAAACACGGTAATGCAGTACTTCGCCAAATAAAAACTTCACCATTCCCAATTATTAATAAATTATAATTTTTTGAATAATAGCCCGGTTTCTTTGAGAAATCGCGGCACACAGTGTATCAGAAGATATACTAACAATTACAAAGCTAACAAATTGATAAAAATTCAGAAATTGGTTGAAGCTCAAGTGAATGTTGGAGATGAAGTTTTTCAGTTCATATTTGGCCAAATTAAATATGAAATAAACAAAAGTTACATATTTAGATCATACGTTTGAAATATTCCCGACCATGTTAACAAATAATCATACTGTTTTTACTATTTGTCTTTCATTTATTAAGTTATTTAATAATGTTGTAACTTTTATTTATTAAATAAAATTAACAAGATCGTTTTAACTTTTTAAAGCCGTATTAACTACACAGTGCAATGTTTTAAATTAATAGTGTAATTTATAATACTGCAGTTTTTTAGGAAAATACTATAGAGCCGGGTGTCTAAGTATAGGAAAAGATGTCTAAGTATGTCTATACTTTAGGAAAAGGTGTCTAACGTTACCTTTTTTAAATTTACGCACGCTAGGCTGTCTTAACCACCTTTTAGGTTAATCCTTTGAAGTGAAAACGAGTTATTCGAATTCCTAATTAAAATTAAGTTAGTTATTAACCTTAGTCTCATCATTATATGGTGGTCTCTAAGCTTGAGGTTTGGACAAGATGAAGGAAAGTTAGGTATATTTCTGGAACACACAGAAACAAAGCTTTTAAAGTATATCTGCTCCATGAAGAGAGTATCCGTAATCTGTACCAGATGAGGTAAACAAATATGCACGTTGGTCACTACTAGTAACCGTATAGAAGAATAATTGAGTTATTTACGGAACGCCCTGAAAAAATTGCAAGACATACGAGAAAACCAATCGACTAATCACAAATAACATCAGACAAGAACCAATCATGTTCTTGAAATTCATAACCAGAAACGTAATGCTGTGAACTACATTATGCGGGAAGCACATGACAAATAATGGGATAGAATTATTTTATAAAATTTTTAAAAATAGAATTAAAACTTTTAAAAAATTGCTCTGTTAACATATTGATGTTGATTATATCCTTCATTATTGTCATGTATTGTGTATTGCTAAATTATATGACTTTAATCTAATAGCCGCAAAGTTTGTTTCTCTCTAGATAAGCTGTGATTAATTGTAGACATTTATCAGTTGTCAAGAACACACACAAAGCGGACAGTCGATTTATCCTTCGGCTTTATAGATTAAGCTGTATGTGTTGTTGAAAGCTTATCAACTTTGCCGAAAGTCGTCTAATATATTCACAACCGGCTTAGAACAGTAGATAAACAACAATAGAAGTATGCATTAACTTTAAACATACGAACATTTAACAAGGACTCCTATTGTTACAAAATGCCCTTGCCTTGGTAACACTAGTATTAAGACAATTTCATAAGATCTATTCTAAATATCTGCAAATAAAGAGAATTAAAAGTAAAAAAAAAAAACAGAAAAACAATTTAATATTAATTTATTTCTGTAGTCATTTACTCTGCTAACCTTTGAATTCACGCCAAAACTTCTTGATGAATGTTATGTTGTACCCAATGTTTTGTAGAATAGTCAAATAATGGCGAAAGGCTTGATGAAGTATAGGGGGCAAAACTATAAACAGTGGGACGGAATTCTTTGCCAAGGTCGGTCGATGTTCAGAAGTAGACTTGATGCCAACCCAAAAGACAAGGAATTCCAAACTTGCCATAAAATAATAAACATGGTCTGTGATAATTATATAGCTCAAGTTATCGACGATGGAAAATCTACAATAGCGGTGTGTGGTAGAGTCGTATATTATCACCAGTATTCTTAATAAAAGTAGACTAGATTATGGCACAGATAACTCAGAATAAAGGCAGAATTAGATGAAATGCCTTTGGTCAGTTAGTAGGTTTTCAGATTGGATCTGGTTAGTAGGCATACTGGGAAAATATCAACATATGAAGAAGACTGGAAAGTTAGTAAATGAAGTAAAGAGGTGTGTCTGTGTAGGCTGTCAAAATTTTCACCTCGACGGCGGGCCCTACATAGGCCAGTTTTCACCTCGACGGCGGGCCCTACCTAGGCCAGTTTTCACCTCGACGGTGGGCCCTACATAGGCCAGTTTTCTCCCTGTGACGTACTTAGTTGTGTAATAGGATCGTTACCGGCAGTGAAAAAAAACAGCGTCATAGGAAATTTGAGATTAAGTGTAAAAGCATTTCTGACTTTCCGGTAGAAGAGTTTTTGGTGGAAGCCTTTCGGCCAGGGTTAACATTCTTAATCTGTTGAGTTACTGACAAGTATGACGTGTTTGAGTTGGGCTGCGGGCTAGAAACTCTTGTCACGGATTCCATTGGTATTCTTCACTGTAATGGAAAGCCCATTTGGTATTCTTCATTGGTTTTAAAAGATCGCCTCACAGAAGGTTGCTGGTAATGACGACCTCCACCCACAGCATGGACTTTCCGACAGGATAGGCAGCTTCCAGCGTAATCCTATCACTCTGAGAAGTTAGGACTTTCATGAGGTCATAATTAGTAAGAAAGTTTGTAACAAACAGCACAAGTTCAATGTCTGTGCGGGGCGAAGGGCATGCCCGTCGCCCGCTCGTATACTGCTTTCCGAGCTTCAAATAGAGCTCCTGCCGCAGGGACGATAGATGGGGCTATCGATTAAGGGTGTAGCCTGCTACCGGCAGTGAAAAAAAACATCGTCACAGGAAATTTGAGATTAAGTGTAAAAGCATTTCTGACTTTCCGGTAGAAGAGTTTTTGGTGGAAGCCTTTCGGCCAGGGTTAACATTCTTAAAAGCGTAGATTTGTGTATTTACGAGAAGCCGGGCTTTGAGATACCGGGATAGGCGTCAGGGAAGAGGACGGAAGCTCTGAAGCATGAATCTGTTATGGAAACACACTTACTGATTCCTTTCTTCAGGAACTTCGCTTTTTGTGGTTTTATCGTGGAGGTGATGGCAAGGTTGCCTTGCTGGGAAGAACTGGATGGGCCCTGCGGTCCCTCCGCAACCTCTATTGAGATGGTGGGAAGGGTTGTCGTATCTGAAGTTTCGACTTTCCAGATGCAGGAATTACGGCCGGATATTGGGGGAGAGGGTGACTGGATTTGTAACCGTCATGGACGCCCGTGCTCTGGAGCAGGCACCTTCTATCTCAGCTTTCTAATTCATGTAACTGTGCCTCGCCCACAGAAGACTGTGCCGCGATAACTGTACCAGAACGACCTGCACGACAAGTCAATTTATACTTTTACCTTATTACTTTACTTTGCTTATCTATCATGAAATATTTCTTTTTTAAGACTTATTATTCCTTCACACAGTTCACTGTATTTGTTTTTGCTTGTGTATTCGTTTCTCTCTCATTTTCTTTGATACATGTATTTCTTTGGTATTTACTAACACAAACCTACAGAACTATTTCAAAATAACGACTAAATGAAAATGTGTATCCATATACTTCTGTCCCCAAAGGACCAGATGGAGTGTAACTTACTACTCTTATTATCAAAACAATAAACATGAGATTAGTAAATTTCTATAAGTATTTAATTATCCCAAAATTCCTTCAGTGTTTATTCTTATTTTATTTTGTTTTAAGATATAGGCCCATAGAATGCTTCGCTTTACGTAGGCAAATTATAGTGATACAAAGAATAAAAACTGTAGTTCAAAGGTTTATCTGAATATTTTTAGAATAATTCTATTCCAAGTGCTGTAAGTATTTTTGCGTGTTAATGTAATTATATTAATTTTTGTTATTCTGTCTTATATTTGTTAAACGACAGTAAGAGACATTCGTTTATTAAGTCGTCTCTTGCTAGTATCTTGTCTCAAATTTATTGAAAGTCACTGGAAAATTGTCCCCAGTTACATTCACTCGACTCTTTCAATACTGTATTTTTCCAGCCATTGGCAAACGCTGATCGTACGCTTCCAATATGTCGTCATCAATTCGCAAACACGTGTTTCTAATCAAACACTGTAATTCCATAAATTAATTAGTGTTGTCGTTTCAATTGTTAGTAGACCGTCATTGTTGTCTGCATTGTTTAAACAAACCGTATCCAATAACGGTCTCAGATTTACGTGCTGTATAATTTGTCGCTACATGGCGGTGTTACTAGGAGGGTAGCTGTATATATACTGTTTATAGTTACAATAATTACGTAATTAGCAATGTAATAAGAACTGTTAACTGTTGACAACTTTTTTCATTGACATTATTAACACAATAAAACTTTTACCCATTCTGTGGTGTGGAATCGTAAGTGGTAAAGAGTCTACACTACATAAAAAATAGGGAAAACATGTAGTGTTCCCGAAACATTTAATAGTGAACCGAAAAAAGTTTATAATAAAAAAATCCAATATGTAAAATAATTGTTATCTACGTATTTAGGCTATAATGAATGGAATTAACTGTTCAATTAAGTAACAATTACACAAAATATGCTTCTATTCTTTAATAAAAATTATTTCTAATTGAATTTGTATTCTTCTGCAATGCACTTATTAAACAGAATTTCTGTTACGGTACCCAATGCTTCCTTCGTCGCTCAAAAGTCAGCGACCCTCAGGTTTATGTAGTCCTATATGATTTAGCAAAATAATCTGTGTTCGTGACGATCGGTTCAGCACAGTTTATTTCTGTGTCCTCAAATGGTGAGCAACACAATTTTTCTTTTATTTTTTATTGGCAATCGTGCATCGTTGGCTAGTGGTTCTGTCTAGATCTAGGGGTTGTGTATCGAAACTGATACGGATAAGTGAGTATAATAAATTGTGCATTGTTGATATTACACTCATGATCAATTGTAAAGAGATTTCCTGTTTAGATCAGTTATTATTTGTTTAAGACTTTGACTGTTTCGGCCTGAGTGTGCCGTGTGTGAGTGAGAGTGTGGAGGTGTGCAAGTAACTATTTTATAATGGCGTATTATATACAAATAATCAATCCATACAAATGTAACTAAATGTACTATAACGTAATAAGACCACAAGCAGCCAGCGTACTCTGTCCAAACCTTGCCAGTTAATGCATCACACAATGTAAATTATTTCCATCCACAAACGAGTAATGAACAGAGTGTAGGACAGCGTACCTAAACGCCTTCGCAAATGAACTTACCGCCTTTGCCCTTATAATATCATACGAACAACGAGCTGGCACATAATAAGAAGTGGATTCTCAGTCCGGTTGAAAAACTCAAAAAATAAAATGATTAGACCAACAATGATTATTGGTTAGGCAACGTAATAAGGGCACAATTTAAAAAATTGAGTAAAGCTGAGGCCTAAAACGGCAGACACGGAAAATCAATCTAATGTTCCTAAGATCCTAAACAATTACCAATATTTTTTGTAGGAGCGAATCAAATAACACCACTCATAAACTTGCCAGATGTAATTACTCCTCCAAATGGACAATCAAAGCATTTGTGAATGATGAGGTCAAAATACAGTCATCAACTGTCAAAGAATACTCAACTATAATTAGGCCACTAAAAAGAAATGTAACCAGAATATTATACATGTGAACCTAAACAATCAAAATCTTCATGTGTTGTTCTGAAAAAAGCTATCAGCGAAGAAGAATAAAAATTATCATCCAAGATCTTGGATACGAAGTTGTAAACTTATGGAATATTAAATGCCGGAAAATAAAACACATTAAATACAAATATAAACATTTAACTTCATATGTTCTTTAGTGATCTAAAAAGCTAATGATAACATTAAAGATCATTATAAAATAAGAAAACGCGTGATTCTTGTCGTACGATTTGAGGCCTCATACACTAAGCATGACATACTGCAATGTATACGTTCCCAGAAGTATGGGAACACCAAAAACGTTTGCACAAGAAACTCAAGCTGTGTTACGTATGCGGAAACTCATCTCACAAAGGACTGTGTCAGAAAACCGCGATATAAGAACATCAAATACGAAAACTACAATAAAAGTCATACAATACAAAACTACAATAGAAACTAATCGTCATCATAACTACAACAAATATATTTTAACATGTAAATATAATCTAATTAATTAATTATACACAAGAAAAAACATGAAAGAAAGCAATGAAAGTAATCAAAATCAGTTTTATTAAAAAAATTTTATTTGAAAATGTATAATTGTAAGTAAGAATTAAAATTGTAAATTTTAGTGATACAGGCTGATAATGTATAATTTTCTCTATTTTTGAACTTCATAATCCTGAGTGTGTTATCAGCCAATTTGTTAAATGTTCGCTTAGTCGAACAGATTACAGATCTCCAATAAATTAAAAAAAAAATTATATACTGATTAGTGACAAAATATTTGTAGAATTCTTAGATACCGTTTTACATAAAAACATGGATTTAATGTCAAAGTAACTAAAAACTGTTTTCATGCTACAGTTTGGATTTTAAAAACTTTCAAATACTTTATAAATATCCTTCATTGAATTTGATAGAGCAAAGCGGTTTTAGAGAAATATGTTTGCCAGAGAACATTTGTTCAACCATTTCCCTACTCTAAGAAACTTAGATTATTATAAGACTAGTTTCCTTATTAACTGTAATTTGAAATATCGTCTAACAAAAACAACATAAAATAGATTTGTAATGTGTATCGGTAAATGGTTTTTCTTGGTAGAATTTCGCCTTGAGAGAATTTAGCCAGTAACCACAGATGACGTGCGGCCTGCATCGCTTTCAGTCGGAAACTCTCAGCACGCTATTAATCGAATTACACACAAGCAAGTGTGCTAGCACTAACTGTTGTTATTGTGGGAATTTGACTTTTTTCCACTATGTGTTTTGGAATAACGTAATTATTTCTTTTTATTTCGCTCAATTTTTAAGTATGTTAATGTTATAAAATGTGATACAGTTGATGCAAAAAAAAACTAGACAACGATTAAATTATCAGATTTAACAGACGGTTTTATTTGTTAACTAACAGATTTATTTATTAGTTTTTGAGTGTTTTGACTGAGATCTGAATCCACCGTGTATTTATAAGATAAGCCACTCCTAAATATTATTAACCAAACCCTGAATTTACATGCTTAGAAACACTTACTCTTTCACAACATATGTGTATAGTAGTAAGTGCAGATGTAGTTACAGTGAAATATGTTAAATACATATTTTAACATTACAGAGAACAATAACCTTTTAACTAAAAATGAACTTTTTTCATGTGAAAAACTTACTATTTTATTGTACGCGTTTCGGCTTAGTATCCGCCTTCTTCAGCTTTGGTAACAGACTCCAAGCTGTTACCAAAGCTGAAGAAGGCGGATACTAAGCCGAAACGCGTACAATAAAATAGTAAGTTTTTCACATGAAAAAAGTTCATTTTTAGTTAAGTGTTAGTGCTGTGAAAGAAGAGATGAATAATCAAGACAACAATAACCTTTTGCATACCAAAAAGTAATGAAATTAAAGAGGTCAGAACACGGACATACGTAATCCATAAAGTGAAGAAGAAGGAAAAAGAAGACTACCCGCTATATGTTTATACAATGATAAAAATGCTTATATAAAATATTACGTACAAACAAGGAGGATGTGAATGAGACTTTTTTGAGTCGAATCTATGCCAATCTATATTTGTTGAAACTTTTGCTTCTCATAAGTGGAGCAACTAATTGTTAAAATAATGAAATATTCTAATGTTAACAATGTTTTGCCATTAACTGAGAGATTACCTTAAGTTTTATATGTATGTGGATTAATATTTTAAATTTTATCTGATGATGGTTGCTTGATGTGTTCCTTTATTAAAAGAATTTATGTTAAACATTTAAAATAGTTTACATAGAAAAAAAACATGAACAAGTAGATTTAATTTTTGCACTAACATAAACATATAAACTGTTGTGAGTAGTGTATAAATGTTTGATGCATTTTATATTCGAGCAGTGTATAAATATGAGGATTGGATTAAAGTTGACTTCAACGTTATAGTCAGTGTGGATAACTATAAAATTGAGAAACTGTTTTCAAAAATACACAATCATATACCGTCTAGTTAGTGTGTGTGTGTGGGGGGGGATCCTATAGAACATTATACTTCCATGAATTGCTATTATTTTTTGTACATTTTCTATGCTGTATTGTATATAAATGAAATCAAATTAATTGTCATTTTTATTTATTTCAGTGTTTCTGTAACTATAATAAAATCTCTACACAATGATGATCCCCCCTCTACAGCTATAAAACATTCTGATCTTAGACACTGATTCCATTGAGTCAATGTACATTTCTTATTGATTTAACTATATTTTTAATAAAGAAAATCTCTTCATTACGATCTTTGATTTCAGTGAGTATTAGGATTATTGTATCTTTTAAAACACATAGAATTCATACAATAAAAAATTAGACCTCCAGCAGAATATAGTGTTCCGTAGTTCCATGGACTTCATAAGTTTCATGGCAGAATCATAGGAATTTCTACCCGACGGTAATACATAACACTCTAAAACTAATAATCCTTGACGAGATAAAATCAAAGTAATAATAACAGGACTGCCATGGACGTGTGCAGATTAAGCCAACATACACATTCGGAGAAAATATGGCGATCAGGAATGGAAGAGATCCGAGAAATAAAAGAACAAGGTTACCACAACACGGAAGTACAGAGACGGAAGTACGGAAACACAGAAGACGTTTGGATCCTGTTGTTTCGAGGGCCTCATTGGTTGTGATCATCAAAATATTGAAAATTTACTGAACATCAGAGAAATCGAAACGCTTAATTTGTATTTTCACTGTTCTAAAACACCGATACAAATATTTGTATATCTTGTAGTAACACACAGTTTGTCAATACATAAAATTTTCCTCGTGGTATTACAGCTTGTACTCGTATTGAGCCTTGACCTTCTTTAACCTCTGCCTCCAACGGTCCCGACCAGTTTTCTTACCCCCAGATGAATCTCAGCATGTCGCTGTAGGCTACATTATTACCCCAGCGGGTCTTTTCTTTCTTCTTCACGTTCCCAACATCTGCCCCTTTATTATTTTCTGAGTGTCACTCTCTCGCTGTAAATGCATTGTCCATCGTAGGTGGTCTAGTCCAATATAGTCTCCTACACTACCAGTTTTATACAGTTGTCGCAGTTCTTGATTGAAAATTAGTCGCCCAACCTCCGTCAAATATGACCAACATCCGTTCAGCCACCATTGTAAGCGTGTACGTTTTGCGTCTATATGTGACGAGAGGTCGTATTATCGACTTATGTATTGTAAGATTTATTTGTGTTGGACTAATTTTGATCCTATAGAGAATATGAGCGAATATATTGCTCTGTTATCTCTCGGAATTATGTTTATTATTTCCTAAGTCGTCTCGTTGTTATCGTAAACTTTTCTTCCCAGACAGATGACCTTTCGTAAAACCCCGATGCTGTTACCTCCGACATTGCAGTTCAGATCTAGTCTTATCCATGTTCTTGTTTCCACCGTCCTGATTCTTTTAACACGTGCATCTGATTCTCAACCTGACATGTGCAGATTTATGCTTTAGCTCGTCGTACGTAATATGTACTACAACAACAACTAATGACACTGAGTTAAATAATTATAAAAGTAATAATTAATAATAAAAGTATACAAATATAATTAAATACTTATACTAATTTTCTCTATATACTAAACATCTCACAGCGTATTTGCGAATCTGTGCTCTAATGCATCAGAATAGCTGGTATAGTAGGCGGAAAGCTCTACTGGCCGGCAACTATCCAGTAACTGTTGGAAATTTCAACTAGTATGTACCAGACGTCTCTAGAAACACTGCGTCTGCTTGCTGATTCGGTAATATTTGGCAAGCATCATAAGGCACGGATGTTACTCATATTGCTTACAAGGAACAATATACAGTACGCTATAGCGTATATACAAGTGTATTCATTCTCGTAGGTATGATTATGATTTAATATAACAGTTCTAAATGAAATTTACGCACGTGCATAAATTGTACGTGTACAATAAAACGTGTACGCGTTTTACTAAGCTATGAAACAGGTTAATGACCTTCTGTCGAGCTTCTTAAAATCCAAATACAGAATAACTCGAGTTTCGACAACTAATGTGTCATCATCAGATCCTCATGAATATAGTTAATACTACATTTGTCGATGTTTACACATCTCGTCGAATAATAAAAACAACATATACATAGTACAAAAAATATTTAAATAATTTAACACACAGTAAAAACAAAATAAAACAGAATGAAACGCAATACACGTGGTTGCCGCGGACCTGCACAGGAACGTGTTACACAGTAAAACTAATCGATACCGACTTGACCTTCGATTAACTTTATCGATCTGACATAGCTAATATCTCGTTCTATATCATTGACTCTATTGAATAAAATATTATTTTTATGTATTGATTTTTCATTTAGGATGTGATCGTAAATCTCTTTAGTGGCTTTATATATCTCAAACCGTTCGAGACTGTCCAGTTTAAGTGATTTCCTGCATTTATGTAATATGTCCAAACTCTCACTAATACTTTTTATGTTGTGATCTTGTAAACTTAAATGTTCAGCAAATGTGGATCTTATTATATTTGACTTAGAGCTTGGGATGTGTTCTTTATAACGCAATTTGAAAGAACGACCCGTTTGTCCTATGTAGAATTGTGAACGATCTGAGCAATTAAGCCTGTATACGCCAGTACCGTCATAATCATCGAAAGATTTATTTTTGTTTTTAAACTTAAGTTTGTTCTCGAGCCTATTATTTGCTTTTGAAGCCAATACAATATTTTGTTTTTTCAATTGGTTTTTTAAAGTATGATGTAACATTTCGCCATACTCTATTGCAATATATTTTACTTTTTCCTTAGGCACGTCAATATTTATTGGTCTATTTTGTTTCTTATTTCTTATTTTATCTATTATGTTACTTTTATATCCATTGGCTGTCGCTATGTGTTTAATAATGTCAACTTCGCATTTATAGTCTTCTGTGGAGAGGGGCAATGACAGCAATCTATGTATCATGCTATTGAAAAATGCCATTTTGTGTGAAAAAGGGTGATAAGACGAGGCATTGTAACCCCTCTTTCCTTTTATGCTGTATATAAAAATTTTTTTTGTATTTATTTATTTTTTTTTTGAAAGAGAAGTCACAAGTTATTTAAAACTAGGCCAGAGCCTAGAGAAGCCAAAAATGCGCTGGGTCCAGTATGACGGGACTTGCAATTAAACTCAGCTGTTAATTAACAATAACATTCTTTTTATTGTTGCCCCCATAATTCGTTACATATAAATATATTACAAATCACATAATTATCACATGGAAACCAGCAATAACCCACAAAATACATAATAAATAAATAAATAATTCACATATCCTTAATCGTGTCAAAAGACAATATCTATATATCCATATATACATGTATATATATATATATATATATATATCAGGCAACATTCCGTAATTATATAATTCCCCCCCTCTTGTTACTAACACTTAACATTGACAGCACGTACAGAAACATAAAGACACATACACTCATAATTATATACACATATTATAGACACCTAATACCCTTAGAATACACATGTTCGACCTGCCCGACAGGCAGTGCTTCTGCAAAGCCCCAAGACCGGCAATCATAAATGTTCAACTTCCAGTCACCATAATTCATTGATTCCCCTTAATTTAAATAATTAAAAAAAAACCCAAAAGGATGATAATCACTCACAAGGCATAAAGAGAGACCGGACTGCCCATATGTATAGATAGCATCTGATAATTGGCCCATCATGAGCATATGAAAATCTTTAAGTTTCTTAGACAGCATATAAATGGAAAAAACCCTCATCACCTGATTTTAAGCAATTGGTATGAGTTTATAAAATGTTAATTTTGTTTTGCAAATCCAGATGGACACATGTATCAGTATATGCTTTTACAAGGTCAAAAATTAATCAGTATATGCTTTTACAAGGTCAAAAATTAATCAGTATATGCCCACAAAAATATAAAATTTCTTTTCTGTTAAAGCCAGATGGCTGTGTATAATTGATTTTATAATAACCGACTGTTGTATCCTAGCAGATGTGGGAGCGCGCCAGCATGTACTCGACCATGTGTGACAGGAATCAAACCTGCCTTAAACTGAATGAACATGTGCCTGACAAAAACTATGTCCCCTTTTTCCCCCAGAAAACAGCCTGAAAACGAAACCCCCCCAACACTTACATGTTAAACCAAAATGAAATTAAAATATAAACCCGTTCTGAACCAGCCGGAACAGAACCCCTAACATGTGACTTAAATTTGGTAGTGAATAGTGTAATGACTCTTAGCTATATATCAAAAATATTTAAGTGTAAAAAAGAACTCTAGCACGCTCCCCCAGTGCAGCACACAATTACAAACATAGTACTTAGATTTATGGAGTTAAAAAGAAAATAAAAAGAGTTCATATCTCCTTAATCGTGAGCATGTGATGCGTCTTGTGGTTGTTCAACAGACTCCCTCTTCCGAACAGGCGTGTGTGTGATGGCTCATGGCTGATGAAGGTGTAGTCACATCAGCATAGACCAGAATCTTCTTCTAAGACGAGAACCCTGGGAATTCACAAAAATTTAGAAATGCTGTTCGTAAAAATGTGCACCCAAGTTACAGGTAAATAACCTCAGAACGGGCCTTTCAACCTACTCAAGATAAAGCATAAAGTTTCTGTTTTTTTTTTTGAAAATGGCCAGAGAATAATCAAGTCTGCAAGGTGATAATGAATGCCCTAGATTAGAAAAAATGACATTAAAGATTGTCTAATAAAAGTCGCTAGCACTTGCTTCAGCCAGCACCGACATAACTGGACAAGTCGGGCTTGCCACGTGGTGGCACAATTATTGCCATTTGCCAAAAATTGACCACATTAAATGCAGTTACCGTTATACACAAACAAACTATTAATAGTGTTTCATTTGAGGGCGGTCTCACAATTTATTTTAACTGCCATAATTACTTAAAAAGAACACGCGTGCAGTCTGTTGCATGCACGTGCCTCTGTTGCACAATTCAACTCCATGCATACGCACTGACTTTAGCTTATAAATTTACATAATGCTTTATCAAACAATTACAGTGACTCTTGTATTATAATAATTGAGAAAAGAATATGAGCTGTATATACTGAACATTGAATAAATCTTTTACAACACACACTGCCCGATCGCACCAAATACATTCGTCTTTCGCATTCGCCTGCATACATTTACGTTAAATAAATTTAATTATTTCTGACGCATACTATAAGATGCTATGATTACTTACCGGGAAGTCTCGTAAATTTAGCTTGCCATTAGTGTAGAAGAGACAAACTACGCAATACTGTCTGTTCGGTGCTGAGAGTCTGTTGCTTCGATGCTAGCCGGAATGGAACTGCCTTAAGCAGTTACAATGCAACAAACAGCAAACTCGCCAATAGATGGCGCGCGCCGTTTCAACAGTGCCGTCCAAATATCGTCACGCTAACCGACACTGATACTCGAATTTATTTTAAAATTAATTTTGTAAACCTTCGACCGCCGGGTTAGGCAAACACCGGCACACCCCCACCCCGAAAGGGCAACCCGGTTGCCCCACACTTAAACTCGGGAGAGTACCCTGCAGTGTACCCCCTTCCCAAAACAAGCTAGTGGACTTCGTGATTATGGCGGCCCAGCAGCACTTGCTCTCAGGAGAACAGAGGAACCTCACAACTACGTCCATTCCCCATGCGATCCTCTCCGCCACGCCAACCCTACGGGACCGCCCCAACACGTCACCCTCTCCGGTGACCATCACCTACTTCCACCGGTCCCACTCACATACTCGTCCTAAGACCAAACAAGGTATCTCCCACCTTGGTATGTGAGTGGCCGCACTACTTCTCGTCCATCTCTTGGACCGACCAGCCACATGCACCCACAAGGCATCTCCATCCTTGCCATATGGCTGGCCCACATCCCTACACAAGGGCGGACGGCCCCGCTTAGCCAGACAGAGAAGACCGCATCAAGGGCACGCGAACATTAATCTCAACTCTTACTTTTTCAAAAACAGCGTAACTAGCAGGGGGGGTTCACTTTTCCACTGACGTCGATACAAAATAAATACAATTCTCTCTC
Source organism: Magicicada septendecula (assembly GCA_034769895.1). Taxonomy (NCBI): domain Eukaryota; kingdom Metazoa; phylum Arthropoda; class Insecta; order Hemiptera; family Cicadidae; genus Magicicada; species Magicicada septendecula. The sequence goes on from CM068375.1 coordinate 107,632,223, forward strand.
TCAACAAAAACACCCGGGAAACAACCGGAGAATGCGGCATGGCTCGACCTCTACACTAACCAAAAATCAAAATCCACCACTATGTACAAGGAAACAAAAGCACACTATCACTCTCCATCTTACTTTTAAAACAGGGGAAACTGACAATCTCGAGGATCACAATCTACTCACTTCCGGCAAGTCTCTCTAACTCCTTATTGATAGTTTTTTTTTCTAAGGGGAGGGGTAGGAAAATCGGGAAGATGAAATGGGGCAAGGATCATTGAAGGTCAAGAGCGAGGACTAAGGGTAAGGACATGGTTCCCTCCGAAAAGGAGAATGACTGGAGAAAACCAAGGCTCGCGTGGGCAGGGGCGCAACCCTGAAGTAGACGAACACCACTGGGACTGTGGGGAACATCTACCCGCTACCCGTTAACCTCTTCTTCTTACCTTTCTATGACGGACTTTGGGTACTCGTTCCTTTCGGACACCACTCTCTGAGAAAATATTTCGTGTTGAGCTGTACTGTCTGGTTTCTTCGGAATCAGAATCAAGGCAACTTACCTCACTACTTTCACTCCGCTTTGGATTTTGCTCGTCGTCTAACTCCTCTGCTACAATTTCTTCCTTTTCTACTTCTTTCTTTTCTACAATTTCCCCTTCTTCGTCCACATAATCCAAATCAACATCATGACACTGCACCGCCTCAGCATCTTCCAATTGCTCCTCTGATCCATCTTCAACCACATGTTCCCTCAGCTCCTCACCAATTTCTTCATCACACACGTCACCAGCCGCTTCACAAACGTCTTCACTAACCTCTTCTCCAATCTCATTTTCCTCAACAGGTTCATCATCAACATCATCGCCATCACGTCCACTACCACCATCATAACACTGCACGTCTTCATCCTCTAGTTGCTCACCTGGTCCACCTGAAACTTCTTTTCGTTCTTCGGAATCCTCAGCACTACTTACAGAAGGCGTCTGCACATCTTCACACACTACATCATTCTCACTCGCACACACCACAACGCTGCCACCAAATTTCTCCTCAACTTCTACCTCATCTCCTTCCACCACACTTGCGGCAAGGACATCCCCTTGTCCATCCGCAACCTCAGAAACACTTGCAGCCTGGACATCCCTGTGTCCATCTGCAAACTCAGGCTCTTCAGTCCCCCTAACACCTACAACTATACCTTCCTGTGCAGCATCCGCAGACCGCTCTTCTGCCTCTTCTGTCGATTCCACTCCTTCACCACTTTCAGCAACTACAACGTCCTCAACATTTTCCACCCTGGAATCCAGCTGTCCAGGTTCCTGTGCAATGACTAAATTAATCTCTACTGGCGATGGTAAAGCTACACCATCAAGTGACTTCTCATATCCCTGCGTAGGCGATGACGATATTACCGAATCTGGATCCGTCACGAACCGAGATGGAGATACCGGAACAAATTCTGCGGCATCCGGATTCAACCATGACGTCCTCTTCGAGTCGTCAACCAACACACACAGACTACAGGCTCCCTACTTGCCGATGTTTGTTCCCTAACATAATTTCTTCTTCCCCTGTTAATTTCGTACTTCTTTGTTTCCGGTGCTGTAGCTGTTGTCAACGTCTTCTCACTTGCCACCCCCTTGTAGCCTCCATTACTTCTGGAATATTCAGTTTTTCGGACAGTCTCTTGTGTTCTCCTCCAACCACCATGTTTGTCCTTTTTAGATCTTCCTAACAAACCACTGGAGTATTGGACATCTGTAGCATCTCTTCCCCGGGACTCATCATTCTCCTGGACTCTCCTGGCATGTGCACACCACCGGTCCAGGTCCGCAAAACAACGTGGAGGATCTGCGAAAACTAGCCGGGATCTCGCTTGGGGATTCAGACCTTCTCGTATTACTTGTATTACTTCCGTCTCAGGCAACCCCAACCTTAATATACGGGCAGCTTTCCTTACATCATGCACGAAGTCCCCCAACGCCTCTTCGTTGGCCTGCAGACGATAGAATAACTTAAACTTCAACTGATCACATCGTCGATGGGGTATGAAGAAATCCAACACCTCCGCATGGAAAGCGTCAACACTGCCGCCCCGACGCAGAGTGTTGGTGACCAACCCTGCCAATGAACCCCGGCAATACGAGTATATAAGGGACAAGACCTCCCCATCGGACACCCCCGGGAAATCTTCCAACTGCAGAACAAGATCTAAGAAAACCAGCAAGTGCTCCTCATCTATTCCATCTAACACTGAAAGTTTCTGGAGAACTCTTGAAAGAGGGTGGGGCAATTTCTGATAGCATACCGCCGCCAGAATTGCACAATTCAAAACAAACAATAATAAAACAAATCCCCACTAAACACCTAACACAAACATGACCTACAAAAACATATTCACAAGAATCAGGAAAAAACCCAAGTACTGTCCTTCCTTTGAGCGACCCCCAGGTTCTCTAGCGCTGCGGAGACCTGGCCTACTTCCGAACCACCTACTAACACCACAGAAGGAGATAAGCAACAACCAACAATACTGAACATACATAACATCAATCCGACACACACGTCTCACCAACACATAACTCACAGACACAAACTAGTAATCAGTCTTCCTAATTCGGGAATTTAGTCGGTGACGGTACCGACTTCCGATCGGGCCGTACCGCATCCCGCTAATGCCACACACTATCCTCTGACCTCGAATCAGCCACATTCTATCACCCAGGCAACGCTTGAGACCCCCCGGCAGTTCAACCTCTCAAATTTTTCAAACACAAATACCCGCCCCAGTGGTGCGACCAGACTCACAAGTTATACAACCTAAACTAGCCTACAGGGGCATGTACCTAAAAAAAAACAATGGCATAACAATACCATAGTATTTCCGAGTTTGCAAGCCCCGTCACACCCAAGGACCCAAGGGTTCAGCCCTAGAATAAACCACGCTCTGCTACCATTTGTAACCCCTCTTTCCTTTTATGCTGTATATAAAATTTTTTTTTGTATTTATTTTTTTTTTTTTTGAAAGAGAAGCCACAAGTTATTTAAAACTAGGCCAGAGCCTAGAGAAGCCAAAAATGCGCTGGGTCCAGTATGACGGGACTTGCAATTAAACTCAGCTGTTAATTAACAATAACATTCTTTTTATTGTTGCCCCCATAATTCGTTACATATAAATATATTACAAATCACATAATTATCACATGGCAACCAGCAATAACCCACAAAATACATAATAAATAAATAAATAATTCACATATCCTTAATCGTGTCAAAAGACAATATCTATATATCCATATATACATGTATATATATATATATATCAGGCAACATTCCGTAATTATATAATTCCCCCCTTTTGTTACTAACACTTAACATTGACAGCACGTACAGAAACATAAAGACACATACACTCATAATTATATACACATATTATAGACACCTAATACCCTTAGAATACACATGTTCGACCTGCCCGACAGGCAGTGTTTCTGCAAAGCCCCAAGACCGGCAATCATAAATGTTCAACTTCCAGTCCCCATAATTCATTGATTCCCCTTAATTTAAATAATTAAAAAAAACCCCAAAAGGATGATAATCACTCACAAGGCATAAAGAGAGACCGGACTGCCCATATGTATAAATAGCATCTGATAATTGGCCCTTCATGAGTATATGAAAATCTTTAAGTTTCTTAGACAGCATATAAATGGAAAAAAATCCTCATCACTAGGGATTGCAATCCGGAAAAACGGACCGGGAATCCGGCGGATCCGGCATCATTAAAACTTTATCGGATCCGGCACCAATATACCGGATCCGGTGACCGGGTCCGGTGTTAGCAATTTATGACAAAATAATAGCGCTGTTGCAAGATTAGGTGCTTTAAATGCGATACGCGTGGTGTGTGTGCATGCGTGCGAGTCGTTCGACGCTGAGACGCTCCGCGCCACTACGCCGCGCAGCCCCCTCTCTCACCCCAACACACCAGCTGATCAGTTCAGTATTATTCGCCTCGCTCGAGACAATAAATATGTGTTTGGTTATGTCGGTGCTTCGTCAAAATGTAAGTAAATATATATTATTTTTTTGTATTTACGCTAGCGATAGTATCCGTTGAAAAGTGTTTTATTCAAATGGAAATAGACATTGTTTTTGCTCAATCGACAAATAAATTTTGTTGACTTATTAGTGTTGAATGATATAAAAGATCATTAAATAAATAAATAATGCTGGATAGTTTACACAAATTGTCTGAATTATTAGACTTCGAAATGAATTAAACTGAGTTACGTTACGTACGAACAAAAATTTAAATTAATATTGTAATTAAATATGTTTTGTCTTTTGTTTGTTACAGGTATTACTCGTAGTATACTAATTTATTATTAGTTTATCCTAGTTGAAAAAAATTATAAAACATGTCACTTTCAAAAACAAGTCAAAATGAGGGGATTATGGTGGGGACAGTGAGAAAACTATATGGCATTATTTTAAAAAAAATGCAAAAAGACAAGTCTGTCAACGCCGACGCCGAAAGCATATTGTGCTCAAAGTTAATAAAAATAAGTAAAGGTTCTTATAAAGGATTAAGAACACATTTGAGAACAAAGCATTGCATTTGCATTGATCAAAGTTCTGAAAATAGCCAATTAAAACGTCCGAATTCTGATTCATTCTCTAAACCATCCACATCAAGAACTGATTCAGATAATATTATTTGTGAGGAAGAAATACCCAAGAAAAAGTCTAAAACAATAGACAATTATTTTCAAAAGGAAAACTCGATGGAAAAGATGATCTCGAGAATGGTCTGTAAAAATGGTATGCCCTTCAATTTATTTTGTACATCGCCAGATTTGAGATATTTGTTTAGAAAAAGCGGATTTCAACTTCCTAATTCACCAAATACTATAAGATCTATAGTAACAAATTTCGCAAATACCGATAAAGCAGACTTGATAATTGAGTTCGAATATCTTAGGAAACAAGGAAAACGATTCTCTTTGAGTTTTGACGAATGGACTTCCCAAAAAAATCACCGATATTTGAACCTAAATTTACACCACAAAGAAAAACACTTTAATCTGGGCTTGATTAGAATCCATGGTTCGTGTACTGCGGAACATACTCTCAGTATAATAAAAAATCGCTTAAAAAGCTTCGGTCTTGATACTGATACTGATATTATTGGCATGAGTACTGACGGCGCAAGTGTTATGGTCAAAGTAGGTAAGCTCATGAATTGCTATCAACAACTCTGCTTCGCACATGGGTTACAATTAGCTGTGGTCGATGTTTTATATAAAAAAAATGAAGAGAAGGCAGAAAACCGCCTAGCAACAACGTCAACAACATCTAATGAATCAGATACAGATACAGATGACGAAGACACAATGAATGATGAAGAACAACTTGAACAAGGGGTTATAGTTACAATAACGGATCCTGGGGATCCTTATCTTTCTAAGGCTGAAGTAATTCCTAGATTCAATGATATTCTTCAGAAAGTGCAAAAAGTAGTAAAGCTGTTCAAAAGGTCGCCTACTAAATACGATATGTATCTGCAAAAGTATGTGAAAAAAGATATAGGTAAAGAATTAAGCCTGATGTTGTATTGCCGCACACGTTGGAATAGTCTTCTCTCTATGATCGAAAGATTTTATAAGCTGAAAGTGTGTGTCTATAAAGCTTTAATAGATATAGGATCTGACATTAAATTTAGTGACCTTGAATGGTCGAAAATAAAAGATTTGATTGACAGTTTGCAGCCATTTAAGTTGGCTGTAGAGGCCCTATGCAGAAGAGATTCGACCCTGTTAACTGCTGAAACAACACTAAAATTTGGTTTAGAGAAGTTGCTCACTCATGACACGGTGTTAAGTAATGAATTATATGAAGCACTATGTACAAGGATTAAAGAACGCCGCACTGTAGTATCAGGAATATTAATATATTTACAGAATCCAAAGAAATATCATGAAAATCTAAACGGATCCGATGATACATTTACTATGCCAAAGAAAAAAGTCATACGATTAGAAATGAAAAAAATCTTAGAGAGAGTTATTCAAGATGATAAGTCTAAAGAAAACGTGAAAGGAATAGTAGAGGAGAACGTAGATTCACCATTACTAAAGAAAGATTTGACATTACAGGAAGAACTACAATTACAAATCCAGCAAGAATCCACATGTTATAGCATAAATACTAAAAAAGAAAAAGATTTTGATAAAGTACTAAAAAAGGAAATGACTGCGTTTGAAAGTGAAGGAGTTCGAGGAGAATACTTATCTACTATTCATGATTATTTGCTGACAATAAAGCCAACAAGTGTAGAAGCTGAAAGGGCTTTTTCGGCCGCAGGCTATATTTGTAGCTCCATTAGAAGTCGACTGGGAGATGACACAATTAACACTATTTGTTTTCTAAGATCCTTCTTTCAAAATCAAAATTGATTTTTTGATAATATATATACTGAAATAATCATTACTTAAAATAATTATTTATCGTAAGTTGACTAAATTAAAGACCTATAATTATAATACAATAAAGATTGTGATAATTGTGCTATTCATCAGACAAATTCATCAAATCATGATGGTGTCTGTCATAACTATAAGACTTGTTAGTTAGCATTTTCAAATAAATACTTTAATAATTATTGTGATCTCAATTCTCATCTAAGTAAATTACGTAAGATTAATTAAATTAGATTTTACAAAGTTACTTACTATGAAATTTAGGAAGTGGAAGATTGAACCACTCGTTACGTTGTTAAAATTTTACTAATTACTTACCCTACACTACTAGATTTTAATTGTTTGCTCGTTGTCTAATCTTAACATTGGAAATAAAGTTGATTATATATATATGTTTTTTTAATAAACTACCTATAATAAGTACAATTACACTCGATTAACTCATTAACAGTTCATTTTGAACCGAAAAGTGAAAATCATCCTGATTTGATCAATCCGGCCGGATCCGGCCGGGTCCGGCTGGATCGCTGGGTATCCGGTCGGATCCGGCGGGATTGCAAATGATGCCGGATTGCAATCCCTACTCATCACCTGATTTTAAGAAATTGGTATGAGTTTATAAAATGTTAATTTTGTTTTGCAAATCCATATGGATACATGTATCAGTATATGCTTTTACAAGGTCAAAAATTAATCAGTATATGCTTTTACAAGGTCAAAAATTAATCAGTATATGCCCACAAAAATATAAAATTTCTTTTCTGTTAAAGCCAGATGGCTGTGTATAATTGATTTTATAATAACCGACTGTTGTATCCTAGCAGATGTGGGAGCGCGCCAGCATGTACTCGACCATGTGTGACAGGAATCAAACCTGCCTTAAACTGAATGAACATGTGCCTGACAAAAACTATGTCCCCTTTTTCCCCCAGAAAACAGCCTGAAAACGAAACCCCACCAGCCCTTACATGTTAAACCAAAATGAAATTAAAATATAAACCCGTTCTGAACCAGCCGGAACAGAACCCCTAACATGTGACTTAAATTTTGGTAGTGAATAGTGTAATGACTCTTGGCTATATATCAAAAATATTTAAGTGTAAAAAAGAACTCTAGCACGCTCCCCCAGTGCAGCACACAATTACAAACATAGTACTTAGATTTATGGAGTTAAATTATTAAAGTCACATGATATTCATAATGAATGTTCAGCTGACACACCCCAGAGCAGACTGTCTAGCCGCGTGGGCACATGGTTTCACAAGAAAATTAATTTGTAAATCAGGTGAACGGCAGGCCCGGCCAACGAAAATAAAAAGAGTTCATATCACCTTAATCGTGAGCATGTGATGCGTCTTGTGGTTGTTCAACAAACTCCCTCTTCCGAACAGGCGTGTGTGTGATGGCTCATGGCTGATGAAGGTGTAGTCACATCAGCATAGACCAGAATCTCCGGCTAAGACGAGAACCCTGGGAATTCATAAAAATTTAGAAATGCTGTTCGTAAAAATGTGCACCCAAGTTACAGGTAAATAACCTCAGAACGGGCCTTTCAACCTACTCAAGATAAAGCATAAAGTTTCTGTTTCTGTTTTTTTTTTTTGAAAATAGCCAGAGAATAATCAAGTCTGCAAGAACTAGATTAAGATCAAGATCTGTAATGAATGCACTAGATTAGAAAAAATGACATTAAAGATTGTCTAATAAAAGTCGCTAGCACTTGCTTCAGCCAGCACCGACATAACTGGACAAGTCGGGCTTGCCACGTGGTGGCACAATTATTGCAATTTGCCAAAAATTGACCACATTAAATGCAGTTACCGTTATACACAAACAAACTATTAATAGTGTTTCATTTGAGGGCGGTCTCACAATTTATTTTAACTGCCATAATTACTTAAAAAGAACACGCGTGCAGTCTGTTGCATGCACGTGCCTCTCTTGCACAATTCAACTCCATGCATTCGCACTGACTTTAGCTTATAAATTTACATAATGCTTTATCAAACAATTACAGTGACTCTTGTATTATAATAATTGAGAAAAGAATATGAGCTGTATATACTGAACATTGAATAAATCTTTTACAACACACACTGCCCGATCGCACCAAATACATTCGTCTTTCGCATTCGCCTGCATACATTTACGTTAAATAAATTTAATTATTTCTGACGCATACTATAAGATGCTATGATTACTTACCGGGAAGTCTCGTAAATTTAGCTTGCCGTTAGTGTAGAAGAGACAAACTACGCAATACTGTCTGTTCGGTGCTGAGAGTCTGTTGCTTCGATGCTAGCCGGAATGGAACTGCCTTAAGCAGTTACAATGCAACAAACAGCAAACTCGCCAATAGATGGCGCGCGCCGTTTCAACAGTGCCGTCCAAATATCGTCACGCTAACCGACACTGATACTCGAATTTATTTTAAAATTAATTTTGTAAACCTTCGACCGCCGGGTTAGGCAAACACCGGCACAGCATGAATTGCATGATCTGTGGTTGTCGGTTTTCTATAAATATTAAAGTTAATTTTGTTATCTATTTTTGTTAAAGTCAAATCTAAGAAATTTATTTTATTATTCTTTTCCGTTTCTAATGTAAATTACAAACTGTTCGTTATGGTATTCAAATATTTATTAAACAGCTCTAATTGTCTGTTATTGCCTTTATAGATCACTATCGTGTCGTCCACATATCGACGATAAAATAAGATTTTGTTATAATGTTTGTTGTTAGGTGATAAAATTTCGTTAGTTTCGATGTGGTTTAAATAAATTTCTGCCAGGATTACTGTGTAACGCGTTCCTGTGCAGGTCCGCGGCAACCACGTGTATTGCGTTTCATTCTGTTTTATTTTGTTTTTACTGCGTGTTAAATTATTTAAATTTTTTTTGTACTATATATATGTTGTTTTTATTATTCGACGAGATGTGTAAACATCGACAAATGTAGTATTAACTATATTCATGAGGATCTGATGATGACACATTAGTTGTCGAAACTCGAGTTATCCTGTATTTGGATTTTAAGAAGGGCGACAGAAGGTAATTAACCTGTTTTATAGTCTTAACCGCTTCTGGAGGCAAGTAAAATGTTTGAGTTTACTAAGCTAGACAAAAACACTAACTCTGGACACTAAGTTAATTTAGTCGAACTACTCTTACTGGCGGATTCTGTTATACTCTCAAATGCACTTAGTATCACGCCCTAATGATATCATTGGATTTTGCAATTATAATGCACTTTACATGCACTCCACCGTTTGTGTCATATAGCCTGGCATATATAGACTTTCTACAATACTCTGTTAGTGAAGAAGCAATATTTCACATTTTTAAGTAATTGTCACCACTTAATCCAATTCAGTTGCAGTCTTTGTCAGATAGCGTTTAGGTTGCTACCAGGCTTCGTCATTAAAACCATGGATTTTCTTAGAAAAAAATAATATTATAGTCACTAATATAATTTATATGTTAGTTTGTTATATAAAATGTTATAAAAATTAACTACCTACAACTTAAAACGTGTACTATGCAGTGTTAAAATAGATTCTTTCAGTCCAGTGACTCCGGCAGAAAAGTTTCTGTACCTTTAAACGGTACAAATGTTTGACCGTTATCGTAAAATATGTTTTTAAATTACAACAGCTTATGTTAAGGCGTTTTACTTATTTGTAATTTTCTTTATTATTTAGTGATTACTTTTGTGTTTGCTACAACAGTTCGCTAACTCACGTCTGATGTATTATTATTTTCTTGCCACATCAAACATTTGCGTTTTCAATAAACACAGATATAGCCACCAGAATTTGCAGTATAAAGTAAGTTTTTCTACTTACCACATGTTTAAAAGGATATTTAGATTAATTAGAAATGCCTAAATTAAGTATATTTGCCTCTTTAAAAATTGCATGAAGCGTAACATCAGAGACAACAAATATGAATTCCCTGATTCAAAATTTATTATTTTAGCTTATCATTCCGTATTTGAATTGTAGATGTTGCCCGTCAAACAAACGTTTTAACGATAATCTCAGTAATGTGATTGTTTATACTTGGGCTACCAGAATATTCGAATTGCTACCTGGCAGCATAAAGTTTCTACCAACAGAAGAAAAGTCAAAGGCGAGATGAATGCAGAATTTGAGGTACTTGATTAAGTATCTATTGCGACAACACAAATTACTAAACTATTGGCGCATAGGATATGATAGTATGTGTATTTCAAATTACAAGTCTATATTGGAGGGTTTAAGATTATTTATTGTACAAACACAAGTTATAGTTTATATGGTATATTTGAAATGTACAGAATGTAATGTTTGATATAGAGTCTTTCTTTTAAAATGTTAAATAATGTTCATACGCAAGACGTGATACGTTACATAAGAAGACTCCCACGATGATGTTGTTGAAGAGAAAGGCCGGTCTTTGCGATGTAGTGGGTTCGTCAGGTGTGGCTTACAAATGACAGACGTTTCCCCCGAAACGTTTACAGCTGGGCTGGCGTCCTGTAACAGCTTGGCTGATGTCCTGTAACAGCTGGGCTGGTCCTATAACAGCTGGGCTGGTGTCCTATAACAGCTGGGCTGGTGTCCTATAACAGCTGGGCTGGTGTCCTATAACAGCTGGGCTGATGTCCTATAACAGCTGGGCTGATGTCCTATAACAGCTGGGCTGATGTCCTGTAACAGCTGGGCTGATGTCCTGTAATTCCCACGATGAATCCGACACTTCGCACACACAACGGTACTACGGATTTTATTACTCGCAAAACTTATATAGAGTTTAAGACCAAGTAATATCTCAGGTGACAGTGAGTTTAATCTAATAACGGTATATTGAGCTTATACCTCTCCGGCTTCTTCAAGTGTTCTCGCGAATACCAAGGTCTACCGCGATCAGCAGACCACCCTATGTGGAAATCTTGCACTAGCACGGAAACGTCTTGATGGAACTATTGCGTAACAATTAATGATACTGTCACTGCGGAAGATCTCGCACAGTGATACAGTTACACTCACTTCGTACACACGTAGTACTACAATATTAATAACGTGTGTAAAGAGATAATATCAACTGTTATGCGTCACACGCGTTACTAACCCCGAAAAGTCTTAACAGATCCTTGCAAGCGGTAGAATCTTGTACAAGGATTGTATGTACCGTTCGCGGTAGCAGCAGTGAAGAACTGCATGTAATTTTACGCACAATGCGTTAAAACACTAATGTGTGCAGATGTACTACACACACAGTTCTGAGTCTTCCGTTTCACTAACGACGAATAGTTTTTACAACACCTTGCAAGCGGTAGAATTCTTGTACAAGGAGTGCACGACCCGTTCGCGGTAGATGGCGTAGAAGAACTGTCGTAATTATACGCGCAATGCGTTACAATAATACTGTGTGCAGGTGTACTACACACACAGTTATGAGTCTTCCCGTTTCACTAACGACGAATAGTCTTTACAACACCTTGCAAGCGGTAGAATTCTTGTACAAGGAGTGACGACCCGTTCGCGGTAGATGGCGTAGAAGAACTACCTGTGTAACGACAGGCTTAAGAAAATTTCCAACCACCAGTCAGCATTCTATTGGTGGATGGAAGTCACATGGTCAGTATATAGTGACAATGCACTTTTCATGCAGTAGAATGCATTTACTTTGTAACAGCATGCATAGCGGTAATCAGACTACCCGTATCTCATGCATAACTGCCTATATACTAATATCATACAAGAACGTAAACAATAGTCCGACAGGTATAGGGATTGTAGCGATACATATGTCTAAGTTCAGTTAATGTCAACACAACGATAAATACTTCACGCACCGCCCGGGAAACGTTTACCACTCGCGCACGCGCGCACATTTCCGCAAACACAGTACATGAATAACCATAAATAATAATGCACAGTTTTACTAAACTAAACCCTTAACCTTACTAAATACAATTGATAACAACCAAACTTAACCATCTACCAATATAATATGAATGTCCATTGTCTGTGTAATATATGTGAACTTGCCCCGCATATCATGATCCTGTGATTCGTTGCACTATAGATAGGGAGTAAGAGACAAATTATTAAAGACGGATCGTGTTAGAGACGAGATCTTGTCACGAGCTTTGTTGGGTTACTTTAAAAATCTTGACTTTAAAAATCTTGTAGGAACTTTTGAGAAATCGTGTTTTTCTCTAGGGATTCAGCCAGCTTACGTCACATTTTATTCGCCCTCTATAAATTTGGGTATTTTTTCTACATCCCTTGTTCTTTCTCTGACTTCCCCTCCAAAAGCCTCTACTACTGATGGTGTAATAAATCTTGTTCTCTGCCTTTAATATGTAGTCAGCTTTTAACTATAAGGCTTTTTCACCTATATCTTTAGACTTTCAGCTTAAATGTTAAAACTGTTAGACTTTAAAATAAATTTTCAGCTTATCCTCTTCTTATTTTTAAGGCAGTGTTTCTCCTGTGTACTTTATGCGTAGTTTATGAATGTTTTCTCTACCTACTACTTACTACACCCACACATAACTTTTCTTCTTGTATTATCTCCTTTATGTCGATATTATGGCTACTCTTCGTACTTACAGCTGTATCTCGTTCTGTATATAATATATTCGCTTTCTACTAATGAAATGCAGTGTATTAGTGGAACCATAAATGCAAAAAACATTTATATCAGTATATAACATTGTATAGACAAATAGCCTACGTTGCTACACAGACCATCTACATGAAAGCCCATTTTTCTTATACGCACATTTATATTGCGCCTCCCCAGGCGCCACTTTGACCTCAATGTTGTCTAACTTCGGACTTAAAGACACATTTATTAAGGCGCACAATAGACAACAACCTCGTTCCTCTCTTTCAGATTAACTGTAGTCAGAATACTTTATATCCTTCAGTTTTTCAAGGACAATGGACCATCGCAATTACATTTAATTGCAATATTTCATTTCACTAACATCGCACAGTTTATAAATAACTTTTGATACGGCTATAACAGAACTGATTATACAAATTATTTGCTTAGAGATTCAAAAAATTGCTCTAAAATTACAATAAACTTTCGTCTTTTTTCTTCTCCTTCTTTGTCTTCTTATTTTTTTCTGTTAAATTGCTTGGTCAATTCTATTATACCTGTTTCAGAGGCATAGCCATATCTTCCTACGTCTGACTTTCTATTTTCAAGTATTATGCGAAAGCCAACCTGGGCATTCTGTGTTAATCTGTTCTGTATACATTCATTGTTCGCTCTACCTGCCCTATCTTATAGGGGTTGGAGAATACAATTAACGGGACCAAAACTATTCAAAACTTATTTGATGTCAAAATTTCCAAGTCAATCTTCTCTTAAATATCACTTAACAGTTAAAAAACCCTCTATTTCCGCTACCTGAATTAGTGGCAATAGTAGGTCTTTTTCATCTAACCTACATTTCTGCTCTATATACGAAAATGGATAAATTAATACTTTAAAGAATTCTAAGAGAGAATCGTTTAATATTTTTCTTTCCAATAGTGCTGTAAACTATCTTGGACTTGCGTCAACTTGTTTTGCAATTAGCATCAAATGAACAAGAAAAATCCAAGCCTAATCATTCAAAATATTATTAAATTTTACTGAAAAATTATTACTTATTATACCTTTCTATGTGGTAGAGAATCCACCTACCTATAATATTACCATACACTTGTACTGTAAATGGGCATTGTTGGATTATAAAACTTACGTACACTGGCTTTTGAAGACTTTTTTTACGCTTACGTAACACACACACACATTATCATCTTATATCAACATTTTTAAATAACAATTCCACTAATGTTGATCGACCCCTTAGTACAAATAACTAACACATCAAATTCTTTCGAAAATATTTTTTTTCTATTCACTACCAGTTGACACCAAACAAACGTATAACCAAATGGTGACTCTTGTCCAGGTGAGTGCTACATAATTAAAGCATTGTGTTATAAAGAGAGACACATTGAAGAAATTCACACCTACTAAAATAACTTCCACTTACCCTTTTCTTCTGCAGCACTTGGTAGAGACAACAATTATGGAGCAGTACATTACAACAATTATTAAGAATACGAATACTTGGTAACACTCTTACAATATTGGTATTTAAAATACATTCAGAGAATATATTGCAACGTGACAAGCTGTCTCAGTATAGGTGAATATGGAGAATAATGATTATCAGCTATTATAAATGTCCCAAACGGTAAAAGAATGTGTGGAAATAAATAGTATTAATAAAATAATTAGAATTAATAGGATAAATTAGAAAATAAGACAATATAAAAACTATGAAGATAGAATTTAATATGTGAGTGAAGTGTTGTGTAATGTGTGTAGCAAATAGAAGGTTAGGGAAGTTATTCATGTGTTACAAAGATGTGTTCTAGAAGAATCAAGAAAAAGAAAAAGGCGTGCACGTGGGCGTTCCTGGATATAATAGCGTAAATAGAAACGACGCCTACGCGCATATCGGCGGTGACGTCACTCGGCAGCGCAGCGGCATTTATAAAAGGAGTAGGCAGTCTTCTCTCATCTCTCTCTGCAATCTCTCTCTCTCTGAAAGTTCTCTCTCTGAAAGTACGTCATATTGTACTCAGCGAATGCGGTCACAGTGGGCACCGATTCCAGGCAACATCAATTCCAGACAGTGCTTGGGCCCGTAGAGTCGTGTTAGCAGCGAGTGTCATCAGGAAACCATCACGGAATGCGAGATATTCGACTACCGTTCCTGACCATCGTTTGCTGATCGTGGCGGCTGGAATACGGAGACCTGGAGCAAGGCAGTACCTGGAGGCGGTTGCTGGAACGTGAACTGAGACGACGGATCGCTGGAGGCCGGATCGAGATCGTCGACCGGAAGGACAGAGAAGACGACCAAACAGGGAAGCCAAATTTAAAATTGTTATCAAAATTATAAAACTTTCAAGTATAACGTCAAAGAACATTAATTTAAAATAATTTTGTTTAAAAAGAAGACTTTGAACACTTAAAAAAATTACAGAACTGTTTAAAGCAAGAAAGCATTTATTTAAAGATATTTCAAGGCAGTTTTTTTAACTACAAGAAATTAATTTATGTCACATAACAAAAGAACATTTTAATACAAAGTGTGTACAAGAAAGAACAATAAATGTACTAAATTTCACTAATTGTGCATTCTTTTCTGCAAGTCTGGTCTGGGCTATAACCTGTTACCTTGCAATATATAATAATATATGTTTACTCTTATTATTAATAATTTTGAAATAACGATTTAAAAACATGGTTAACATTTACGGCCAACTAAATATGAAGATTTACTGCCCAGCATGGCGCTCGCTTGCGTCAAAGTATAGAGAAAATAGTTTATGGAGGCGATCTAATCTTATGGTTTAAGAGAATAAAGCCATTCGCACTAATGCAATGTTCGGTGTTGGGACAGAGCACCAAAAGAGTTTTCGTCTGCTTATAGGAAACATAAACATACAGAAAATTGCAAAGGAAAAAGTGAATATCGTATAAATTACATGAATCGGTGTACAGAGTTACGAATAATACAAATATATATTAAGAAGACTAGGTGATAAGCTACGCACTTGTCTATCGCTTGTATTTGTCACGACCTTCAGGGTGCCACCATATTCAGATCTTACCATGATTTATGTATATCCTCTTAACTTGATTTTCTTAATCCTGATATTTTAAAAACATGAGCTCCTCGGTAGACAATCTGTCAGGTTAAAGTGGCACGTAAAGTTTACGTATTTTCACTAGGGAGTCCTCGTCAACTGAACAATACCAGGAATCATTTGAAGCGTTTGAATAGAAAACCGGCTAAGCGCTGTCCGACTCATACAATTTTTTTACCAATATTTGGCGTAATGCTTAAATTTGTTGCTTAATATGATCACTAAAGCTGTTGCCCTTTCCTTTAATATGATCACTTACACTGTAACATGAGTTTTCTCCCCATATAATCCGATTTGTACACTTTCTTGTTATTGGATAAGTTAAATTCGGCGTAACACGTGAAGCTGTTGCTTAATTAAACCCTTCCTTTCAATATGATCACATAAAGCAGTTTTCTTCCCACATAATCCGCTTTACGCACTTTGTTGTCATCAAAAAGGTTAAATTCAATGTAAAACGATCTCACAATAAAAAGTGTAAAGTGTTTCTTATAGTCCAGTCAATATCATGTTTACTGTATTAAGTGCCTACAAAAACATGCTACGTCTTGGTTCTTGGAAGAAAGCCAAAGCCATTCTCCTGTTTATACTTCCACTAACAAATGTTTTTTTTTCCCAAATGAAATATGTGTTTTAACATATGCTGATTCACATCTACATATATAATGTTGCAAAAAGTCTACATTAAGGAAAATGTCAAAACATATTTGAGATTACATCACACACACACGACGGACTATACAAAAATTGACGAAGTACGTAGTAATAACACTGAGGTCAAGTATTTTCTTATAAAAATCTTTAAAAGAGCACCTTTTTCTCCTGCTCTTCCACTTGTTGATTTTCAAAATTGTTATTCTTTTTTTCTTTATCGCTGAAGTACCAACTAAACAAATTGAGGAAAATTTTTAAGTTAAGGTAGGGATAAACATAGAAAAATCAAAGACTAATTTTTGGCTGAGAAACATTCATACATAAACAAAATATGTACTAGGGAATTTAAAGTATGATATTTTAAATTAATACTGACGGTTAAAGTAACATTAAATAATAAAAATATTTGGTCTGTGTAATAGTAACATCTGCAGTAAGTTACTTCCTTGTGACATTATTTACATTAAATAATACAGAAATAATTTTATTAGGCAATTGTTGATGACTAAGCACTGAAGCAAATTAATCGCCTCAACAATTTTTACAATACTTTACGGTCAGATAGAACGGACAAATAATGAGTATTTGACCATAAAGTATGTCAAATTGTGGGTATGATCACCAACAGGGCACTTAAGACTAAAGTTGAATCAGTACTAGAAGTAAACATTAGTAAGCGGTAGCTCCTCCTGTTTTACGGTGCATGCAGTAGCAATACATGTTATAATAGTTATTTCGAAGAAATTAATATGAAAATACAATTTTTGAAATGATTAAATTAATGAATACTAATAAATATACGAGAAATGACATAATATCAACTCAACAACGTGCGACGAACTAAATACATTTAACATCAAATAAAAAATATAGGCTCAGAGGTAAAAATTTAAAGACTCGTAGAAAAATAGGTAACAAAAGACTGACCAAACAAGCTTACAAGCAGAAAGTAGAAGGCAGCAGGTATACTGGTCGACCAACTCAAAAATAGTCATAAAGTTCCTTGAAGCACAATGTGCATGTGTCTAAACCATGTAGCGAAGACGATGATATTGGAAATCACCTACTTAAATAAGAGAACGGTATTATATTTAACTTAATTTCGATATACGAGAACTCAGTTTATCGATTAGAAAATTCACAAATTTCAAAATCCGTAAGGTGAGACACTTGAAATTTTTTAGTGGATAAATAGAATCCAGTTAAATGTGAAAATAAAACAATTTCATTCTTCTTCTCCCCTAACAGGGTTAAGTAATGGCGTCTGTTCTGGCTTCATCGTCTAATTCTAGGTCTTCTCACGCTTCTTCTACCTATCGGTGACAATTCAGAAAGACCTGCTTTGGAATCCTTTCTTTCTGCAGTTTTGATAATGTTCTTTCCATCTTTCTCTGCACACTTCTGCCTGTAGTGGAATCGATTGAATGTTTAATTCCTGTCTAATATTTGCATTTCGTATCCTGTCTTTCCTATCAGAGCTTTTCAGGGAGCTAAAAAACGTTATATCTGATAACTTCATCGGAATAAGATCTTTTTTCCTAGGTGCTCAACATTCTGAAGCATATAATAGTGCGGGAACTGCAACCACCTTATAACCTTATAAGAATGCATTTTCCTTAACAGTTCTTATAACAGTAATACATATCCTTTAAAACGTATTTATTTTCTTGCTCATTTCTCTGTCTTGTATGTAAATAATGTAGCATCTTAAGATCTATAAATCTATACATAGTATAAAGTAAAGTCGGTCCGTTTTCTCTCTGTGTTTGAAATCGCTAATCTCAGGAAGTACTGAACGGATTTTATTCAAGTTTTCGCCAATAGATAGAGTGTCTATCGAGGAACATTTATGTGTATAATTAATACATATATGTTGTACATTAGCTTAGCTATCACGGTTTATGTCAAGTAAGTGGTATAGTTTACATCTTATATATAAAAATGAATGTTTCTTTGTTTGTCCCGTATGCGTTCCTATACCATTCATCCGATTGCGATGAAACTTCGGTGAGTTGTTGTGCGCACGTCCGCGAAGGTTTCTGTATTTTTTTCGATGGGGTCCTTTGGGGGGTTCTTTGGGGTCTTCCACATCTCCTCCTAAACCACTGGACCGATTTCAACCAAACTTGGCACAAATATTTTACGCAGCGGGAGAACCAACATAGGATAGGTGTTTTTTCGATGGGGTCCTTTTGGGGGTCCTTTGGGGTCTTCCACGTCTCCACCTAAACCATTGGACCGATTTCAACCAAACTTGGCAGAAATATTTTACGCAACGGGAGAACCAACATAGGACAGGTGTTTTTTCGATACGATCCTCTGGGGGGTCCTTTGCGGTCTTAAAAATCTATTAGATCTGGTTACTATGGCAACCCAATAGAATAAATTCTGTTCTAAATATATTATCGCATTAAACTGAAGACCACGCGAACAAAGTTGTGGGCAACAGCTATTTATTTTTAAGAAGCCTACTTTAATTGAAATTTATTAATTAAACTAACATTTTCATTACGTACAACGTGAAACTCCGTAGCGAAGCACGGGTATTCTGCTAGTGTTTAAATATAATATTGTCGATGAAAATGTTAGTTTTTTGTGAGACAGTTACCATAAAATGCCATGGTTTTCGTTTTCGACAAAGATATTTCATATTGTAAAGGAAACTCAGGTGATGAAGTTTATAAACAGATAACGATACCTACTCCTTAGTGTCTCCTATTACAACTTGCAAATACCTGCAAATAATAACAGTGAATTTAGGTGTGTTGCGACTGATCGCCATACTGTATATCAGTTCACTTTTAGTTTTTTACTCCCATGTTCCCTAAGGAAATGGAAGTATGGTGATTGAAAAAAAAATCGTGTTCGAGATTAATGCAGAGTCTGATGAACTACACTCAAAACATGAAAAAAAGTCATTTTTCGAAAATTGTCTGTGTGTCTATCTGTCTGTCTGTCTGTCTATTGATTTTTTTTCTATGGCAAACGATAACAGCCCCAAATTCAAACAGAATCAAAAAATGTTTTGCATACAGCCCTTATTTGTAGAGTACTCAAGACCTGTTGGTTTTGGTAAAGATCGGTTAGGGGAAAGGGGTAGTTTACCGGCAACGTTTTATCTTTTAACAAGGGTATTTTTTATGGCAAACGATAACAGCCGCAAATTCAAACAGAATCAAATAATGTTTTGCATACAGCCCTTATTTGTAGAGTACTCAAGACTTATTGTTTTTGGTGAAGATTGGTTAAGGGAAAGGGGTAGTTTACCAGCAACGTTTTTTATCAAGGGTAATTTTTTTCTATGGCAAACGATAACAGCCGCAAATTCAAACAGAAACGAATAATTTTTTGCATACAGCCCTGAATTAATTGTAAAGTTGTCAAGATCTGTTGGTTTTGGTGAAGATCGGTTAAGGGAAAGGGGTAGTTTACCGGAAATATTTTATGTTAAGTAATTAAATATTACCTGATAGTCCGTCTTGTGGTTCACTTGTTTTTATATTAAAAACACAACGCGTTTCGGAACTAAAGTTCCATCCTCAGGTTATTTTCCTCGTTAGAGATCGTCTCAATATTAAGACACAAAACACAAAAAAACAACAACATTTAAAACACATATATAAAACAATCATTAGCGCGCGAGAATAACGGTGCGCACCGTGAAGAAGCTACAACGACACTGCCGTCTCTAGTCAACACATTCATTCGAAGTATTTCAAATATTTTATATTTTAACAAGGGTAATTTTTCCTATGACGAACGATAACTGCCGCAAATTCAAACAGAATCAACTACGTTTTTGGATACCTTCTTGAATTATATAGTCCTCAAGGTCTGTTGATTTTGTTGAAGATCGGTTAAGGGAAAGGGGTAGTTTACCAGCAACGTTTTTTGTTTTAACAATGGTAATTTTTTCTATGACGAACGGTAACTGCCGTAAATTCAAAGACAATCAAATAATGTTTTGCATACAGCCCTGAATTGTAGAGTTCTCAAGACCTATCGTTTTTGGTGAAGATCGGTTAAGAGAAAGGCGTAGTTTACCAGCAACGTCTTATGTTTTGACAAGGGTATTTCCTATGGCAAACGATAAGAGCCGCAAATTCAAACAGAATCAAATGTTTTTTGCATACAGCCCTTAATTGTAGAGTACTCAAGACCTGTTGTGTTTGGTGATGATTGGTTAAGGGAAAGGGGTAGTTTACCAGCAACGTTTTATGTTTTAACAAGGGTAATTATTTTATGAACGATAACTGCCGCAAATACAAAGAGAATCAAATACTTTTTGCATACGGTCCTGAATTGCAAAGAAGTGAAGGCTTGTTGATTTTGGTGAAGATCGGTCAAGGGAAAGGGGGAGTTTACCTGCAACGTTTTATGTTTTAACATGAGCAAAGTACTTAATTTTGATAAACAAAGTATCCTCATAAGAAGCTCATAATAATCCACTGTAGAAACGTAGATGAAATATCTATAAATGCTGAGGAACGGGGTGGGGGTAATTTTCCATTAATGAAAATTATAGTTGTAGAGGGAGGGGAGAATTTTTTATATGTATACTACGTTATCGGCAACAAAAAAGTGGTTTTTTGTTAAAATTCCTTCCCTGGCTGTTTAGCCGTAGTCCAATGTTTTCTGCAAAACCAGACGTTTCGGCAATGCCATCGACTGTCATCATCAGTGAAAATCGAGTGCGAAAACGTGAGGTGGTATACGTTAGTGACCACAGTACTGTGGTTAAGGCTGAAGCAATAGAAAGAAGTAGTTTCTATGGAAATATTTCATTTCGAATATGATTTTAAATATAAATCTTAGAACATGGAAGTCATGTATGGATCTCCATAACGATATTTCATTGTGTAATGAGGTCATCTATATACACATTAAATAAAGTTAGTGACAAACTGCTTTCCAATTTTACTCCTTGCTTGATGAGAGTTTCGATTGTTAATTTTCTACGAGTGTCGATTACTATTTGACTACTCCCAAGTAAACTTTCTGAAACTCCCATCAAATGTTATAGAATCCTTTGTTATACATAATTGTCTAACTTTTGGCTGTTTTAACCTTACAAAGGCTTTCTAGTAGTCACGAATGCTAGGTGAGTCTGTAAATGAAACTGTTATTAAAGTTCTGACTAATTGCCTGGTTATTAGACCGTGCTGTCGATTAAAACAGACGTTTCGGCTGTGGCAACTGGTGGACAGCCTGCCAGTTACCTTTCAAATCGTAACACTGAAGATGGCCTCCAACGGTGGGGCCGAAATGTCTGTTTCACGACACCATTAGACTACGGCCTAATAGCCATGTAATTAGTCAGAACTTTAACAGAGTTTACGTCGCCCGTAAGAGCCTAATATCTTTAGATGATTTTTTTTTACATTTTTGTTATAATCTGCTTTAAAGAAAATACGTCGTTAGTACAGTATCTTCTATTCCGGAAACCCTCTTTCTTCCTCTAATAAAATATGTATTAGATATTACAAAGCTTTTTATTAATTATCTCCTAGATTTACTCTAGGTCTTTACACTACAGATTTACAGATTATGTAACTGGCAGTCAGTAAACTGATGCCCTGATAATTTGAAGTATCATTCGTCTTTCCTTTCTTGATTAACTTTTGCTGTTTTTCACTCATCTGGGATTGCACATTGTGACCAGTATCTAATAAGTAAATACAATATTCTATGTTCTAAGCACGATATCATTCCAAGTTTATCCCATCTAATCCTGGGACTTTTTGGTTCTTAATATTATGTAATTCATTTTCCAATTATGTCATTTTTATGTGATCTACTTCCGCTATCTCATTATACTCCAGTTCTTCATTAATGCTGTAATCATACAATAACTTCTTCTAATGATTTACCCATCTTTCTTTTGAAATAATATTCATTTGAGTAGTAACTCCTTCTTTTTATTACCATGCCTTAATATATAATAAAACAAATATATTTCTGTATATAATCTAAGTTCTATATAATTAAAAAATAAAAAGTTTTATTGTTTTTAAAAAGTACTGCTTAGCTCATTAATACGTGCTTCTAAATATTGGTAACCAGTATTTAAAATAAAATTTACAAATATGTTACAAGTAACTGTATGTTCTTAAAGAATACTGTGTCCCAAGAATGTGTTGTAACAAAGCCAAGAATGAATTTGTGCTCAATATACGCGACTACCTAGTGCCCCAGTTATACAGTGTTTCTCAGGTTGCGTGTGAATTTGCAATATTTCAGGGGCTGTTCAAGGCGAATTTTTGAATTTTTAAAAGCAAAATAGCCGTGGAAAGAAAACTTTAAAAGTTATAGCAAGGAATTAGATAAAAGGTTTATAACATACAGCTAAACAGAGCAATCAAGTAACTATAGAACAACTGTCCAGTTGAGAAATCAAGGAATTCAAGTAAGCTATATTTTTAACAACCTTTCACCAAAAGGAGCTAGTGATTATTTTGCATAGAAAAATTTACAGGCATTGCACAAACGCAATGAACAGAGAAGGGCATTGAAAATGCTTCAATAAATCTAAAAAATATATATATTTATGTTCATTCACCAGTCAATGAATTCATTCTTCATTCACCAATCAATGAATTCATTCTTCATTTACCAATGTACAGATTATAAGTTAAATGTAGTCTCATTCATAAGCGAAGTTTTATATGTGTACTACGTTATTGACAACGAAGAAGTAGTTTCTATGGAAACTCACCGGTTCCCATTTTCGATCACGCACCAGCGATCGGCCGCAAATGTGCGACACGTCCTTATAAACATTTTCAATGTTAAAATAAGTAGGGAAATTAAACTTTGATAAAAATTTGCATCATATATTAAACATGCTCCAGAGTGTTCAGGAGTAGAAAGTAGTCACAGATTTTAAACGCAGTTAGAAATTATATTAAGTATATTTTCTGCTGATGACTTTGAATTTATTAATAATAAAAAACGTAAATACGAAGAAATACATGGATTTAATGAAGAGTAGATTTCTGAATGAGGTGGCATTAAAAAAATATTCAAATATGTAATGTAATTACTATTGCTTACTTGTGTACGGAAGGCTACCCAATTAAAATTTGTACCAAAACCAGGAATAAAGAAAAATAATGATACATGGAGACTCATAAACTATCTTCTTTGGTTCAGATAAAGATATTCAAAATGTCTTTACAAGACGATGGCTGCCAAATTTAAAACACCAAATAATAATTTTAATTTGGGATCAAGATTTCAAAAAATGAGAGCAAGAACACAAGATAATAAAACAATGGCAATTAAACATTATCAATAAAATTTTGTCAAAACAAACTGAATTCGGAAAGTACAATTACAAGTAAAAAGTTTAACAATAATAATAAAGACGTCTATTATCCTCAGTGATAGTAATTGTTAGCGCAAAGAGATACAGGATGTCCTGGCCATTGTAACGTGACCTACGATAGCACAAGGTTTACAAGTATAAATAATAGAAGAAAAGCTGTATACTGAAGGAAAATAAAAATTATTAAATGAGAAATGATAGAACAACACCATTAACTGATTTTGACTTAGATAAAGACAATGACGATGACTAGACCCAATAGATTAGATAAGGTGAGACAAAGAAAATAATTCAAGCCACAATGTAGACTTTTCTCAAATAAATTTAATCCCACCACTCCTCTGACTTTATATAGTTACTATTACATGAAAATAAAATGGTTTATAACTTATTGTGAGGTGTAGTATTTAATTAACACTACTGTTATAAAAAAATAATTATGAACATGATTTAGCCATCTGTACAATTGAACTTATTGCTGACATGGTTTGAACATATACTTTTAACTCCTTTTGAATTAACACAGCATACCTACTGAAACATTATTAATGGTATGTATGCTGTTATTTAGCAAACTGAACTTATTTTAAACACATAATATAAATCTTATTTTCTAATAACTCTTACAAATACATTGATTTTATGGCTGTGAACAAACAGTCTATTTAAACATTTTAAACCTATGAATACTAAATTAATGCCAGTCCTTTCTGGTCTAAACCATTATATTTATGATCCCCTGCATCAGTAAACATGACCACCCATACTCTAGTTATTAGCATTTTTTACAAATGTCTTGTAAATAAAGAGTTACATTAAAATAATAAAATACTGGAAATCTTCCATTCTATTATTTTATTATGCTGTTTATTATTGGATATTAAAGTTGTTATATAGCATATTGATAAGTCCTAGTATCACTAACTTTAAGTTTATTGCATTTCCAAAAAACACTTACACAAATCCACTTTCACTGGTGGTTCTGATATTTTGAGTCTCACTATCTCAGACCAGACCTTTAGTAATCATGGACTGTTAAGACTTGTTTATTTTCTTATCACACAATAGCTTTAGTCGGTTCACTTCTTATAATACTATACAACACTTTAGTTTTCTAAATAATTACATTTTTATAGGATTTTGGTATGTTATACTTTCTTTTTAATCGTTTTTGTGGGTTTGGGGTTGATGGTAGTTAATAATAATAATAGGTTTTACAACGGTGTTTCTTTCATACTATTTCTTCCTCTCCTCCTGTCTTCTTTCTTGTCCTTCTTCTTATCTTCTTTCTTGTTCTTCTTCTCATCTTCTTTCTTGTCTTTATTCTTGTCCTCCTTCTAGTCTTCATTTTTCTGGTCTTCTTGTCTTCCTTCTTCATTCTTGGGTAAACCAAGGTACTTTGTGTTATCTCGACTGATGTTTAGTTTGGAGCATAGAAGTTATTTACTGATACGGACCTTGTTCTTCTCTAAAGGTTTCAGGGTATTGTTTTCTTCCTGATCACAAACTTTATTCTTCCTTCTTCTTGTCTTTGGGGTATTTTGGTGTTCACCACTCTTAAACTGATTCTCTTTCTTCTTGATATGGTGTTATTTAATTTGTTTACTGCTCCTAGCTTCCTGGGTAGATTACTGATCTTATAATATGAGTTGCTTTCAATACTTTCTTTGATATTTAAACAGTGGTTTTTCTATATAATGTAATGAGGATTTTTATTTTATCGTGGTTCATTCCTTTGATTTCATTAAATCTCATTCAATATTATTTTAACATATGTGGTGTAATTAATTTTTATGATTTTATATGACTTAATAAGCAGTGGATTTTCTGTCACGCTACAGAATATATATATATTTATATATATATATATATATATATATATAGAGAGAGAGAGAGAGAGAGAGAGAGAGAGAAAGAGTGGTAATAAATAAACTGTCAAATGACAATAATATAAAATAAACTTGAATAACAATAATTCAGTAGGAAAGTGGTAATAATTAATAAACTTTGATAGGACCCAGTGATAATAAATACATGAAATCTAGAATACAATGTTAGGAGGTGAACACAAAAGTGATAAATGAATAAGAAAGATAATAATCAATAATGAACCATGATAGGACCCAGTGTTAATAAATGAACTACATAAACACACTAGTTAATAAATTGAAGTGTAGTTAGAAATAAATAAATAACTTGTAGTAATAGAGTATAAGTAATAATTAACTCAATATGATAAATAAACAGTATAAAATATAAGGGACAGTTATAAGTAGTCATGGGCCTAGTTTAAGGAAAAAGAAAATGTTTGTATTAATATATAAAAATATTTGTTGGAAGCAAACCACTAATAATTGTTTTCCATTATGTTAAGAAAGTTTTTAGTATAGTATAAGGATGATAAGGGATATATTGTTTTATTGTTAATGAATAAAATTTACAAATTTATATTAACCACTATTAAAATAAGGATAAAAATATATTATGCTGAATACAGTAAAGGGAGTTAGACACTGTATTCTCTAAGGGAGTTTATAAGGGAAAATTAGTGCACATCTAATGTTCAATTTCAATATATTTTTCTTTGGTTGTAATTAACCCAAATGTTATTATGTTGAATGTTATGTTTAACATAACCGTTTAAAAACATGTAAAACTTTAGATGCAGGCATGGGCCTAAAGGATTTATTAAGTAATTGTATTATGTTATATGATGATTAAAAATAATCAAATGTTATGATTTAATTTAGGTTGTTACAGTAATTATGTTTAGCAGCATATAAAATTAACAAAAATGACTATAAACAATTGTAATGAGTATAGGGTAGGTGAATTATGAACTCTAGGCATTAGGCCTATAACTGGTAACCAGAAATTTGTGAAATTTGAGACAAAGAATAACCATTGATAAAATAAAGTATATAATCTGTTTAGGTTTCATAATAATAGTGTAGAATACAAAACTGGATAGAAAACAATTAGTTTAAAGGTAATTAACAAAAGAAAAACCAAATGAAAATGTAGTAATCTGTTATAATTTGAAAAAAGGTAAACTTATGGGATATCAAAATAATTTGTAAACACAAAGCAAACTAATGGTGTTATTGTATTTAAGATTACAGGTAGTATAAGGGAGTTAAAATAATTTAAAGATTTTTAATCATTTTGTATAGAAAAACGTTAGTTTTATATAACAATGTTGTATATTATCAACCAATGGGAGTTAGTGTTTGGATGAGAGTTACCATAACAACGAAACTTTGTTAGAGGAAAACCGTTAATAAACGAATAGGGATTCCATTATTAGAGCTTGATGAGGGCAGATGTATTAAAACCACCAGGAATAAGACAGAATTAATTAAACAAAATGTATCAAAATTAATGATCAAACTAGTAAACTAAATCACAAAAGTAACACTAACACTAAACGAATTAAAAAATTTACCAGAAGAAATTAAATTATCCATGAGGAATTGCTGAAGAATCCCAAGTGACAGAATACGAACCATTGGAAGGAAGAAAATATCTGAAATCCATAAATGAACAATGGATCCTCCAATAACCAGGATGACTGATGAAAAATAAACATCTTAAACAATAACTAAGAAAATCGAAGCCTTAAATTAACAGAAACACCCAAGAAAGGATAATCAGCAGTATTCGTAAGAAATATTACCCGGATAGCAGAGACGGAGGATTGTTAAGTATATTTTAAATTACGTCTTAACAGTAAAAACACAAGAAAACCAACAAGAAGTGAAACTACATTTTCCACATCATTTATCACTTTTTAACAAACATTTGAACTTTCTTTTATTTAATGAACACCTCAAATTGAAGAACTATCTCAATCTAACATTGATTCTTTTGAAAAATATTTTAAATATAAAAGTTACTAACTCAATCAACCTCCAAACGCTAAATCTAGTAGCTATAGTTTACCACTGTAATTATAAGTATATCACATATTCTATGTTATTTATATGGTATTTGTAAAATTTTGTACTTTTATTAGTCCATTTAACAACATTTTCTGTAGTCACAAGAACTTCGACCTGAGATTATAAATAAACGAAGGAAACTAACTCCATAACAGTGAGTCTCGATAACAACGGCGGACAGAATAGCCAACCGCTAATAATTAAACATGCCGGCGCAAAAATAAGATTAATTTGAAATAAATTGTAGAATTTAAAAACCAATTGATAATTGTTAATAAACATAATAAAAGCATTAAACTGTATGTTTGAATTTATTTAACTAATCTTTAACATTTGAGCACTCACTTATAAAAAAGTAGACTTTACAATTTTGGTTTACTAAGAAGAGTTGGCCAACCCGACGTTGAGGCAGAAAATACGAATTTGAACGGCCGAACTGGTGAGTAGACACTCTCCCCTTATAAACATTTGTAAACGCGATAACGAAAGCACGTTACACCATTTAGAAGAAGCAGTTAAATAAGTTGAAGAATATGGAATAACGCAAAATTTATGGCGGTTAGAAAATACAATTTGTTTTGTCTCTCCTAATTACACGACGCGACAAAAATTGTACACAATATGCTAGCCACACCATCTCTTCCCACATAGGACGGGGCTGCTTAAGAAATAACAGCGCTTGAACTTAATGATGTAGTAAATTAAAATTTACTGTAGTGTGAGACGGGAAGTAATTTGTAATAGCAATTGGAAACATTGGGTGTACATGAAAAGAATGTATATACACAGATATACACATCAGAAGAATGATGTTACCAAGAGAAAAAAAAAAGAGGACGATCTAAAACTTTCTAGAGAGAGAAGTGAAAAATAGATAGAAAATCATGAAAGTAGGCATAAAAGAAAACTAGAATTCATGAAATAGCGTAGAATATATTTCATTTTGCATATACCGTGAAAATGAATTATGGAAAATTATGTATTGTACTAAACGCACCTAACCGCTGTAGCCTATTGTAGTTCATAATTGTAGGAGAGTGGCTTATTTAATGTGAACAATCATGGAACAGTTTCTAGTAGTTGTAACAGACTACTTGACACGGGTACAGCATAGAGCAGGAAACAGGCGGAAATTCATTGAGCAACGACATTAATTTGATTCCAAGTGTAAGTTGCTTCCTCAGTAGAGCTCACATTAAGTGTAATGGATTTAGTGCAGTATGTAAAATTTACAATTAAATTATGTTCTCAGAGACCTGTTATGTTTCTTCTCCGGTAAAGCGAGTCGCTTGTAACAGTTTAAACCAGTTTTCTTGTAACAGTATTATATCTTGTATCAGTATAATATTTTCTTTAATGAAACCCCATCTTTTAGAAACGTGCAGAATAACAGATATAGTGGACTAGATGAAGAAAATAATGACGTGAAAAGAGTGTATTTGAGACGAAATTGGTTATATAGACAAGATATTCTCTTAAATAAAGAGAATATAAAGAAGATTACAAGTCAAAGAAGAATATAAAATAGTAATATTGCAAATATTTTTGTAAATAAGACTAGAAGCGTCGAAATGAGGGTACTGAAAGTGGCAGTGAGAATTAGAACTACAATAAGTGAATAAAGAAAGCAAAAAAAAAAACAAATTTTTAACATTTAGGAAAAGGGTCATATGGAAGACTATCTCCTGAAAGAAAATAGGTGAGGAAGAATGGCAAAGGATAACAAAAAAATAATTAAATACTAAACGGGAAGGTAATAACATTAATAAGAATACTAATAGTAAGAATAACAGTAATAAAAGTAATAAAATTTCAAAAAATTCTGTGAAATGCACGTAGAAATAGGAATGAAAAACGAAAGGATGGGCTCCAGTGTTTAAAAATTGTGGAAAGATTGAGACCAAATATACAACAGAAAGATATCTCGTACGGAACGGTCTGCGAAGTACAGAAATGATAGGCTGAACAAGAACAAATGACATACATATTACAACGGTTATCATTCAAACCTTATTTACGAGTTAGAACTTCCGTGTAAATATTGATGTTGTTAATGAGATTTTAGTTATGCGGGACTTAAAATGGAGGGAAGCACAGTCAGAAGAAATTCTTATATACAAGTTATCAAATTAACCTGCTGTCTATGCATGCCTGCCTATACGTAGTTTTCAGACAGATTCTTACTAATTTAAATACAGTTAAATTCTCCAGTCACATGATCAAGCATATATAGAACACAGCTATACTACAAGCAAGAAGCGAGCTTTCTGAACGTTGTAATGAGTATGGAATTCTACTCTGAATTTAATTTATTTATCGATTACAAAAAAAAAATAAACTTTTCATACAGTCTACACTCTATTTTGAGAACCTACAAAAAGAAAGAGTAGTAAGGGAACATTTGTCGGTTTATTCCACAATATATTGTTACGACAATTACATAACGCACTTGAAAAATCACGCTTCTCGACTAGCCCTGTGCAAGGCCGCGTAACTCTCCAGACTATTCGAGTACTTGTAACTACGCAAATTATGCCGGCACGTAAATTCATTCAAAAGAAAGGAAAATCATTCTTGAACTTCTGCGGGATATATTATATAAGCAACAGCGGCCGGATTAGTTAGTAACATCTAGCGATGTTGTAGAGTGCGGATCAAGTGGTTGTTGCAGATCAGTGGAAAGTGCTTATTGTATCACAAATAGTGCGGAAATCTAATAGTTGACATTATTATTTTCGTGTGGACAAATTTAACTTGAATTATTTTATGTTAATAGCTTGTTGATTATAAATTGTCATTTGCGACTAATTATATCTAGTAATTAGTGACTTCACTGGTGTCTTCATCAGCAACACGACGATCCGTGACACCGCTGTAACAGTGTGTCAGAAGTGCGATAGACGCTTTAACAGTGGAAACACAGGACACTCTGTAGAAGAGTAGTGTACTTTGTAATTAATCTGCAAAAATGGATGCCAGTCGGATGATGGAAAATTTCCGGACTTTGCTGTAGCAGACAGGAACGACGCCTACAAGAGGCAGAAGAAGCATAGAAACGACAGGATAAGAAATGCAGATAGGAGTCAGAAGAAGCAGAAAAATGACAGAATGAGACACGCTGACAGGTGGCGGAAGAAGCAGAAAGACAAAAAGAAGAACGTCGATAGGAAAGAGAAGAGGCAGAAGTACAGCAAAAGCACTCTAGCTTTAGTCTGAAGAACGACAAGACGAGAAACGTAAGCGTGAAACAGATGACATCAAAGCCTTGATACAGGAGCAAAAGCAGACGCAAGAACATAACGCTGCAGAGATTGGACTATCACGACAAACTTTGAGAGTTTGGTCTGTTATCCAAAGAGTTTGCGAACAACAAATTACTAGAATGTCTGAAGTAAAAGAATCGATGTCAACAAAAATATCTGTTATAAAAGAAACCATGTCAAATAAAATATCTGAATTAGAGGAGACGGTAGCAGCTATAAAAGAGCAAATTAAAAGTGAAGTACAGCAGTTAATAAAAATACAGCTATTAGTTTCGAAACAAACGGCTGAAAAGACAGTGCCAATGGTGAAGACGGAAAAAGCCACAAAAAATAAGACAATAGAGTCATTTTGCCTGCACTTGGGACAGTTTATATCAAGCCCGCAACATTTTATGGAAACACTCACTGTACGACGTATCTTCGGCAATTTTAAGCTGCCGCATGCGCAAATAATTGGCGGAGAAAGACAACGCAGTTTCATTTGTTATCGTTTTCAAAGGACCTGCGACAAAACTACTAAAGAAAGAGCCACCTGATAACCAGAACACTTATGTCGAATTAACAAAATTCCTAGAATTACGGTATAGGCCTACTGATAAACATTTGCGAGATGTGTACTGCACTCAATTGAAAGGAAGGCGACAGCATTCCGGGGAGAGTCTTCAAGAATTTGAAGCAATCATCAACGGATTGATTAGACTGGCCTATTCTAAAACACCAAAATATTTTTGAATGAGGTTTGCGATGCAGATTTAAAAAAAAACTAGGTGTCAGAGATAGTAAACTACAACAACTGTTAGGAGTGGCAAAACACCAGAATGGTGCTTACGTCCTGGCACGTGCTTTACGGTTTGAGGCCGCCATGTCAGCGTCTGGTTGTCCAAATCATAAAGTGTGCCCAGTAAAAGATCACAACGGCATAGACGATGAAGAGAAAGAATAAGAATCAGAGACACAACGATCGGCACTACAGAAAGGATGGCAGACCGAAGTATTATAAATACGGGAATCCTGGACAACAAGATTGTCGGTCCATAGTCTAGCAGCAGGGAAACGAGCAGTAGTCAGCACAACGGGGCGTGTTCTTACTAACAGGAGGAACGATTAACAGTCAGTATTGCGTGCTGACTCGTAGGCAATACGCAATTTCTACACTTCACAAAAATAGCGGGGGTTTGATAGTTACCGGATTCATTCAAGAAAGGCCAACCTAGATTACAGTTGACAAAGGTGCGATTGTCTCCACCGTTACTCGTTACTAACATTATTGCGTTTGTAAACAATCGTTTCACATTTGGAACTAAAAGAAAGCGATTTTAAGAGTGTACTATTTTTTAAACACTGTGTTTTTAAGCCTTATGTTTCTGATACAATCGGTGTGTGTGTGTGTGTGTGTGTGTGTGTGTGTGTGTGTGTGTGTGTGTGTGTGTGTGTGTGTGTGTGTGTGTGTGTGTGTGTGTGTGTGTGTGTGTGTGTGTGTGTGTGTGTGTGTGTGTGTGTGTGTGTGTGTGTGTGTGTGTGTGTGTGTGTGTGTGTGTGTGTGTGTGTGTGTGTGTGTGTGTGTGTGTGTGTGTGTGTGTGTGTGTGTGTGTGTGTGTGTGTGAAACAATATTCTTGAACTTCTGGTTTTAGGAGAATGTTAGCCATTATAGTGAAGTACATTTTTCAGATGTGTCTATTGTAAAGGAGATACGTCTGGAATGTAGAAAATAAATCAAATTAAAAAACTGACTTGAATGTAAGATACCGTTTCAATAAATAATTAGTAGAAAACAGTCTTAACGAACAACAAATGGGGTGTATCTTACTAGCAAAGAAAAAACGAAATATCTAGGCTGATAATATGTCAAATTAACGAAATAGAGTTTGTAACAGAGGGAAAGAAGAGACCAAGGAATCCCAGACCAAAACGTTTAAGGGGACGTTGTTAATTATTACGGCATCGAATCATGGGAGTTTACAGATTACATCGGTAACGGAGTTGGGGAAGTTACAAGCGCAGTCCGGCAGCACCTTGCCTATGCCGCGTTGTAAAGCTGATGACGATGGTGGTGACAATACTTAACTGAAATTTAAATGCCCGTTAAATAAGGCAGTTTCAGTGAGTGTAGTTCCTCAGAGTCGTTCTCAGTGTCTGATTATTTGTGAATTCGTGCGTTTATCGTAAAACATACGACAGAATTAATAAAGTTTTCATGTCTGTAGCGTTACAATACTGTTAATTGCAGATGTCTGGTCCATATGTGATGTCGCCCTGTTAATACTTCTTTGATTACCTTAATACTTATTTAAATTCCTTGCTTATTACTTCCTGTTGAAAGGGTGACTTCCATTACCCTTTTACACTTCTTTCCGACTATAACTTACATTATCTAGTATTCATCTAAACTCGTAACAGTTTGTTAGTTTGTTACAGTTTAATATCCCCCCCCCCAAAAAAAAACACTTCAACACCCCGTC
Organism: Magicicada septendecula; assembly: GCA_034769895.1. NCBI lineage: Eukaryota > Metazoa > Arthropoda > Insecta > Hemiptera > Cicadidae > Magicicada > Magicicada septendecula. Next base: position 107,666,050 of record CM068375.1, read on the forward strand.
TAACACTCTTTACTTGTAAACCAAACTTTTTATTCATATGTGTAGACTCGCTTTACTTGTTATTTCACTTCGCTTTACTTTAATTGTTCTTCTGAATTCGTATTTTCAGACATTCTCTTTACTTCCTATTTGCATTTTGTTCAAATAATACTTGTTTTGTCTGCTCTTTATCTTCGTGTTCGAGTGCCTTTCATTGAAATATCTGTAAACATCAACCCCGGTCCTGAATCGTTGCTTCTGTCAGACGTTCCCTGGATAACCTTTTAGATTCAGATGATCCTTTCTGAGCTGGGTGTGGCCTAGACCATTATGCGTTTCTAATTCCTTTGGTAATCAGGTCATAAGATATTTCTTGAAGAAATACTTTATATTCGTGTCGATTATGTGACATTCTATATTTGATCTTTCTCTTTTCCTCTCGATTTAATCACGTTTCAATCCTATAACTCGCTTTTTTCACATTTTGTTACATGATAGCCCGTACCATTATGTAAGTCACTTTACATTCTTCCACTACGTGGAATAAGTCTTGTACTCCCGCTAGTATGTTTCATTTTTATGACGGTCATCCGCTTTTTCCTATTAGCTGAGAACGATAGTTCTCCCTGAATCTGTCGTTTGTTGTATGTAACTTTCGTTTTGTAGTATGCCTAAATACGAGGTGTGTTCAGGAAAAAGACCAAACTTTTGAATAACACATCAACTCGTACATATAACGCGCTGCGACCTAGGACGCACCTAGCGATAGTTTTCGACAACAAACTGCCATTTATTCCGTTCCTCTATAACCATTAATCTTTAAGCTATATCAGATCTAGAGGGGACGTGCGCACGCTGGCCACCAGATTAGTGACAAAGTGATTAAGAAAGACTTTGAAGAATAACGTATTCGTATGAATCTATGCGGCAAAACTATGTTAAAACTTTACAGAGACATTCTGGTTGTTCAATTAAGCATATACGGATGCCTCCTGCATGAGCCGAACGATAATTTTAAGTTTTTTGCAGAGTGCAAAAACAATGGGCGCGCAGATCAAAGCGATGTCTAAGATCATGATGCAAGAGAGCTCGCTATGCGGTAATTGTAAATCATCGTTTAACTGCCGAGACTTTCTGAGAGACAAACTTAAATGTATCGTATCACTGAAAAATCCTTACTACGTTTGATCACTGACGACTTTTAAATCGGTCAGCAACTGCCTACTAATATAAATGGTAATGACAACTTTGGAATGCAAAAAAAAAAAAGATCTCTAAAGCTTTTGCGAAGTAACCAGCAAAAGTGTATACACACACGTTGCGTTAAGATCATAACTCACTTCGTTATAAATCCGCCGGACGGTATGTGCTCGTGCCCACTACAGCGTGTGTAGCTCGACTGACCATGACGGGACGGAGATAACGCCATTCCGCCATCAAAACCTGTCGCTAGCAGCACTTAATTGTGCAGCTCGCTCTATGCGCAGCTTGACGTGTTACACAAATATTTCGGTCTTTTTTTGAACACACCTCGTGTATAAAACACTTTGACGTTAAGTGGATCAGTGGATTAGTGGCTTCTGGCTACTAATGTAGAGGTCCCGACTTTGATTTCTGAGCGCACCATAAAATCGATCTGGTGTATGTTGATATTTTTCAGCCACTAGATTGACTGTGTCGAAGTGGGTAATCATTGGTGGCTAAAGTGTAGTGCTGATCACACTCTCTTCCTTGTATGTCGAACGGCCCTTATAAAGCACTCTCTACCCTGCGTAACTTGTAGACCGCTTGGGCGGTAGAAAAGGAGCCATCATTTTGAAAATGATTGTAGCTTGTTTTTATATTATTTCGGCTAAACAACGTGGATGTTCGTTTGTAAAACAAAATGTTTTGATTGTCCGGTTACGTAGCATAGTGAATAAGCGGCTACAGTGTTGTAAACATACACAACTTCCTACCAGTGTGTTTGTTTACTCAACTCTGTGTTGATGTTTGTGGCCTGCAATTATAATTTTACAACTTCTACTTAACACTGTATGTATTCTAGCTGGTATATAATTTCTGCATTACGGTAGCTATTTTTAGACATCATTCTTCCGTAAGTCTCACGTGATTTATTATTTGCAGTGACAGTTCTCTACAGACACGGATATATTAAACGATAAGAAGTCTGAAACTTTCATTAGTTAAGTATTTCTTTTTAAAATGTATAGCATCGGGGGGGGGGGAGAGAACGTTTTGCTCAGATACAACTACGGAAACTTAAATCACTCTTCTACGTATATTTAGCAGGATGTTCTGAAATTTCCTAGTCTGTGGGTGCAGAAACACTACTGTACTTTATGTATTGGTTTTCTTGTAGAAAACGGTGTAGAAGCGAGGCATTTCTTTCTGTTACTGCAATCAGTTTACGGCAACTTACTGCAAGATTTAAATTATTCTTTTAGGTTGCAGTGACAATAAAATACTGTCGTTATTCTGTGCAATCCAAGAATTGTACAGAAAGTACTGTAATCAGTTTATTACTTTTGTTAATGGAAAAGCTAATCCTCCGTATTATATCTTGGAATTTTTGTAAACAAACGATTTCTTAAAAATAACTTTAAGTCCTTTAAAAATTACAAATTCACAATTATAGAACACGATTTTTGTAGTTGGTAAGGTAGGAGTCAATAATGGAATCTTTTTGTGAATGATAACTCGGTTTATCAGCGTCATATAAACAAGATGGAATAACCAAAATGTGAATAAGAATGAAACAAGATAGACGTAATAAGAGTGAAAAATAATGAATTAGTCAATTGATACCGACACCAAAATTTATGAAAAATTACACATGACGTAATACACGAACAAGTGTAGATACAGAACAAATAGAGAATGAAAAAATTGAGCTGATGTCCTGGTAAGAAATCAGCGCCCATCTGACAATGAAATTAAAATTTAATACTGAAATAAATACTTTATTATATATTATTCCTACTATTAATTGTAATGAGCAAAACTATTGTTAAGTTCATTAACTAAACAATGGAATTCGAATCACAACGACTATAGGTCCCATACGGAACTCCCTTAACTTTCATTATTCTCCTGTCAGATCCAACTGAACTGATGTTCCACGTGTTAGTTGAGAGCACTGACAAGGCTGAGCCTGTAACTATTCTAAAAACATTACTGTACAGCTCAGCCACGAAAATGCGTGTTTCTCTCTCTTGCTTACCACTAGACGAGAAGAATACGTTACTTGTATCATTTAAGGATTTCAAGAAAAAGTTGCAAGAAACAGAATTGTATATATACTGAGACAAAAAACTATTTCTTGAGTTTTAAATAATCAGGCATTTTTAGAAAAAATTAAGTGGAAATTGTACTTGAGACTTAAAAATTGCCGTAAGCGAAGAACATTGTGTTTTTTGACCAGATGCGAGCAGTAAAAAAGTAGTAGCTAAAGAAATATTTTTTTAAAAACCGTTTTGATACGGAAGCTTGATTGCTACAATAATAGTAATTCGCCCTAACGATGTAGTGCCTTAACTCGTACTGCAAGCCTACATTTTTAATACAAACTGAAAGACGACACCTGAGCTGTAAGAATTATTTTTATTGTGTTAACAATAAACATAAAATGTGAAGTTTAGTAATTTTACTAACAGTTACCTTTTACATAAAATACTTACTTGCAGCTACCGTAAGCTATTGGTATACAATGTTCATGGCACTTAACGCTTCACTGTATCTAAGCTGCATATTGTAGAAACTGTTGGTTTCTCATTAAAAACTAACATTAATTATATCTTTAATAACATTTTGATTTGAAATATAAATCACAGCATTTAAAAAACTTGTTCTTGTGAAAACTGTATTTCAAAATTAAATTCACTTAATGAGTATTATAAACAGTCAGAGCGCCGATTTGTTTGCGGTATGTCGTACACAAAGTATCCATTAGCTCTGGAATCCGTCCTTCGAGCAAAATAATTTTAAAATTCTTACAAAATACTAAGTGCCTCCTAAAATCAGTCAACTTACACTGTACGCCTATCTCTTATAGGACGAAAGGTAATCAGATGTATATAATTTCAATTCGCAAAACTTTTTACATAAATTTAAAATTCATGGTGAAAGAATTTACTTTCTTCAATAAGCTACAATGATTTTTCATCATACTAATTACCCAATTATTTTTAAAGTTTCCAAAACACTTTGCCTTTACCAGCATTTTATAATAGCGAAAATATAAGTAATAAAGGCAAGGGAGTATGTTATTCCGGACAACGATTTTCCCATGGAGGCTAGAATTGCGATTTTCCGTTCAAAATACATGGGCCATGCTTTCTAATTATCTCCACTGACACCTGAAACACCCACACAGTAGTAGTGGAAACTATATAAAATTAAAAAATTGAGAAGCAGAGAAGCAGATTCTAACAAAGAAAACACGACCGGAAGTCCACTGTCGGAGAGAAAGAAAAGTAAAGAAGCCGTAAAAATAAAAAAAAGTCTGCATGTGTTAGTTCATGAGCGTTGCATGGTGTTTATAAACGTTATAACAATGTTCCTGAGTTACAGATTAATTACAGTAAAATGTCACTCACTATATTTTCATAAACATAGTATAAAAAACATTTTTTAATCTGACATCTATTCTCAGTAAATATTTAAATACCATTATGTTCTTCATTGCTTCTATTAAGTGAAATAATATTTCAAACTAAATGTAATTTCCTGTTACGTTACGTAGAATACCCTTCGTGTTCGTGACTTACTTCAGGCTATTAAAGCGAAAGAAAACTTTTCACAAGGTCAGCTGATAAACACGTCCCAGAGATTGCAGAATATTTATAACAAAACGAACGCCCCTACTGTTGCAAAGCATTGTGCTTTTATAAAAAGATACTGTAACTATTAATACATTAAAGACCTATAACAACTTGCTTTTCTGTATATTTTTCCTTGTTGATTTTTCTAGTTTTAATGTTGTTGTAGTAGTAGTCGTTGTGCATGAACTCGTTATTAACTTTCTTCTTCTTCTTCTTCTTCTTCTTCTTCTTCTTCTTCTTCTTCTTCTTCTTCTTTTTGTCTTCTTCTAATTTTTTTGTTCTTGTACTTGTTGTTGTTGTTGTTGTTGTTGTTGTTGTTGTTGTTGTTGTTGTTGTTGTTGTTGTTGTTGTTGCTGTTGCTGTTGCTGTTGTTGTTGTTGTTGTTGTTGTTGTTGTTGTTGTTGTTGTTGTTGTTGTTGTTGTTGTTGTTGTTGTTGTTCCTCTTCTTCTTCTTCTTCTTCTTCTTCTTCTTCTTCTTCTTCTTCTTCTTCTTCTTTTTATTATTATTATTATTCTTCTTCTCCGTCTTCGCCTTATCCCCTATTCAACCGTTATGTGAATTCACATTTTTCGGTTCTCAAGCCATTTTTTACGTGTTAAGAAACCTCTGTTTTCTCAGATGTACAACCAAAAATCTTCTCATGCCGTCAATTTGCGGCAACTTACTGCAAGATTTAAATTATTCTTTTAGGTTGCAGTGACACTAAAATACTGTCGTTATTCTGTGCAATCCAAGAATTGTACAGAAAATACTGTAATCAGTTTATTACTTTTGTTAATGGAAAAGCTAATCCTACGTATTAAATCTTGGAATTTTTGTAAAAAAACGATTTCTTAAAAATAACTTTTTTAAGACTATATCGGACTATATAAGTCACGATGATGTCACGAAGTCTTCGTCTTTACATACTTTCACTAAACTAAGATAGTTTCCGTAACACATGCTTTGCTTTCATGGGTGACAGAACACAAGTCAACACAGAGTTCTGACAGGCTGAGTCGCTTCCAAAAACATAGTAATCAATCGTTAACGTTTCCATCATCTTGTCAGTACACGATTCATTAACACACAATTACATAATACAGTTGTTATAAAATTAGTTAGCTGGAAGTACGCGGGTTATATTTAACACTTCGCGTTCGTATGGACGTTTATATCATACGGATTTTTAAGAATATAATTAAAATATTCGTTGCCTTGAGTGATAATATTGTTGATACGAAACTGTTGTATACATACGTGCTTTGAAAAAATGACTAAATGGCAAACTTGTCTTGCAATATTTGCAAAGCAATATTTCTTTGACAATTATACCATGTAGATGTAAATTCTACAACAGATTAGTTAGGTTGATCGTTTGGAACACCGTACACACTTCTAGCTCACTATAGCAAAATCATTAGAGGTTTATTTCAAGAGCCATTTTTTAAAGTTATATAAAGTAAACTTAGTATTATATCTTTTGTAGGAACCAGAAATATGTCGCAACAGTATTCATGTGGAAAAAAGAAATATGTATTAGCAAAAATAATCGCCTTTTAAATAATGTGATCAGAGAGGCCCTGAAGGTTTCTGCGCTCGCGATTGTATTGTCCTCAATCGAGCTAATGTGGACAGAGCAGGTGCTCAGAACGCCTGAAAGTAAATTACTGGGGAATGTTGTTGGAAACTTACCCAAAGATAAGAGCAATGTTAGAACATCAATTAAGAGAATCCAGAAAAAACCTCAACAGTTTACCTGAATTTATTGGGTGTGTAGAACTGTTAACCACTAAATATACTGCGTCGTCCGATTTAAACATATCTTCATGAGAGCACAGGGGTTAGTTTAACCCGTAGTGGATTGTTAACTGTGCTTTCATTTTCTTACCCATTACATGCTCCCTCATTCCATAGTGACACACTGTACTGTGACAATCCGCTCCAAACATTCGTCTCTCTTCCGTCTTCGTGTTGCAATGTCGAATCTTCTCGTTAAGTAATGTCCAGTTACTTTACGTCTGCCCTATTTGCTCTCTCATTACATCGGGATCTAGTTTGTGTCTCTACTCGGCCTCCAAAATTTCACGTATTCCACCCACGTATTGTAGTGGAAGACTGTGGGCTTTGCAATATCACTGCTCCTTTCCAGTCCTCCTTTTGTTAGCCTCAGACACTCCAAAAGCAGTTGAAATTTGGTAGTGGTAAGGTAATTGGTAATTTAGTAGTTGGAAAGCCAATGAGCCAATCTCCTTTGCTTTACAGTCATTTGGTAGATGACATCTAGTTATTAGTTCGTTTCCGAACACTACTAAAATGTATGTAAATTCTAATAATTAATGAATTTTCAATTTTAAAGTGTTCTTTATAAAATTTAATGAATTCGTCTTCGTGACAGAACGTAGAATATCTGTGTGCCTGCGTTTGAGTATTTACTTCGAAGTGTTTGTTTCCACGTTATTTAAAAAAGTCCATTAATACGACTTAACTCCGTTGGTGTTTGCTATGCAAACAACCTATATTATAGTTCCTATTTCAAAAAGAAATATCATCGGACTATATAAGTCACGATGTAGGCCTAAACAGCAAATTTGATATGTTTTCATGAATAGTAACACAATATTAATGCTACCTGATAATTATATTATCTAATGTCATGTTGAAAGTTGTCATCTCATGGCATTCCGTAGTATTGTTTTAACGTTAGTAATATACGTAGTCTTTTCTTGTTTAAATTTTCTGTTTGGAGAGAAAAGGTTATTGCGTACATATAACCACTTCCCTAATGTAACCTTCCTAATGTAATCAATCCCCCTCCATGTGAACCTCCTTGTTCAACAATTACCAGTGCTCACAGACAAGAGGTGTTTTTCTCTTTTACTGGAGATCTTTCCTAACACTTTGTAAATCGTATGCCATTATCCACTTTCACCTACTAATTAGTTGGACTGATCAAAACACAAATTAAAATATTTAGCTTTGAATGCCAATTCAAACAACAGTTAGCGAAATAAAACGCGGACTTTTCACAGAGGATATTATTGCCAGGAACACTAAAATTGAGCGTTTAAACCATAATACAGACTATGTAGGGTTAAAATTTTGTAATAATGAAGAAACAAAAATTACAACTGAAATGGACTTTAATAATGAACCGATTTAGTTATGACTCCGTTAGTTATATAAAACGAATCTGAAGGTGAGGACTTCGACTTTATTAAAGTAGACAACTTTAGATGTTTAGGCGTCGTAGTTGATGGAATGAATGAAAGGAGAAGTGTGATCTACCTGCCAATTCTGACCGGACACTTTCAATGTACGGTAAATAATTATTTTTAAAAATAATATTAGTTGCAGAACAAAGATAATGACTTACAGGAATGAAATAAAATCGGTTGTGAAGTAAGAAGTTGAAAACTTGTATGTTAAAAATAGGAAACAAGGGAAATTGAAAAATTTTGAAAGAAAAATATTAAAACAATGTATGAAGTAAAAAAAAATAAGAGAAGAAACGTAAGTCTAATGAAAACAGAAATAGACCAAACATTAAAGGATTAAAGCATAAGAAAATATATTATAAATAAAACATTGCGGTGGTTTGGGCGCTTCTATAGAAGAGAAAAAAGAAGATTAATGAATCGTGAAGTGAAAAACAGAATAAATGCGGATAAGAGGTTAACCGAGAGTAAGGTTGAAGTACCAAGTTATAGGAGATACGTAGTAGTTAAGGGAATAGATGATTGAGAAAGGAATGCCGACATGACACAATTGATATACCCTATGTGGCACACAGAGCAGTACAGCACAGTAGTACACAGCAATCTAGCGGGCAGATCCTCTGCAAAAGTGGATTGACGAGCTATCACAGAGGGGCTACAACTTTTCCAATGGAGTGTAAAACTATTGTGTTATACAGTGATAAGTAAAATAGTTCAAGATTGGGTATGTTAACAGACACAATAACTACACCTAGGGAAATATTTCATAGTGTTACGTGGGAAGATCAAATAAGATAATTAACCGGTATCTAGAAAAATAATTAGTGCGGAATTCTTTATAGTTGACATTATTATTGCGTGTGGACAAATTTTACTTGAACTGGTGTAAAAGACTGTCTTGTTAATTAGAAATTATTAATTGTGATAATTAAAGCTGGTTATTAGTGACTTCATTGGTGTTTTGTATTTGGTTCTCCACTGTACCATAAAACGATCAGGGAGCGTAACAATATGTTATTATATAATAATACAAATATAATACTTTTACGACTGTCTACTGATCGTTGTATGGTACAGTGGAAAACAAATACAAGACACCAATTAAGTCACCAATCACCAGCTCTAATTATCACAATTAAACATTTTGTAATCAACAAAATGGCCTCTTACAACAAATCAAATAAAAATTGTTCACACGCAAATAAAATGTCAAGTAATATACATCCAATTGTATTACAATTGTCCCGCACAATTATAAAACACATACACTTCACCACAATTCTACGAACCGCACTGTGTAAATCGCCACTCAAACGCATTGTGTAATCGCCCGACAATAACTAACTTGACCATCCCTGAATGGCTGTATTTATACATCGCTGATTTCCAGAATACTCTGTCACTTTGTTAAAAAAAACAGGCGCTCTCGAGAATCCACTATAAACAGTGTCCTTGAACACACTGCGCTGACCGGTATGGTCAGGTATAAACTGGATAGTTGACGCGTAATTGTCTTTCACCGTAAAGTAGCAGCATTATGTACACACACACACACACACACTACAACTGGAATATTCGAGATACTTATAGAACGTTCCGTGTTACGTAACACTTTTCCGCATTACGTAACAATACTGTTATTGAATTGTATACCCTTATACACTCTTTTCACTAAATCGATAAGACGTGAAAAATGAAGGATATGTTTATCTTTTATAAAATCTGCATTTTTTTGATCACGTAGTAAATCAGTATAGTAAGCAATTTTCCCGCAATACCATACACGTGTTAAAAATGATCTTTAGTAATACATTCTGCACTGATTATACTTCACGTGTAAAATAGTTTTTAATTGACACCACCATCCACGTAACGGGTTCAGCAGACCTACTTCCACCCAGTAACACGCATTACAAGTGTTACAGTAGCATACAACTAAATACTACTCTTTTTAGTATTACTTAGAACTACTTAGAATCACAACTGTCAGTACTAAAGAATTATATGTATTATTACAGAAATCTAACCGTTAAAATAATTTCTGAATTATTACAGAAATCAAATCCAAACAGTCAATTAAAAGCTGTGTAAGTGTATTAATAAATAATAACTAAAGTAATAATAATTAAAGTAAGTGTATGTAATAGCCTTATTAGACCAGTGGTGAGATACGAATGCTAAGTCTGGATGCTAACAGTCAGTGACAAATTAAAATCATCGAACTTCAAGAGTAAAAGTTTTTGAAAAATGTATAGGTTTGTGCAAAAGGATGATGGATTTTGAGTTGTACTGACGAGTAATGAACTGGATCAGGTAATACAGAAAGGCGACGTAGTAGGCCTACTGACCGTGTAATATCGAACTGGATGGGTCATGAGAAGAACAGATAACCGGAGACTAAGTAATTAAGAGAGTATCAGGCGAACTAAGAAGACTACGGAAAAGATGTTTAGACGATGTAGATGACGTGAGGGTGAAGATAAAAAAAAAAATCTGAGGATAATGAAACCTACCCTGAATTGTAAAGCACATAACAGCACTATTTGAATTTTAGTTTCTTACAGTTTATTTCCAGTGGGTACGAGTAGTGAAGCAGCCTCAATACATATTTGTAACATACGAGCAAAGTGAAGATATGTTCTGGAACATGAGACTACTAATAACACTACTACTACTACTACTACTACTACTACTACTACTACTACTACTTTGAATTCATAAGACACGCCTCTACTACCATAAATTGTGTGTGTGTGCGCGCGCGCGCGCGCGCGTGTGCATTGTTCTATGCGTGTATTGTTAACAGGCTCAAGTCATTCTCATGTCCGTCTAGAGGTAATGAGTATGCGTTTGTTTCAGAGAATCGTTATCATTATTTTTTCAGTAGTACTTCTTGACACAAAGAGTGACATTCTTTAAAAATTTGTTTAATTACCTTTTGAGCGTTTAAAATTCTTTATGAAACCAGACTGCTTTTGATATGATGTTATTTTGTACGCGACGCCGTACAACTACGCAGGCTTTTAGCTGAGCAACAAAATGTTTTATTCAGACGAAGTGTGCAGTCAGCAAGCTAACGTGTTCCTGCATTGGCGGTAGCATACTGCAACTCGTTACCATATGCAGACTAAATACGAATTACGAATTCAGTTTACTTCTCTATTGTCAGTTTCGCCGAGACAACTAGATAACTAGAACTTTGCCCTTAAACACGATTACGGCAGCGTTCAGTAGAAAGCACATATTTGGGACCAGCCAAGAAAGGATGAATCATTGCAGAATTGAATGTAAAGTGTGCTCTTGTGAAGTAAAATGCTATTTCAAACTAAGATTACAAAACACAATATTTATGAAATATGCAGTGAATAAGTACCAAGAATTACTTTAAGAATACTAAGGACTAAGTACTAAGTGTCATTAAGTACTAAGAATATGTATAATAATAAATATGCAGGCCATTATGCCATAGTTTATTGCCAAATAAAATTGAAGCAGCAATATGAGTGACCAAAAGACGTTATTTATATAAAATACGTCGACCGAACCACAACAATGACGGAAGTTGACAATGAGTCACCGCCAAAGGCTTTTTCAACAACATGTTCTCCGCGCTGAAAACAAGGAAGGGTGATGGGGTTGTTGGGGTAATGTCTGTTCGGAAATTAACGAGATTACAGTCGGAGTGGAACGCGAGTAGTCACAAAGGTAAATAGGTTTGTTACGTATGAATTAATAAATACGCAAGCTATGTTTATGTTTAATATTTAATGACAGGTAGAATATATTCCTTGTCGGCGTCTCTTGTTGCTATGGCAACAGCGTAGAGTTTATTCGGCAGTTTGGCTAATGATCGTTTGGTTCAAAGGACGTCTCTAGTCTGCTTACGTTACCATGGAAACCGCAGATGGCTTCGCGGCTCATTTTTGTTATCTCGCAAAAGCACCGTTACGTAGCCTATATCTTGATGACTAAATTGTCAAAAGAACACGATTTTGCTCCTTTCCGGCAAATTTTTATGCACACAAGCATTATATGAGTTTTTCTGAGTATCTGATTTACACAAAAGAGGTGAGAAAAACGGTGGGGAAAATTATATAATTTGTAATAAGACTGCAGCGACAAAATTTGGCCTGTTTACTGTATGTATGAAATGAAGACATTGATTAGATATGATTAGATAAAAGAGATTGGGATAAATGCCTTACACATGGTTCAGAATAGTATACACATTGTAACCGCCCTAAAATATCTATAAGAATTTTAATCAAAAGTTAATGATGTAGGCCTATTAGTAATAAAAACGCACACCCTCACACTTTCACATATAAAGAAGTGTAAAATCCTGTTTAAATACAAAACCAAATAGGAAACGCTGAGAGCAAATAATATTCTATATAATCTAATTAAAACTATTTGAGTCTGTTTGATTCGTGTGTCCGTCCTGTGGCTACGCATAGAAATTTATGGAACAACATTAGACACACAAAGGTTTTGAAAATATATAAACACTTAGTACGTTTCACAGATTTTATTTAACTCTGACAGCTGTTTCGACTTCTTAAGCCATTGTCAAAGAGATGAATGAAACCTAAACAGAGGATGTAAGTAAGGGTGGTGTGGCCATCTGTTTAAGGCGTGTATAGGAACATCTGTCAGGTGTAAAGCTGGAGAGGGGGTTTGCAGGAGCTAAGGGAAGGTTAAGTGTCTGTAAAAACTAAATACAATCGTATTTATGAACACAAGAAGGCCAATATTAGCCAATACCGCCAATACAGGTTTTGCAGATAATTGTTTACAACACAATCACTTCATAGATACAAAAAACATAACACTACTCCACAATATACCAAAAGGTAAAAAAATGGATTTGTTAGAAATTCTAGAAATTAAAAAAACAATAAAAAAGAACAAAAATTTAATTTATTAAAAGCTGTTATTTAATTTAGTTAATTATATATTTTGCATTCAGAGTATATTTAGTTCAGTTAATTCTATATCTTGCATTCAGATTATAATTAGTTTAGTTAATTTTATATTTTGCATTCAGATTACAGTTTGCATTTTGTATTTAGTTTTTACATACACTTGACATCTGATACATTTTTCCCTTAGCTCCTGCAACCCCCCTCTCCATCTTCACAGCTCACAGATGTTCCAATACACGCTCTAAACAGATGGCTACCACCACCCTTACTTACATCCTCTGTTTAGGTTTTCATTCATCTTTTTGACAATGGCTTAAGAAGTCCAAATAGCTGTCAAAGTTAAACAAAATCTGTGAAACGTACCAAGTGTTTATATATTTTTAAAAACCTTTGTATTAATATGTTTCACTAAGTGCCCAACGAGTCATCAATTAATATCATCAACAATAGACATGTCTGCTTATGGTCAGTGTAGGCATGCGCATACCAATCTGTAACTGCGAGGAAGGTTGTTATTTCCATTACAGTTCCGTACTCAGTTGGTGGCTACGTTATTTTAGAAACGTAGCTTTTTTTTTATTCTATATTTGCAAATTAGAACAACTATGTCTATATAACTGTGTTTAATTGCTAGCGTGTCTAATCGTAAAGTGAGCAAGAGGACAAAAATGAGAAGAAGATTAAATCGACGACGACGATGATGATGATAAAGATGATTATTAAAATCTCCAAATCACAGTCAACATAATTTTCATCGCGAGGTCACAACGCAGAAACCAATTGCCGTAACATAAATCAACGACAGGAAGTGAGTGAGGCCGATATTTACAGAAACAGAGAATTTGTGAATTATCTTTTAATACACACTTGTAACTGGACGGTTATTATCTTTGTCTGTTTCTCGGCTAATTATGTTGATTCTACGTCTACGATCTTCTTTGAACAACCGTAGGCTTGCAGTACACAAATGACTTCAAGCACATAGATGCACTCCTCAATCTGAATTTTAATAGTTGTTTGCTAAAATTTTCTCTAAATAGGTATGTAATTTACTGCTAGGTATGTAGAAAATATTTACTAGATTGTCTTACGAAATAAGGTTAAAAAGAAAAAATGTTTTGGATATTGCAATATGTAAAGCAAGTCACAAAAAAACTAGAAGATTGAACTATAGCAGTCATCTAGTGCCAGTATGCATGAGAATTTGGGTGACGACCAAACGCAATAGCGCTAGTGAGATAAGATACCTATCTTAAGAGGCAGGTTGCCCTTAACCCCGTACAACACATTATCAGAACCTGGAATCTGTCATCACGTATTAATAGTAGTAATTTAAAGTAGTAATTTTAAAATGGTAATTACAGTAATTAAAGATTATTAAAGACATTTAATGTAATTTTAAGTAATTACTTAAAAGGTAATTAAAGGTAATATTAGTAGTTTAAATATATGTTTAAAAAGCGACTGTAAACATTATCACTACATATGTGTTAGAAGTGTAAGAGATTACCAGAAAAGTATCTCTTAGCAATGGGGATGTTTAAAGAGTAATGGGGCTTGTATTTAATACTAACAATAACTATTTTCCTTGCAACATCGGAAAAAATTAAAATCAAGAATTTGTATCAACTTTCACTTTTACGTAAGTAATTTAAAATAGGTGCCAAATAGGTGGATCGTTCTACGTTAGTGAGTCGCGTACGATGGCATCAGGGTACCAGGACGCACTCTGTTGTATTTATTCCTAGCCATGGTACTCCAAGGCTATGCCGCGGTGGTCTCTTTACTTCTCTGGCACTCGCGGAACTCAAATGTTACGTTTCCAAAGCAATTCTGTGATTGAGGTACCCCCAAAAAAACCTCGTCCAGGAAAAACCCCTCTTACAGTAGATACGAAGAAGTTTTTGGCGCAGTCAGCCAGTATAGCTCCGGTGACTAAGTATTGATTAAGTATTTACAGTAAAAAGGAAAGACGGGGACTTCGCGAAAGTGAGCCTCTTTTTAATAGAAAAATCTGTCACTGCTTGTGTTGGATCGCCTGTCATGATTATTAGGAAAACATGATCACATGATCGTCTGTCATGTGTTAGGTAGTCTGTTGATCTAGACCCTAAGCTATCAGCAAGGGACACGACTACTCACGTTGAAAAAGATTGGCGAGATAGAGGTTGAAGTGAGCCCCCACGCCAGTGTGAATACTACAAATCATAGGGAGTGGTACTTGTTGAACTGCAATGAGAAGGAGATTGATTACAACTGAACTAGCTCCTCAGGGAGGCATAACCTGTCAGAGTCTGACCGTGCGCAGGGAGGTACAAATACTTCCTTCCGCCTCCCACGCCTTGACCTTCAACAAAACGACACTGCCAGAGAAAATACGAGCAGGTATCCATCGTCTTAGTATGAGACTGTTATCCCGCAGCCCATACAGTGTTTTCAGTGTAGTGTCTACGCGTTGGGCACACGACATCTAGATGTGCCCGAGACAATACATACTTGATTTTGTGGGACGTCAGCTCATGCCGATCAACAATATGCCGAGCCAATGAACTGTATTAACGGCAGTGGCCAACACTCTTCAATGTCACGCATCTGCTCTGTGTATAAGCAGGAGATAGCCATTCAAGAAGTGAAAACTTTAAAGAAAACCAGCTACCTTGAAGCTAAAAAAGTGGTTTGCCTGACAAACCAGGGCAAAGTTAGCTACGCACAGGCCGTTTAGTCTACTTCGGCAATGACGGCAACACCTATAGTTAAAGAAATACTGTCGGTTGTTACGCGTTTCATGGAGCGTTCTTAAGGCTATAAAAGTTTCATTGAATTCAAACGCATGGTTGCAGCATACTTTGATTTAGAGAAAGCATTCTACCTAAAGTAGAGATACAATGTCATCCAGTCGACAACACAAGTAAGTGCAGCAGCATATAGCGGAAATGTAAAAAATAACAGTGGGTCTACTACTCAAGGGTGGAAGAATGGTGAAATAATACATTGTGCTACGTCTGCAGTCACCTGCAGTGGGAGCGAAATGGCGAAGGAATTTCGTCGTTCATCGCCACGTCTTCCCAAATATACCAGGTAGGAGTTTTTAAAACCGAACAGGCGATAAAAATGTCCCCGTAGACCAGGTGGTAAGCTCTAGATCGGAGTTCAGCCCGATTGCCGGTTCCAGTGATCTCACCTACCTTGGTCACCTGGTGGAATTTGGAAACCTCCAGAAGAAGAAAGTCTGGCTGAAAGAGAAGCCACGGAAATAAGCACGGTATGTAGCGACAGATTCTTCATACTCCAGCATAGAGAACGTCATTCAGTGGCATATAAACGCTGGCACTTTGCACTAAGCATCCACGGATTCTTCAACATCCATCATGGAGAGCAGACTTGAGTGGAATATCAACGATTGCACTTCGCATTATTGGGAACTGAAAATGGTACTGGCCAGACATACACTGATGTGTGTGTGTCTGCAGGAAACAAATTTGAGGCCACAAGAACTTTATAATATGAGGGGATACGAGACCTTCTGCTGTGCTGTGACATCAAACATGAGAGCCTAAGAGGCGTTGCTATATTTGTCAGCAACACATTTCCCGCCAGACGTGTCCGCTGGCTACGCCTCTGTAAGCTGTCAGTTTATTATAGCCATTAAATATGACGACCTGCTGCCTATATTTACCAGATTCTTCACGGCAAGTAGAAGATCTAAAGGAATCCGGTCGAACATCTACCATCCCCATTACTCCTTTCTGGGGTCTTTAGCGCCCACAGTCACACATGAGGTTTTACATATAGGACGAATAGCTCAGGATTATGAACTAAATATCTGTTACTTAATAACGCGTTTGTCTTCTTAAATACAGGTGGGAGCACACATTTCAATGTTAGAATTGTTACTTTCTTAGCTATCAATCTTTCAATCTGTAGCCCGAGATTTGCTCCGCGTCTATCGTGGAGAGTGTTCCCAGACCTTCACGGGAGCGATCACTTCCCTTTACTAATAATACCGCAAACGGTATGTTTCGAAAATATTTTTAAAAATGCTGGATACTGTCTACAACGCAGGTGTGCGCTATGCCACAAGGGTATTCAGTAGTACCCCTGCACAAAGGTTAATAGTAAAACAGAAATTTTGTTGTTGAAATATATAGTTAAATTGTAGAACTACCAGATCCAGATTAACCACGTGTTGCTTCCAAACCACAGAGTTGCGAGAATATACAACCACCATTCTACGTTCACTTGATCAGCCGGGATCCGAGCTCTCAAAATATCTCGAAGAGGAGACTATCGGCGCTACAGCATGCAAGGGCCGACAGTCTAATCCCACGTGCCGTGCGAGGTTCCTTCTGGTTCCTTCTTTCTTGGATGTCGCCTGTAGGAGCAAGAAAATTGTACCACCCAGCTGAACCCAAACTCCTTTTCAGATCAGTCCTGGAGGAATTCGTCGAATAATATACCACTGCATACACTCATGCGTCGAAGACGTTGAGCGGGGAGCAGTGCGATTGTTATTGAGAACGCCTCCAACTCCTCTATACTGCCCAGTGTATACACCGCCGAACTGTATGCCATGTAGCAAGCTCTTCGATGTTGTAAACACCGAGGTGAGAGAAAATATATTACCTGTACGGATTTACTGAGTCGTTTAACATCCTTGGACAATCTTGAGACAATGGATCCGTTATTGCAGGAGATAATATCGTTATACCATTGTTTTGAATACCTTAGTTGATCTTTTACTTTCGTTTGGTGCCCGGGTCATGTAGGTATTGATAGTAACGAAGAAGCTAACGCTGCAGCGAGAAGCGCTGCGGACAGCCCACGAGGCGATGCGATTGCCGTACGACCTGACGACGCGAAACTAACTGCCACAAGCAAGTTAGTTAATATGTGGCAGCAGATGTAATATACACAGCAGAGCAAACTTTCTGCTGTAAAGTAGATTGTCCGTAAATGGTAAATGGCAGGTGATTGCAGTCGTTGGTAAACAAGACTACATACGTCACCAGATTGCGAATTGGGCATACGAACTTGATGTCTTCGTCTCTCCTAGCATGACCCGTCTGCACGTGTGGCAAAGCACTCACAATGAAGTACATAACTCAAAACTCTAGTGTTCTTGCAGATACCAAGCAAAGGCACAGAGTAAAAGGTAACATGTAAGAAGACATCGGAAACGAACAGTTAGCAACAGATAGAACTCTGCCCTTCCTAAAAGCAGCAAGGTTACTGTATAGGCTCTGAAAACATTGCTTTGCGTCTTAGTGTGTATGAGCTTTCACTTTCGTTGAGCTTACTAGAATATAGATGAAAATAAAATATCCAATCAAAGATAACTACTTGTAGACGTCGTTGAGATATCGGCCTTATTTGCCAAGCTCCAAGTCAAAAAGGATTTAAATATAAAAAACGTAAACATAGAGTCTGGAAACATTACCATGCTAATAGCCAGTAAATCAGTAGTATAAACTGAAAAAGTAGTTTGCAGTGTAAAGACAATAATAAAATAAGTAA
Organism: Magicicada septendecula; assembly: GCA_034769895.1. Lineage (NCBI taxonomy): Eukaryota > Metazoa > Arthropoda > Insecta > Hemiptera > Cicadidae > Magicicada > Magicicada septendecula. The sequence continues at coordinate 107,684,489 of CM068375.1, forward strand.
AAGATAGGAAAACAATGTCAGACTGCAAACTAGGTAATAAAAACATACACAAATTTCCAGCCTGGTAATTTTACGCTCGGAAGGAAAATGGAAAATGTAAATTCGACGAAGTACACCTCCTTTTGTATCGTGTCAACCTGTGCATTTTTATAAGCAATTTACTCTGTCGTAATTTGTATTTTATCTTCACGACACTTCTGGCTACATTTTTTAAAAGCTTTTCGCCCGTTTACAGCTGAAACAAGGTTAGTCATGTAAATATTGTTAATTAACGCATCGCGTTACCTAAACCCTGGTCGCACAACGCAAAATCCTTACTTCATAAGTACCATAATATGTTAAATAAACTATAAAAAAATATTAAGATTATAGCGTAGGAAGATTATATTATTCTTATTGGAAGAGTGAATATAAATACAATAATAAAACAAAGAGCCGAATTCAAGTACTTGGATTGGTTACTTTTATGAATAGCTACCAAAGCAGAAGAGAAAATGAGCAACTCGGGGCAAAATTGCACCTCAATTCAAATCAATACTCTTTACAATACGTGGGGTAGACACATTACAGAAATCAACATTAGATGCAACACGAATTACCCAGCATTACATGCAGCAAACACTGCAACCTTAAACAAAAATCGCAACGTAAAAAATAAAAAAGCAGACTCGAAGATATAAGCATTCGACGAACGGAGAAAATTAGAACGAGAAAACAAGAAAAAACGTGTTTTTAGGTTAGAAGTACAATAACTTTGTTAAATGATTAACAATTATTTGTTAAATGCATAAAAGTTAAAAACAAAACTTGTAAAGAATTTAATTCTGAGAAAAATGGTGTAAATAAAGTCAATAAAAATCAACAAAAAATTCCAATTTTGGTTAAAAACAATACAATACGTTTTTAGGCAAAGATTTTTCTGTTTTACGTCGGATATCATGAACGTTATGGGAGATACAGTTCTGCGACCTGTTTTATTCGATTTTTCATGTCAAAAACCATAAGAAACAACAGAATTCGCCTCTTAATTTACCTTCCCAGAATTTCAGAAAGTCTTCATTTACCGAAACCCGGGCGAAATCTTTCGCTAGCCGTAACTCGCTTACAAAGCGTTTCCGGACATATGTCTATATGAACGTTTTTTCTTCTTTTACACTATAGAACCATTTCTCAAATTATTTCCCTCTCCTCCCGGGACACCCTGTATATACATGAGTTCTTGCGTGCGTTTTTGTGAACGCGCGTATATATGAGATATGATAACAATACTAAGAATTTCTTAATTTCGCGTACTACTTAAATTTATAGAAGTTTTTTTCTCATTATACCACTCTTCATTACGTATGTGTCAATTTTTGGGGAGTGTCAGATGATCGTTTTGTGTTTAAGAAACAAATATTGACGACACCTAGATACCTAGTAGTAGTAGTACTAGTAGTAACAATAGAAATAGTAATAATAACATTTATAACAATAATAGATAAAATATAAACAACTTAAACACAATAGATAAAATCTGGAAACTTAACCAATCTACACACTTGAGTTTAAGTTTGACTAACGGACTTTTGCCATCACAGAAAAATATATAAATGCGACGTTTCGGTCACCCAATCAATCGACAGGCTAATACTTGTAATGAAATAAATAATACTCTACCAACCAGTGATACAGAGTCATCGAAATAATAATAATAATAATAATAATAATAAAACTTCACATAATATATAATCTAACGATAAAATAATCCAAATGAATGAACACACAACACCCACAAAACACAAGCACAACGTGCAAGAACACTTTCACACCACCAAGATCGTACTGTTTTGTTGACCTGATGCAGCCAGCGATTCAGACGTTTCGATGTAGAGAATGTTGATTTTAAAATGGGGACGAGATGATAACCTGAAGACTATATACTGTGACACCCTCAATTGCTGATAAAGACCGAAAAAAGAAAAATGCACAGCCGTATCTACAAATATCATGTATATGATAATTATCTCATAAGTAGAATACACTTTTTATCAAACTACTTTATAAAATAAAACATTTTGGGGACACTTAAAATGTTTAATTGAATGATAATAAAAATAAATTTCACTTTGAAGATTACCAAATTTACAAAAACGTATTACATAAAAGCATTTTTAATGTATTTAAGTTTATTTGTTACGTCTAACTGTAGTGTATTTTTATCACTTTCACTGTAACAGTGTATAATTTTAATCTTATTTAAGATTTTGGTAAATAACGTACTTGACATACTTGGACATTAAGTACTTAGACCTAGTATGTACCGACATAATCCATAACGAGTACTGCAAACTTGTATTTATATAATGAGGCACCTATATTATCGTGGCCTGTATTTAGCATGTACGAGTGAAATATGCAAGCGAGTTAAAACACCTGCATTTTGTTCTTGCGAAGCGTGAAATAGTATTTCCTATGCTCCTATAAGTTTGTATGTGCGGGTGAACGCGCGAGTGTTTTATTTTACCAGCGTTTGCGCTTGGCACTTTCAGAATGTAAAATGTTTTTAACAGCTGGATGGCTTCAAACCAAAGGGGCGGAAAAAAAAGAAGTACACGTTTTAGATTTTAAAGAGGTTATAGGAGATCTTTTTATTTAACTTACAATTAGAGTTAAACCTTTTAGATAATTAAAGGCATTATCTTGTGTAAACTGAAATCCTAGTGAATTGGAGAACACCTAATGATTCCTGTTTATTTTCTGAATCCATAATAATTTCGGTAAACTAAAGTAATAAGCTCAAGTACTATTTAGACCGATGTTAATAGTCTTTTATGTAAGTTCAAAATTTAATGTATAGTAAGATTATATTTTAATTTAAATGAACTCTTTATAAAAAAGGTTTGTATTTTAAATAATCTCACACAAAGTACAAGATACAAAATTACAGTTTAACTATAAATCTGTGTTTCCTGATATTGCCAACGATAACACAGATATACTCTATATTACATAATAAAAATGTTAACTCTAATTTCGTAGAGTATGTCGGATCACTTCTCTAGATACAGAATAAAGATTAGTCTAGTTCAAAATCATATAAAATTAAAATACTTTTATAAATTAATAATTATTCTTATGATCGCCACAAAGTAGTCAGTGTTTACATTGTAATGTATTGAAAAAAAATAACAATTATAAAATGTAACCATTAGGAGAACACATTCTGTTGATTAATATGAAAAATTTTCGAATACAGTATTATTACATAATACACACACACAACAACGATGTCATGTTTTGAAAATTTAACAAAAGAAAATTAAAATTTTTCTAAACTACACAAATACCATCAAACACGACATATAATTTACCTTCAAAATTGGCATATACAATGAGTTGGTGTAAAACATAGTAAGAGAGGAGGAAAATTGTCAGTACAAAGTACGGGTTACACCGGCTATAACACAATTAATAAAAGATGTCACTACCACTTTTACTGCTGAAACAGATTACAATACACTTAAAAACAGTTCAATTATAGCATCACTCTAAAACAGCTGTGTTCAATTAGAGCTAAGCACAACTAAGCGTACAGCCTTTTCCAATAGCTACAAAAGTGAAGTGCCTAATACTTTGCTTAAAAAGTAATGAAATATGAGCACAAAACTTCAAAAGCTAAAGCTAATGTGGCGTTTATAAAATCCAACTCTATTATCACTCTTTAGAAATTATAATAAAATATTTAATAAATTAAATATATCACTACCTTTCCATGCTAATATTAAAAATCACTATAAAATCCCCAGATCGTTATAAGACAAAACGGTGATTTACAAAATTTTTTTGTGACGGTTGATACCATATTTACATTGACAAATCGGTAGACGATCAACTAACCGATTCGTAGATAAAACAAATAACAAACAAAAAACAAGTAACAAAAAAGGAAAATATACCACACAAGTACATACACTGTGTTTACAGATGTAATATAATGTACAGCAACCATAGTTATATTTATTTCGTCTTAAATTTTAAGCCGCTGCACTTTAGTAAAAAGACTAGATACGTAAATACATTTGAGCAGTTCGAGACTTACTGCTTTGTCAAAAACAAACTGTGGTAGTATTGTAATGTCGTACTGGCTACCAGTATAATTGTCAATGAAACTATATTACAAAGCAATAATCATAAGGTAAGCGCTTTACCGCCTCTGTTTCCTAACGTTTCACCTGGGATAACGGGCTTCAAAAGTTGACAGTAAATCGCGCGCACACACACACGCACAACGAATAGCTTGTAATTACTGGATCCGAAGACAATAAAAATGTATTGGAGAGATCTTGAATATTTTTTTGGCGACTGTATTTTCTCGAATAATGCTCTTGGTAATTTTTAGTCTTTGTTACGCGATACTTGCGCTGAATGTGATAACTGAGATATAGGCAACAAAGCTGGTGATATTATTTCTGGAACGTGAATAATATATTTGTTCAATGTACGAAACATATTGAACCAGGAACACACTCTGCAGCACTGAGACAAAATTCTCGGAACTTCTCAAATTAATGTCGTGTCGATTAGATATAACTGTCGTTATTGAATCCATCATTCTAATTAACTTTAAATTGAATCTAGTGTTGACAGTTGATAATTGTTTCCATTGCTGTACTCCTGAAACTTGGCGTGGACTTCGCAATATCCGCTCTACGAATTCTCTCAATATTCTTGTTTTAATTATTGCTTCAATGTTGTTATCATTTCAGTAAATATACCATTTCTTGATTGGTAATTTGTAGGAGAAGTAAAGAAGGAATTTGGATAAACGTATCCAACTATGGAAAATAACCAACCCAAATTCCAAATTCTCATTTTTTACTAATCATTCAACGATTATGCTAATATTATTAAAAGTTTTTATGTTGTACCACATATATAGGCTTAACATTTCTTTCTTGACGTCATATCTGTGATAGCTTTAGACAAATCTTACCATCGACCATAATAAAAAAAATCTGTACCGCACTGTACAGTATCTCGCTTGAATTATATGTATAGAACGTTTTAATTTGTTTATTTTGACAATTATTTAATTTTGTCTGCTACAACAATTTCTGTAAACATTTTCATAAATTCAGTTTTCAGTGGCCTACAGAGTTTTAGAAGACATCTCTGGAAAAAAAACTAACTAGACGTGTAAACAAAAATGTCAGTTTTTGTTCACCATATTATTCTTTCTTTCCTTGTTCTTTTTCTTCTCCTTCTCCTTCTACTGCAATCACCTGCTACTTGCCGTCTTCGGACGCTCTGTTTCCTGGCAGAAAGTTTGCTCTGCTGTGTATTTTTTGTTGCTACACGTTAGTAATGATGAAAGATAGCTACACATCGTTAGGTCGTATGACAATCGCATAGACTCGTTTGCTGTCCGCAGTGTTTCTCGTTATAGCGTCACCTTCTTCGTTACCGTCAATGTATATAGGTGACCCAAACACCACACAAAAGTAAAAGATATACCGAAATATTCTACCACACGGCATAACGTCATTGTCTGCTGTAATAAAGGATCCACTGTCCCCAGATTATACAGCGCAGTTTAAAAATTCAGTGAATCCGTACAGATAACAAATTTCATTTCACCTCGGTGTTTGCAAAAACGGAGAACTTGCCACACCGCATACAGTTTGGCGGAGTATACACATCCCGCCTTGGTCAGTATCCAGGAGTGGGGGGCGCCTTCCAAGATATACGCATTACCCACTCCGTCTTTTACCCATCAGTGTAAACAATGGTGTGTTTCTCGATCATTTCCTCCAGGAGTGGTCTAGACAGGAGTTTCAGTTCAGATGGGTGACTCAATTTCTTTCTTCAACAGGCAACATCCAACCGGCAATTTATTTTGCTAAGCAGCCAGTCCCACGGAAGATACACTTGGACCATCGGCGGGAGGATGCTGTGGTGCCGAACTACTTCGAGTGCACAGATGCCGGCCGGCCGGGAGAACGTAGGACGACGATCGTATGTACAACAGTCTGTTATTCGCTAACAGGCAACAGCCTGTTGTTTATGTGTCTCGGTAGAGCTAGATTTTAGCAGCATATCTCAGCAACAGCAGTTGAAGTCCAAGATGTAACGGCGTCATTCCTGCTTTACAATATAGCAGCGTTTTGTGATTAATGTCGGGTCCGAGTGCCTTCCTTACTTTTCACAAAAGTGAACACAGGTCGTCTTCGTTGCTGAGAGAGAAAAGCCTATATTGTTAGCATTTCCTACCAACCTGTCTATAGCTCCTTGTATTTTAGGCATGGTTATTGCCGTTGCTGTGGCCGAGTAGAACAGCGCAAGATCTTCAACGTACAAGCACTTCCCAACTGATGACGTTTCTATACCTTCTGGGATTCCGTTGATGGAGATAGTAAAAAGCGTACCGCTGAACAGATATCCTGCGGTACCCTATTGTTAAGCACGTGTGAGGCTGATAGTGATTGTCCGACCCGAACACGAAAAGTCCTGTCTCTGGTAAAGCTGGAGATAAATTTAGTAAGATTTCCTCTGAACCGCCTATAATGTAGTTGTTGCATGTTATCTCCGCTTCTTGTCTCCAAATCAAAGAATACTACAACCATGTGTCTGCCTTCGATGAAAATGTTTTTAACTGCATTTTTTCAGATAAACTAGTTGATCAATAGTAGACTGGTGTCTCTGATAACCACACTCGCGTGAACTCAGAGGTCTATGGTCTTTAAGACAACAGGTGAGCCTGCTGTTTACATGCTTTCCAGTAACTTTCCTAGACAACATGTCAGCGATATTGGACGATTGTTTTCTGCTTTGAGGGTACCTTTTTCGGCCTTCAGAAGCAGAATGACTCCATCGTATAGAGTAGTCCCCTTGAGTCCGTGTGAGGAAATGAGAGAATAAAACTCTGTACTACTGACCTCGCTATATCTCGCAGCCAACGTGTCCGCACTTTCATCAGGGTTACAAATCAATTCACCGTCGTGCTCTATGCATGGGATAGGCTTAACCAGTAATGTGCCATAGATTGCTCTGATCTACTTCCATACTTCTGTCACTGGGGTCGACCGTGCTATAATCTAAACGTTGATTTCCCAGCTCGGTCATTTTGCAGGGAGTATTGTTCTACGAGCGGCGACTCAAAGTCGCTTAAAAGCAATGGGAATATCTTTAGGATTTGTCGCTTCTCTCTTATTGCGTCTTTCACAGCGGTGTTCCACCACGGTAGCGGTGGTCTGGATAAACGACTACCGGTCCACGGGTCCACTACTCCGTAGATGCGGCTGTGAAACTTTGTACGTCTTATTCTATATTTCCACAGACGTTCGGTGAACAAGTCTTGGAGCCTGTCGAATCTGCACGCACCACCTTTTCGGTGTTTGTATGACGCTCTTTGGTGTTTGCGTTGTTATGAACACTGGAAAGTGATTTTTAAGCACTCTCTACGACAAACGTGGAGCAACACGCGGGCTACAGATGGAAAGATCGATAGCCGAGAAAGTACCACTTTCAACGTTCAAATTCGCGCTAATGTTTAAAATGCGCGTTACTCGTACTGTATTACTAACGTGCATTGTTAACTAATAGATCCTCAGTTCTCAATCCAGCACTGTTTGTCCGAAGTCAACCCCAAGTGGGACGATGGGCACTGAGGTCCCCAGCAAGAAGTAACGGAGTAGCTGACCGATCAAATCCTGCAGACATTCTCCTGGGCACCCAGAATTAGGTAAGCGTAAGCAGCAGATTCATTTTCAGTGGCAGAGGCGTACCAAACGGGATACGTCTATCGGGAAATCTTTTGCTAAGAAATATCGCTAATCTTCCCTTGCTCTGCTGTTCAGTGTCACGTCACAGCGTTGGTACTCATATCCCTCCATATTAAAAGTTCTTGTGGCCTCAAATGTGTTTCCGGGAGGCACATCGGTATACGCCTGGCCAGTAACATTTTCGGTTTCCAATAATTCGTAGTGTAATCGTTGATATTCCACTAAAGTATGCTCTCCATGGTGGATGTTGAAGAATCCCTGGTTGCTTTCTTTGCTTGCCTTTCTTCGTTTTCTTCCAGCCTGTCTTCTTCTTTTCTTGTAGATTGCCGATTTCCGCCTGCTCACCAAAGTCAGTGAGATTACTGGCACCGGTAATCGAGCTCATCTCCGATCCAGAGTTCATCTCTTGGCATCGGGGCAGGTATATAAATTCCTCACGTCTCTCGTGTCACCATATCACCTCGCCGTCTCGCCCTGACTGGAGGTCGCTGCAAGCGTAGGCACAATGTTTGCGCCAAGTATGGGTCTGCTGGTAGACCCGTTAATACTGTCCCTATGCACCGTTTGCGTGTCCGTTTCAGCCGCAATATGCTTATGGACTTCCGGTTTTCTGTACACTTCAAAAAAGTAACGTTCGAGAAATTGGGTTACTGCAGATAACATCTGACTTATAATAGGGGCTGGTGATCCTTTTGATTTTGGATAACTGTGTAGAATTGGTTGTCTGGGCATACGAGTTTCTTTGCTTGGAAGTAGATGAGTTTTTTTAGGATACGTACTTCCTGAATGACCACCTATTACTTACAAACAGGCAGTTAGAAGATCTAAATGAATGCTGACCACCAAAATTGACACATTTCATTGGTTCAGCACATGGATCATCACCATGATCACGGATTTTGATATGGGAGCAGCACCAGGGATGATGTGAGATCGCCGATTTCCCACAGAAGCATGTCTTGACCCGAGCATATATTGATGCAGCGTGCCCGAAAAGCATACAGTGATTACAGAGAGAGGGATGATTCGTCTCATACTCAGCCTATGAATGCCTGCTCTCACCTTTTCCGGCAAAGTTGTCCTATAGAAGGTTGGGACGTGGGACGCAGGTGGGAACGTCTGTCCATCCCTTCGCACCTTTAGTCTTTGACTTGCGATAACGCTTTGTGGTGAGAGCTCAGTTTCTTTCTCTTTGCAGTTCAACAAGTCTCTGCACAGTACCACGCACACTGTGGTGTCCAGGGCGGTATGAGGTACTACTTCTACCTCTACGTCCCCTATCTTCTGCAGTTTAAGTAACCTTGAACCCTGTTGATAATTTAAGGCCTTGACAAGTAGTGCACATGCGGCTTTGCTGATGGACTGTATGGCTGATCCAGCGTAATCAGTGAACCCCTTTTTTAACAAGAAAGAGACTTACTTGTGCAGAGTCACCTTCTTTGCGCATCAGTTCAAGATACTTCGTTACCGCCAGACGATGTCAGAAATCTTTCAGTATCTACCGAAGACTAATGTCGTTTTCTTTTCACCCTCCGAGGAAGGCTTTTTCTGGACGAGGCTTTTAAGGAATCCCTCAACCCTAGAATTATTTTAAGAACTTAATATTTAGTTCCCACAAATACCAGGAAAATAAGAGATTACTGCGGCAGAGCCCTCGACTACCACGGCTAGGACTAAATAAAACAGGGTTCGTCCTTTTTGAGAAATTATAAACCATAACCTTGTATTGAATTTGACCATCATCTTCTACCTCGTACCTTATATTTAGACATTAACTAATTTTTATAAGGTTTGATAGTAACATTCAGTTGCTGTTAACGTTTATGGATTGTAATAATTTATTTTAATTATATTTACTAAAAATTAATAATTTTTGTAACAATAACTACTGCCTTACAAATTAGACTCCTGCTTTTTAATATTGACTTCTCTTGAAAAACCTTGAATGCTAAGAAAAGGAGCAAATATGAGCAAAAAAAACAATTATAAAAACTACAATAAATACTGATTATAAGAAAACCAATAGTAAATTGATTTTGACACGGAACTAACATGAACATTGTAACTAACTTCTAACATGTTTCTGAGAATAATTTTACTTACCTTACTCTTACAACCTTTACTTAATTCACAGCAGATAATAATTTTTTTTAAATATTAATTAATTAATTCTTAACACATTCTCGTACTTTAAAATTTGAGAACAAAGACTGAAATTATATGGAGCTTGTAGTAGAACATGGCGCATAAAAACAGGCAACAAACAGGCGTTTACAAATACGTGTAGTCTTGTTCAATAGATGACTCCGAAAGAAGCGACAATGGGTATTACCATACATAGACCTACATATTTGAGTTATTGTGCGCAGGAAACAGTAGTTTATGAAAATAACAAAAACGAAAGAGTAAGCTGAATATTATTTCTTTATTTTCTGTCAGTTGTGTGTGTTGTGTGTGTATGTGTGTATGTGTGTGTGTGTAAAGGTGGATGTGGGGGGAGTATAGATCTCCCTTTGTAAAAAATTAGTCCGTCCCATAAGGGACTGTTCAGTATAGCAATCGCTTCCCGTCAGATGCAAGCTTCCTACACAAACATAAAGACAAATGAAAGCAGTGGACAGAGACAAAGAAAGTACTTCAACATTGTACTGCTAGTGAATTATGCAATTTCTCCGACCCGTGGACACGGACGGAACCCCTGAGACCAGCTTATCCCAACAATACGTGCATAAGAGAGCTCGGACAACTCACTTTGTGAAGCGACACAATTTCACAGTACACCTACCTCCAGCAGCTGATTGAATACTGCGACTGCTCTGTAGACTAGTCTGTATGGTACCAAACGTAGGACAGTTTCCTTCCAATTCCAATTCGTAAAACTAGAAATGCCCGATTATGTCTTTTTCGTTATCTGTCGTTTACGATTACTACAACCGTATTAGAAAATGAATTTGTACTAATTTTTACGTTGTAACGAATTAGTGATTAAAATAAATAAATTTGGAAACTCTCTATATACACAATTGTGTTAAAAAAAAGCTTTAACATGTGTTTATAACTTTCTTAAAGGTTGCCTATTAACCCATTATGGAGAGGCTCCTTGTAGGATTATAGACGTTTCAGCTGTATCCAAAACAGCCATCATGGAGACCGACATCTTACTGCCTGCGTAACTCAAGTAGAAAGGTAGTCCTAACTGTACAGGCAGTGCTTCGTAGGTTGGTCGATATCCCTGTCTATGGCGCTGCTGCCTCTTCCGGTTGGCCTGGCTAGTTTAGTGTTCAAAAGCCGACATCCATTAGTTAAGGACTCTTCACACTTAATAATTAAACTGACGCTGTACATTGTGAAATTCGATTGCCTTCCTGGGCAACCGAATGGAGTAAAGTTGATTCGAGGAGAAATCTTGAGTCTCTTTGAATAGATGGTATGATTTTCAGTCAAAAAACGCGGAGCGACATAGACAGAGAGGTCTGTCTTTCCACTTTGAGTCCTACGCTGACAGTGAGACATCGGTTACAGCTGTACTGATGATGGCCACCAAGGGTGTAGCAGAAACGTTCGAAATTCCATGTAAAGTCATCGGCCGAGTGGCCAGGCAAATTTTAATAATATTGGTACCGCTCGTGACAGATATGTTCTATTTATTTATAATCTTCAAAATTTTCTCTGTAGATTTTAAAAGGTAACAAACAAATTTCAAAATAAGCATGACTTATAGTTATGTTGATAAATCTTCTATAATAGAAATATATTGTAATGTATTTACCATTTCTTCTTATGTGTGTGTGTGTGTGTGTGTGTGTGTGTGTGTGCCTGTGTCTGTCTATGGGGAAGTGACTGTGTGCCGACTTAAACAGGCAGCTTGAAAGTAAATTCAACTTATTGGTTTACAGATGCGTTCTCAGAATACTGAGGGAAGTGCACAAATACTGTTCTACATCACAAGAAAATAAAATATGTTTAACACATCGTTCTATATTACCAGAACTACAGGAAAGAACTTGTTGCTGAAACAGTTACTAAGGCATACCTAAACTGCTACATACTTTGCTTTTTCTTCTTCCTTAGATGTCGCAAATCCATGTGTCTCTACTGTGAGCGCCACATTTTCATATCTTCCCCATTTCTCTTACAGCTTGTGATGACCAGAATGTACTTCTTCATTCATATGGAATCCGGCGAAGCAGAGACGGAAGTTCAGTGCCGTTACTTGTTGAGTTAGACATGTGTTTAACATACAGTTAAGTAGTCAGTGTTGGTTAGTTATGACTTAGGTAGTCAAAACAGTTTAATAACGACTAGTAACTCCCCGTTGGTACAAGTTTAACATAAATTTATTTTTATAGTATAATGAGTATTTTGTAATTAGTACAGTCCTGTTATAACTCAGTGTTTCAAACTACTTTACCTTTCTAATCGCATAGGTCTACCAACTCCATGTCACATCATGGTTCTTCTCGGCCGGACTGCTCGTCTCACTTCCCCGACGGAATAGCTGTAATGCTCGTTCAAGGTGGCGCAGCTCCTCGTCGAGGTACCGGGGCTCGCAGATCCTCCTAACCCGGTCCACCAAGGTCTTCAAGATTGCCTTCTTCTGACTAGGATGGTGGTTGGACATTTTCTGAAGATAGTGCTTGGTGTGTGTTGGCTTCCTATAAACTTTATATCACGGGAGTTCACGGGACTTCTTCAGCCTTAACCACAGTACTGTGGTCATTAACGTATACCACCTCACGTTAGCGTTCATCGATATCACTGAAGATGGCAGTCGATGGCACTGCCGAAACGTTTGGTTTTGTAATAACATTTGGACCACGTGCAAACAGCCTGGGAAGTAATTTTAACCAAATATACTCCGCCCGTGTAAGTCTACCTAATACATTACGACATTTAGAATTGCAGAAAAACATAAAATTGGTATTTAGAATGTTAAGTAGTCAGGTTAACCAGAAGAGGCAGCAGTGCCATAGGCCGGGATATCGACCAACCTATAAAGCACTAGTTGAAAGTTTATTAGTACAATTGTCTGTACAGTTAGACCTGCCTTTCTACTTTGAGCTATACGCAGGCAGTGAGATGTCAGTTCCCGCTCTATTGACGACGGTTATTTTGGATACATGTGGAACGCCTACAATTTCATAACAAGACTCCACATCATAGCCGAATAACCCGGTAACTTTTAACAATATTGTAAATTAGTATTGAAGCTTTTATAACAAAATTGTGTTTCTAGAGTGAATCTATATTAAACTTTGAAATTTATCAATATTAAGCACTATTTCGTTACTACGTCAAAATTAGTTGTAAGTCACATTTTAGAGAAACAGATTTCCACATTCAAAACTAAGGTGATGGCTTTTCATGGAGTTGATCCCATAATAGCAGCAATTGTTGAAACCAATCTGGAGCAAGTCAGCAATTTTTGTAGCCAATCTGGAGCAAGTCAGCAATTGTTGTAGCCAATCCGGAGCAAGTCAGCAATTGTTGTAGCCAATCTGGAGCAAGTCACCAATTGTTGTAGCCAATCCGGAGCAAGTCAGCAATTGTTGTAGCCAATCCGGAGCAAGTCAGCAATTGTTGTAGCCAATCCGGAGCAAGTCAGCAATTGTTGTAGCCAATCTGGAGCAAGTCAGCAATTGTTGTAGCCAATCTGGAAAAAAGTCAGCAATTGTTGTAGCCAATCTGGAGCAAGTCAGCAATATTTAATATCTGGGTTATAATGTGTCTTATATTACAAAGATATGCTGAATAAGCTACACAGATCGATCACATGTGCGGTACCATTACGAGAACTCTAAATCAAATAGTAAAGAAACAGGCCTGAAGCTACGCAAGGTTATGGCACTCCCCACAATTCCCTGCGAGTCTGAGAATTGGACTTCACGGAATCCCTGGCCAATCGTATCCAAGCATCTGAAATGAGTTTTTTTTCAGACATGCGGCAAGACATACCCTTTATGACTGCAGGATAAATTCAGATTTAGGACAGGAACTGAATATTATGGGTATACTCGATAGGATTGCTCAATATCGGCTATAATTGTTGGAACATCTTAACTGAATAGATTACTCTCGTATCACCAAACAGCTATTGAATTACAACAGAAAGGACCAAGAGGTGTAGGACGTCCGAAGAAGCGCTGGAGTTACCAAATCTAGTCTATCTGCTTGCGACGGGCACAACAAATTTTTGGTTTAATTCTTGAACAAGACGATGATAACGACAGAACTACCTATAGTTTAGGCTTTGTCGTAAAGAAAAGTGGTTGTTACTAACAACAGCGATCAATAAGATACCTGGAATATCCTGTCTTCTAAACGCAGAAGATGTCATCCTGTGGGCAACTACAAGCAGCACCTCCCACCTTGAATCAGTAGTCAACTCTGTTTTTAAAAAAACGTCGCAACCTGGGCAGACAGCAACAAAATGGTAATAAGTCCTGATAAAACAGTTTTTCAACTTATTACCCTCTCTACTAAACCTCCTAAAATCGAACTTCAGTATAAAGGAACTAACCTGCCTGAAACCTCGGTTGCGAAATACCTGGGCGTCAAGCTAGACACAAAACTGACATTCAACAGCCACATCCAAGAAACCGCTGAGCGGGCAGGGAAGCGCATAAGCTTACTGAAACGGCTAACAGCGACAAAATGGGGATGTACCCAAGATGTACTAGGAACCGCATACAAATTATACGTGAGACCCACCATGGACTACGCCAGCGAAGTAACCTCCCTTGCTAGCTCCAATAACCTGAAGAAGCTCGACAAAGTCCAGAGCGACGCGCTCAGAATCATCACAGGTATCGCTTTCTCAACACCAATTCAAGCGATGGAAATTCAAACCGACATAGAGCCACTCACTTCAAGAAGAGAGAAATTGACACTCAAATTCTGGGAAAGATCTAGAAGAGTTGACCACAAACACTGGAACGGTTTTACGCCAGCAAACCAAAGATTAAAAACACAAACTACCCCTATCCAATGGGCTGAGACACACAGAGACAAATACAAGGTCAATACGGGAAACCCTGCACCCCTGCAAGTATACAACACTGTTTTTGATGGTACGCCAGTGAAAAGACTAACTCTGATTGACCAATCAGCACCAAAATACCTTACAGATCTACATGAACTCAAAAAATCCGCTATAGAAACAATCCACACCCTCTATCCTGAAGAGGAATGGTTACATATTTTTACTGACGGATCAATGTTACCCAACCGTGGAACTGGTGCCGGAGCATATTCTCAAATTTTCCAAATAAGCTGTGCTGTGGGACTGCACTCTAGCAAATACGACGGCGAAGTCACAGCTATCAAAATGGCCGCAGAACAACTAGCTAAATACCAAAGTATCCAACTAAAGCGAGTCGTCTTCTTTATCGATTCTCAAGCCGCCATTGTCGCACTAGCCGGAAACAGTCCCACAGACTGCATCTTGACGCTCCGTACACGTGAAGTTCTCGCTTCCCTCATACATGGCAAATGGGTTGTCCACCTACAATGGATTCCCAGCCATGTTGGTGTTAACGGAAATGAAGAAGCGGACAAGCTTGCAAAAAAGGGGAGCCCTAATGCAGCAACCTGACACACCCACTAGCCTATCATCGGCGAAATATCAGATTGACATGGCCGTAAAGAACTACTTGAAACAAATACGTACAGAAGCCGGCAGAGGCAAAAAGTGGGAGTCACTTCTTACAACACAAATTTCACGAACCCTCAAGTGATCGACCGCGGTCGCGGAGTTCAGACTATGCACTGACCACGACTACCTCCAAGCCCATTTACACTGATTCGGCCTGGTGAATTCCAACATCTGCCCGCTGTGCAATGGAGGAATGATGGATGGACAACACCTACCTGTCTGTCCTGAACTGGCGAACCTGCAACCGCGAACTTTGTCCTATCTGTATTGGGAGGCTCACCGCCGAATGGCTGAACTGCCGAGAGCGGCGATTGGATAAAGTAAAGTAAGTAAAGTGGTTGTTATTGCTTCCTATGTTTATAATGTCTAGAGTTGCGTTCCTCAGCTTTAGTATTTAAAATATGTGTGATTCTTACAAACAATATTACCAGCTCTAACCCACTGTCGTGTAATTGACTGCATACACTGTTAATCAAGGCAATACTTGGTGAGTTGATGAGAGAGATCCTTGTGCGTCAGTATTTAGTTAACTAGGTTTTGGGGTGATAAGTCGGGACTCATGGACAGTAGGATGTCGAGCCTAATGTAAGATTAGAACAACTTTAGGAACAAAGTATTCTAAGTCACTAGTCTGATGAGAACAGAATTGAAGGTTTTGAAGTCCGTGACAAGTGCACTTCTTTATGTGTATATATACATCAAACTCGAAGACACGCGGTACAGGTTGAGAGTTGTACGATGGGTCGGAACTTTTTTCTTCTTCTTTTCACCTTCGTGAAGAAATAATGGCATTATGATGTTTCTGCCTCAATGTTGAAACTCCAGACTTCTTTGTTTTTACCACTCGGACAGCTTCATGTAGGGCCAGAGTGGTTAGTGACCGCATTTGATCTGCTGATAGTGTAGGCTTCCGTCCTATCTTCCGCTTTCCAGTTATCTCTTCAAGAACTCCAAGCCTTTCCAAACCATTTATTCGGCAAAATAAGTGACCAAATATTTATGTAACTTCTACGAATTCTAGATTAAAGTATATTTGTGATACGTAGCTGTTTTAAAATTGATACGCTGGAACCTTGTTCTATCCAGAGAATTCTTAGCATCCTCCTGTTTGTTGAGTGGCGTATGTTGCTATCGTGAAAATCAGACTCGACGATGCATTAATTTGATTTTGGTGGACCTCATATCTAATAGAACGTTGCAGACATTCAACAAATATTGTTTGCTTTGCATTAAGTATGGTTGATTTTTTAATGCAGCAGCTGTTAAAATAACCACCACTCCGATGGCGATACAAGTACTTGTTGCTTAGCAACCAAATTCACTCAAAATCTTGCCGGACACGGCTTGCGTCACAGAATACATTGTTGGCACTGTGATATTCATTTCTCTGATCTTTTCGTAAAATTGAATATTATATTAAATTCTGACGTTCGAATGGGAGACTGCTTTATACATTTTCGTACTGAAAAGTGAGAACGTCAATACAAGTTTTCCTTTTGAAAACATCTAACTTTTCTAGCAGCACGTTATAAATGCCAACCTAGTGATGCCAAAATACTGTTAAAGTATCTTTATTTGTTTCAAACATTGATAAAAATGTATAGATGTTAATAAAAAAAGCATTTTGCGGAATGCCAGAAGGGGGGGGAGTCGCTCTCAGATATGAGAAGGAAATTGCTGTCGACAGCTTCAGTGCAGCCAAAATATGAGTATGACGTCTGATAGTAAACAAAACTCGTTTACTAATTGAATTTATAAAAATTGTCAATGTTAATATCTGTCTCTATCTGTCTGTCTCTCTCTCTCTCTCTCTCTCTCTCTCTCTCTCTCTCTCAATTCTCTCCTTTTCTCTCTCACTCTCTCCATTTCTACCTACGTCTCTCCGTTTCTTTGTGTATTTATAATTGAATAATAAATTATTATTATTGTCAAGTAATATAAAATCAATAGTATAGTATAGTATTGATAATATTGTTATCAATAGTATAAAATTATTATTGTTAAGTAAATAACAATTAACTTATCACTTAATTAAAATATCTTATATATTAATTATAATTTCATAAATAGTTGTTCCCTCTGACATCGTAAACACCTGAGATAATATGTTATTCAAGTCTGAACATTTATTTGTTTACATTTATGAACGAGAGTGATATAAATAAGTAAATAAATAATAATATTAAAACTGTATATGTGTCCAAATTTCATGCTGTGACATATCAGAATATTTTATAACCATCTTTTTTTTTACTGTGCGCTGTTGCCACGTCTTACTGCAGCCTCCTTCGCACTGCCAGTTCTTACTGCAATGTAGACAGTTCACTTCTGCTCCTGAATTCGCACCTCACTATCTGACTTGATGCAGAGATACCAGGTTTGAACACTGTAACTTAGTTGAAAAGGAACATTGTGAAAAACGTTAGTTTTAAGAACTTTTAGACTAGTAAAACAACTTTAACTGCAGTGAAATGGTGCGTAACCATGCTTAGCCGCGTGTGAGATGGTACGCTAATATTTTACGGGATATTCATAAAACCCACTTTAGTTTCAATAACTTTCAAGACATAAGAATTTTTGCGATGGGCTTTACATGAAAATGATAAAAAGACCTATCATATAACAATAGTTATTTGAAACTCGGTAACTAAATGTATCCATTTTTTAGGAAAAAAGTTTTTATGGCCCATAAATTAGGTTGTAAAAATAATCAGGATTGATAAAAAGAATTGTTCTGCTTGGAAGCCTTCTTAGACAAGAACATTTAGTATCTGTAGAAAAAGCATGAGTAGAGACTATCGAAGGAGTAATCACATTACAACAAAGTCAGTGGATTAAAAATAATTTTGGACTGGTAGATCAGTTTCTCTTCGTAAACGATAACGTGTGAATTCTGTGCTGTTACAGACAAGAAAGTTAGAACATTCTTAGAGTTACTGCGAGATTATTATAATTGTGCTAATCTGTGTGCTGTTCTCATTAGGGATATAGACACTTTAAGCTGACTGGAAGAGGTGTAAGCATAACACACCAATAGCAGTAACAGTATCGGATCGCGTGAGAAATATCTACACGCCCGAAAGCGAACCTGAAGCTGGACTTCATCCTGATAGGAGCACTTAGTCGTCTGAAGGGTCTGTAGTCGACATTAAAGAAAAGTGAACTTACGTTATTTGTGTGCAATTGTAAAAAAAACTATTTAATATATAGACTCTGTCACATCAGTAAGGACTTTATAAAAAATAATACAAAAAGAACTGTTATATACTAATTTACTTCATTGTACACAAAGTAAATTTTTGTTTGTACTAAAAAGGGCAACAGAAACACGTTATTTTTTATCAGCTTTATTAAAAGCTCAGTAGATTGTCAGAAAATAATAGTACTATTAATAAATCCACTTAATTCCAGTAACATATACCTCGACTACTTATTCTATGCGACACATATACATCGTAAAACACACACACATTTGCTACACATTAATTATAAATGATTAAATCATACACTGCATTACGTATTATCAAATTAGGCAAACTTAGTGTGTTTGATTGGACTGTCCTAAAGTTTTTGTTTTGTATTTCCCACTTGATGCAGCTTTTATAACTATATTATGATTATTTTAAATAATTTTGTAATATTTACTGCAGTTATTTTCTGATTTATATTTAATGGTAAGTGAATATCTTACTGTTGCTGTAGCCATCTTTCTGAACGCTACACAATTTTTATTAAAGAAAATGCCTTTCTCACAGATGCTGAAGTTCCAGATAATCAAGAAATAAACCCAATCAATTTGAGTTAATTAACAGTCTTTTCTTCTACAGAATTAAAATATTTGAAAATTTCCACACTTATCTGTGACAACTTGGCATCGTTAAAATTTTTATTTTCACTACCGTTATATTAAATTAAAAATTTATTAACTCTAGAAACTTTATCAAATAGGCACCTGTCCTTATGCGCGGCAATGTTGATAACTGCAGCTGACATTTCAGCATCAGACCGCAATAATGTTTTGATCAATAAGCCATAACTTAAATTTAAATTTGGTTACATGACTAAATATATTTTTTCTACCCATAATTCAGTTTGTGATATGCTTGTATCATAAAACAGACAACACAAGGAAAGAGATCCTCTTAAATAACTTCTGCAGCCAGTTAAAAACTTTCTTGTTTCCTTATATTATTTTCTTTTCCATTGTTTACGGTTAAAAAGACTTCAAAAATCGTTAATGTAAAAAGTGGGTAATTAAGTCAGTTTAATAGGACCTTGTGTCACATATTCTTTGTGTGGACCTTGTGCTAATAGTCTTCTTCTTCTTCTTCTTCTTCTTCTTCTTCTTCTTCAGGCTTTGGACTTTACGATCCGTTGCGTACTCCTTGGTCCGACCATCTTTTCATTAGTCTTCCAATATTCCGCCGTCCTTTCGGATTATAAAAAAATTATGTTTTGGTATCTTGTTCTTATGGATCCTTTCAACACGGTCTGTCCAATCCTGTCTGTATTGCTTTATCCTTTTGTTTAGGTTGTATATTCCGAGGCTTTTCCTTACATCATCATTTCTTAGTCGGTCCCTCCGTGATACTCCTAGTACTGGTCGTATAATCTCATTTCACTAGCCTGTATCCGGCTTTGGGTCTTTGCGTTCAGTGTCCAAGTCTCACTGTTATAAAGGTTGCATGGCACTGCCATCATTTTATAAAATTAAAAGAGTAGCTCTTTTGACATTTCCATTCACTGTTCTTCTTATTGTTACAACATTACAGAACAATCTACGTGTTTCTCGAATGTTCCAGTGGAACCAGGTGCAATGTTGTGTGCGTACGTAATTCTCAACATGCGACAGCGAGATTGTTCCAGACTCACTGGTCCGTGCGCGCTGTGTGCAAGACCGCAACCGATTACGTTCTGGTGCTTTCTAGTAGCGTTGTTGATACGTAGTATGGATGTTTCTGGATTTTCGGCGGGGTATAAGTGCAAGTACTCAGCGACGCTTAGTTAAGTTTTATTACTATTTATTGGAGTGCGGTTCGTTGTATTTTGGCGAAGTGTTATGTGTTTTATAACTGTGCGGGACCACTGTAATGCAATTGTGTTTTATACTCGTTGACATTATTATTGCGTGTGAACAATTTTTATTTGATTTGTTATAAGAGACTGTCTTGTTGATTACAAACTGTTTAATTGTGATACTTAAAGCTGGTGATTGGTTTCTTGTATTTTGTTTTCCACTGTACCATACGACTATCAAGTAGGTGTCGTAACATTATCGTTCCACATATGCGATTAAATTTCTCTATTTTTTTAACCATACCTATCACACCAACATAAGACAAGTCACATCCAAGGAACCTAAATGAATGCATTTATTTAATTAGTTGATCATTAAGTACTAATTTACACCGTACAGGAAAGCAACCTTTAAAAGCATGGACTTAGTCTTATTAACAACAATTTCTAGACCGTATATCCTGATTAACTATTGCAATTCACAGAGGGCTCTCTGCAGGTTATTTTCATTGTCTGCTATTATGGCCTGATCGTCAGCAAAAATCAGAGTTTTGACGAAATTACATTCACTGAAATTGTCACTGAAGTTCAATATTTCTAGCATCTGCTTCCATTCTCTAACAATATTGTCCAAACATAAATTAAAAAGTGTGAGTGAAATGCTACAATACAATAATAGTATCATTCTTTTAGGTACAACATGAATTCAGGTTGTGATATAATAATCCATTTGTAAGCCTATATCCTGAATACTGTCAGCAGGCCTACTATGCTGTTGAAACGATGTGACATATGCTTACAGCGGCGCGTATAAATGATTGACAACAGAAAGTTAACTGTTGAGTTCACCCCTGTGTGTCGTACAGATAAGCTATGGTAAACTGCAGTCGCTTTCATCTCCTCTTCAATGTGCCAAAATACAATGAATGTGTCAAACCATCTCGTTACGTTATGTGTTTATTGTGTGCTGACCGGGAAATGAATGTCTGCAGGAAACATTATAATAAACTTACTCAGTCACCATGGCATGCATAATCAGTTTACAGATACTAGCAGAGAGAGGATTTGTTTATTCTCATTAGGTTACTAATAATAGTCAAAATAGAGGGAAATAGAATTAAAAACAGAAAGATTTAAACATTTTAGTTTTTAACCTAAAGCTGTGATTAGTATGTCGTACCGCTTACAATATTATTGTGCACGACACGATTTGCTGCTGTCTCGGGCACACTTACACATACACATATTCAACGATGTAGAACACAAAACAAACTAAGTGGTAACGTAGAGGGTGATGTGTTTTGTTTATGTGATGTAACGTGACCATACATGAACTAATCACTTGGATTCTCAATAAGTTGTGTGTAATGTGTTGTTGATAAGTAAAATTATCAAAAATTGTCTATGGAATCTAAATTACTTTTTTTTTAAATATATAAACACTTGGAACGTTTCTACAGTTTGTCACTGGTAACATCAAGTGCCGGTTAGATAAATAAAAAGTTGCAAGTCCCAGTGAGTTGTTTTTATAGAAATTAGTTCATGTTCATAATTTATGTTGAGCAATGTTTGGGGTTTATTTTTTAAATGTGACTGAGTAAATTCTTGTCTGAAAGCCTAGGTAAACTTAAATTAAAGACTGACAAGAAGAAAACAAAACCGGTGGTGATAGGGAAGAAGAAAGAGAATGTAAAACTTTATATTTAATTGGGAAATATATTTTAGAACAGGTTTAAATTTTTTGCTACCTGGAAAGCATCATCACTTGTGAATATGTGAGTAGTATGCTGGGGTTTGAATTTCCCGGCGCCGTTAAATATTGTTCAGTGCTGCCAGCGCAGTTGGCAGCAGTGCTTACCACAGCCACGTCGTTAATTAAGATATGATTGCCACGGCCTTGTCAACGTTCCGGCTCCGGCGACGTGATCCAGTGAGCTGCCGCTAGATCAGCTGCTCGCTGTCCGTTGTTCATAGGCAAGCTTAACCAAAGGTTATTTTTGCAAACTGGGACAGGTCATTTTATGCAGGATAGAGGGACTAGCTGATCCAGGCCTTGTCCTCTTTTCTCTGCCAACCTTCGAGGAGAACGTTCCACTGGTCTGACGGCTGGTCTGCGTGTATATCTTTAACCATGCGTTTGTAATCTGGTAAAGGCGTTCAGGTTAGACTTAATTATATTATTCTGTGTTTATTTAATTATGGATTATGTGTTGTTATTGTGTAAATGTGTGTGTGGCCCAGACTCATGTCAAACCTATTTCATTGTACAAATTTTGCCTTGTAAAATTTGATCTATACGTTACTTCCGGTCTGGAAATAATTGGTGATATTGTATTCAATTTTATTTCGATAAAGTTGATTGAAAGTAATCACTATAATTGAATAAAACAAGTAATGCAATTAATCAGAGTGAATAAGATTTTGAAAGTGGGTGCGGTGTCTGTGTTCAGAGGCGAGAGAGTGTTATGTGTAGGTGTATTAACTGACGGCTAATCTCCAAATAAAAATTTTATATGGTCCCAGCACCAGTCAGGAGAAAGGTGATATAACCTCTTCTCTTGAGTTATAACAGAGGGAACCCAAAGTAATTGGTTCTCCCAATTACTTAAGGCTGCCTTATTCGGGACGAGCTGAAATTTAAACAGAACAACACACAGTAAAAATAAAAGGAATCAGGGAAGGGACAACTGTTGATTTATGTACTCAGTATATGTGTGTAACAAGAAGATTCCCCTTTATTAAACATTTAAAAAACTTATGACATTTACTCAAAATACAGATCCCATTACGTTATTAATTAAATTATCAAAATTATTTAAATGGCTTTATATGTACTGTGGGATCACAACAAATTATATTTAGCTTTTCCCCGGATCCGGGTAACCATTGGTATTTAGTCTTTAAACTTTTAATCATATTCAATTCAAGATATTAGCTTGCAAGACTGTTACTTTTACTTTACCTTTACTTTTAAGTTTCATTATTATTCCATTTGAAGAATGGTATTAATTATACTACGATACGTTAAAATCTAAACTGTTACAATTGTAAGAAGCCTGAATAGTTACAATTAAATTCTTAGATTTAAATTTTTATATTCTTATAAAGTCAATCGTCTCTGAAAGTCTCTTTAAGAGAGTATTGTTTTACAATTACTATTATTATTATTCCTCGATAGACGTGCTATCGAGTCACCTTTAATTTGGGATGTAGAAATCTCCTCCATATGGTTACATCTTGGGAATCCTAAGGGCGTCGTCCTCGTCTAGGTCTGGTCTCAGTTGTTCACGGCTTAAACGTCTTCAGGATAGAGTGGGCCTTCTACACAGGTACTCGTTGATTCTCAGATGTCTCGAACTGCATTATCGGTCGGGTCTACGAGAGTTGTAATTCTGATG
The DNA here is from genome assembly GCA_034769895.1 of Magicicada septendecula. Lineage (NCBI taxonomy): Eukaryota > Metazoa > Arthropoda > Insecta > Hemiptera > Cicadidae > Magicicada > Magicicada septendecula. Next base: position 107,708,320 of record CM068375.1, read on the forward strand.
ATTCATGTCTCCAGGTAGGATGTTGTGGAGAGTCGTCAATCGGAGAAGATAGCTGTTATAGTTATTAACACTCGTACTTTCGGTTGACACATATTTCTTCTTGTTACAATGTTTTTTTAATTTTTCTTTTTCTTAACGTTACATATTACACTCTTTTGTAGCAGTTAGTAAAATACATAAGAATTAATCCAAACTAATAACCAATCACATAACATTTCAACAGAGCATTTCGCTCGTGCGTGTGCACTGCTTGGAGTCGTCATAGCGAGAGAGAGATTTTTCGTGCGCTACCACTGGTACAGGACGATAGATAGTGGGGAGTTTATTCCGCGAGAATATAGTCCCGGTCTCTCTCTAAATAAAACTTTTTATTTACACAAACTATCGCTAGATAAAAATACATCATTTAAATTAGTTGTTTTCGTGACTATCTGTGTCTTCAGATTCTTTAATTATTCACATTATTTTTCTATATTATTTTTAATTACAGAAGACTCGGTAAACATGTCGAGTCCGGTATCAACAGGTAGGCGCCTGATAACAAGCAAAGGGTTAAATGCGACAATAATAATTATTTACAATATGTCTTTTCTTTACCGTTTCTTTGCCCTTATTAATTACTACTTCCATTCACACTTAGTACCTACATGTTTTTTATTATCATTGTGAGATTTAAATGGTTAATTGTTCGCAACTTAAAATTTTTTTTATTTTTTTATTTTTTTATAATTGTCACAATTTAAATCGTCACATACTCCGCCTCTTAACCAACACCGACTCCGGAAAATTTGGTTAGATACGTACCGAGAGTATGCTTGGGGAGTACAGTGTGAAATTTCTTATTATTATCATTATTTATTATTATTCTCTTTTATTATTATTAGTGCACAGTTTGTTGTTTTAAATTCTCTTTAAATGATCTAGTTCTCATTTAAATGTTCCTTCTCCGTGAAATTCCCTTTTTCTCACTTCTTACAGTACTAACTTATAATACTGATTTCCCTAATTTCAGCAACTCACAATATCGTGGCCCGACTGACATCAGCTTACTCTAACTCTACAGGTTAGCTTTCAGCATTCATAAATGATCTCTTGGCTCTCTTGGATCATCATTATCCTTTTCAGCCGGCGCCGTTGTGACTCGTTACTTAACATGTATATAATTCTATCTTGATTATACACCGGTATATAATTCTATCTTGATTATATACCATAGACTTACTTTTAAATAATCCAAAGAGGGTCTCATACTACACTCTTGATTATAGTTACTTGGAGAGAAGCGGAATTTCACGAGGATTTTCTCTTTTAACTCTTTAACAATAACTAGACAAACTATGCGGAAGGGGAACACTTTACACACTGCATAATATTTCACACGCGGTGGCATTCATTGTTTAGGGAGTGCTACCGTATATACAACAGAGAGGGTGGCTGCTTAGTACAATACTGAACACGCTTTATTTTCTCTAACTTGCCACAACTGGGGTGTTTACACTATGTGACTATACTTTTATTATTATTTACCTTTCTCTTATTTACTGCGATACGATTTACTACTACTTATTTACACGTTACACAAATTTGTTTAACTTAAGATTTATTCAGCAATTATTATTCACTTATTATTACTTGGGGGTTTAAAAAAACTTACCTAGAATTATTTCCTATCGACTTACCATATTTATTTAGAACACTTTATTTACTTAGTTTTTTTTTTTTATTTGGCTCAGTTTACAAGTTTACTGTTTTGGGACGTGGGGTTTAATACTTTATCTAACAAGGGAGGGTTAACTAGGTCATTTATTTATTTGAAAATTTAAGTCACAATATTATTTGCTTTACTATACTATACACAATTATTTCCTACACACTTTAGTACATGGTAAACATTTATTAACAGTGATTATTAAACATTTGCATTCAATTCTTATTTAACGATCAGCTGTTTCGCTGGAAAGTAGGTCAGACAGTTTTGAACAATGGCATTGTTTTGCTTACAAAGGGGACTCAGCTAGAGGGTGATGTTATTGTCTAACGCAACTTTGCGCTAGGGAGACAAGGACACTCTCACACAGGCTTGGACAAGAATTAAACTGGTTAGATTTTGTTTTCAAACAGACGTGTTGTTGAATGAACTTTTGACAAGCACATACCTGATGTTATATCGAATACACGGGGCGTCTTTAGTTAATATTATGTTCATTGCTATATCTAAATAATAATTAAAATTACCTATTTACAAAACTATTATAATAACTATTATCATTTAATTTTATTTAAGATTTTAGACACATTTAAAGTACATGAGTAAATAAATCAACAGATTATGGTCTGGGTTAATAGGCACAATTGCTGCTTAATAACACAAGTCACCAAAAATTTTTTTTTGCAAAAAATTAGCACATATAGCAAAATTTTAACTAATTAGCAGAGTGCGCAATTTATTTGTGACACTCTGTACACAATTAATTATTAAACAACAGCACAACAATAGCAGAAAATAGCTAAATAACAAAATAAACAAAATTAGCACAATTAGCAAAATAAGCAGAGTTGCGCAATTTATAACCTCTTCTCTTGAGTTATAACAGAGGGAACCCAAAGTAATTGGTTCTCCCAATTACTTAAGGCTGCCTTATTCGGGACGAGCTGAAATTTAAACAGAACAACACACAGTAAAAATAAAAGGAATCAGGGAAGGGACAACTGTTGATTTATGTACTCAGTATATGTGTGTAACAAGAAGATTCCCCTTTATTAAACATTTAAAAAACTTATGACATTTACTCAAAATACAGACCCCATTACGTTATTAATTAAATTATCAAAATTATTTAAATGGCTTTATATGTACTGTGGGATCACAACAAATTATATTTAGCTTTTCCCCGGATCCGGGTAACCATTGGTATTTAGTCTTTAAACTTTTAATCATATTCAATTCAAGATATTAGCTTGCAAGACTGTTACTTTTACTTTACCTTTACTTTTAAGTTTCATTATTATTCCATTTGAAGAATGGTATTAATTATACTACGATACGTTAAAATCTAAACTGTTACAATTGTAAGAAGCCTGAATAGTTACAATTAAATTCTTAGATTTAAATTTTTATATTCTTATAAAGTCAATCGTCTCTGAAAGTCTCTTTAAGACAGTATTGTGTTACAATTACTATTATTATTATTCCTCGATAGACGTGCTATCGAGTCACCTTTAATTTGGGATGTAGAAATCTCCTCCATATGGTTACATCTTGGGAATCCTAAGGGCGTCGTCCTCGTCTAGGTCTGGTCTCAGTTGTTCACGGCTTAAACGTCTTCAGGATAGAGTGGGCCTTCTACACAGGTACTCGTTGATTCTCAGATGTCTCGAACTGCATTATCGGTCGGGTCTACGAGAGTTGTAATTCTGATGATTCATGTCTCCAGGTAGGATGTTGTGGAGAGTCGTCAATCGGAGAAAGTAGTATATGTATGTATGCGCTGGGACTCAAAAAACAGCCATGTATGCGCTGGGACACAATACCCACTATGCATGTATGCGCCAGGACAAAAAAAACAGCCATGTATGCGCTGGGACACAATACCCCACTATGTATGTATGCGCTAGGACAAAAAAAACAGGCATGTATGCGCTGGAACACAATACATGTATGCGCTAGGACACTCGCTATTGTCCCCCCCCCTAGTAAAAAATGTAAATATAAACATAAACAGTAAAAAATGTAAATATAAACAGACGCGCGCGCGCGCGACGCCGCGTACACATAAACATTCCTAAAAAATGTAAATAAAAACAGTATAAAATGTAAATATAAACAGACGGCGTTTGTTGACACGCCCCCGCCCCGCGTACACAATAGACATTCCGAGTTCGTTGACGTGTTTTTTTTCTCCTTTTTACAGTGTAGACAGCGTGGTGGCGTCCGTCCGTCTTTACCTAAATATATTACATTTTTATTTTGTAATCGTGATCGTGTCTTTAACGATTGTGTTATTCTATAGTAAACCGTGACCTTGAAACACACTGACCTAGTAACAAAAATGTAAATATAAACACGCTGACCTAGTAAAAAATGTAAATATAAACAGACGGCGTTTGTTGACACGCCCCGCGTACACATAAACATTCCGAGTTCGTTGACGTGTTTTTTTTTTCCTTTTTTAGCGTCGTCTTTACCTAAATATATTACATTTTATATGTAACGATTGTCTTGGTATACAGATAAGAGAAGAGCGTCGTCTATACCCTAAATATATTAAATTTTATATGTAACGTCTATTTAAAATATAATTACGTAGATAAAAAGTGTATCAGTTCTGCTGTTGCACGCAATGGAATACGTTATCGATTTTCAAGGTTTTCGCGATGATGGAAACAATTTCATTTTTAAAGAACTTTGTATTCAGTGTATACAAGATAACAAATTTTCTGGTTAGTGATCAGTATTTGTTTTTACCACCATTTAATTACAAACATTTGTCAGAGAAGAAAAAAAACGTTAATAAATGGATTAAAACCAATCTTGGACTTAGCTGGAAGTGCGGTCTTCAAGATTATAACGATCTAGAGTTTATATTAAATAAATATATGAACGGTAAATGTATTTATGTTAAAGGATCAGAAAAAAAAGTAGCATTAGAAAAAGAATTTAATTGTTATGTGAAAATAGTAGATATGGAAACACTCGATTGTCCATCCTTAAAAGTGTTAAAACAGCAGACTCCATATTCTATTCACTGTCCTTTCAAACATAATTCGTATTATTGTGCTTTAAATAATGTACATAATTTAACTAAGTGGATTATCGAATACTGGAACAAGAAATTGAAAGACAAAAATATTGGGACTGTATGATTGCTTAACTGTATAATTTGTATTATTACTACACTGATAAAACTGATATCAGTTCTGCTGTTGCACGCAATGGAATATGTTATCGACTTTCAAAGTTTTCGCGATGATGGAAATAATTATATTATTAAAGAACTGTGCGTGCAACCTATAGTAAACACTAAATTCGCTGATGTTTGTAATCAATACTTATTCTTACCTCCATTCGATTACAGACATCTATCAGAAAAGAAAAAAAAAGTTAATGACTGGATTAACAATAATTATCTGGGACTTAGTTGGAATTGTGGATTAACAGAATATAGTGAACTTCCAGTAATATTAAATTCATATATATATATATATATATATGGAAAGTGCATTTATGTAAAAGGACGTGAAAAAAAAATAGCTTTACAAAAAGAATTGAACTGTCATGTAAAAATAGTGGATATTGAATCACTCAAGTGTCCGTCTCTAAGCGTCTTGAAGAAGCAGTCTTTAAATAGTATACGTTGTCCGTATGATCATTCTTCAACAAACTGTGCATTAAGTAACGTGTTTTATATTACTAAATGGATAATTCAATATTGGAACTGTTTGTGTGATGAACATGATGAAGACACTAAAAGAATAAATTGTTGGGACTGTATGATTACTTAACTTTTTATTGTAATTATATGTAAAATAAAGGTTTTTTTTTAAAAAAAAATAAAAATTTTAAAACATTTTGATTTTTTGATTTATTAATACTAAAAAACATATATTCAAAACATATAGTCTATATTACAATTATAATTTTTACAGTTTATCATTCTATACAACATACATACATACATGCATACATACATAAATACATACATACTTTTTTTATACCAGCATTTTTTATTAATTTACATACACAAAAATTGTTGTAATTGTGTAATTGTGTATAGATTACATACTACAACAAATACAAAGTGAATACCAACAAAATACATACAACAAAAATTTGAAATTTTCTTTTTTTATAGGAAACTTTGTTTTGATTTTTTTACATACAAAATAGAAGATTTTAAACATTTTAGTTACATACTAAAAAACATACATACTTTTTTATACCAGCATTTTTTTAAATTAATTTACATACAAAAAATTGTTGTAATTGTGTATAAGTTACATACTACAACAAATATAAAATATCAACATATTTTACATACAAAAAATTTGAAAATTTCTTTTTTATAGGAAACATTTTTTTTTATCTTAACCAAAATATTAATATCAGTTTTTTATAAAAATCTGAAACATATGAACCAGGTTGTGATGATGAATTATCATCTGTTCTTATTCGACAGCATTTTTCTTACAATTTGTCGTTTTTTTTTTAAAAACGGTAGATTTTTTATCCATAATCTGTAGGAATATATTTAAAACAAAAATATTCATTTTTTGAAATTTTCTTTTTTTATAGGAAACTTTTTTTTTTTATCTTAACCAAAAACATTAAGATTATCAATTTTTATTAAGTAACGACCCTTTTTCTCCGGGGTGTTGTTAAAGTTTTTGTTGAATCATCTTTTTTAAAAGAAATATACTGATCATACAATTCATCAGTTTTTTCGTTTTTAGATGTATAACGTTTAACTGATTTAAATATACAATATAATACATGTACATAAAAAGATTCTAAAAAAAAAAAAAATATGTTACATATCAATGTGATAGCAAGAGTTTTGATTTTTACTAGATACAATTTGTTGTTTTTTTTTAAAACGGTAGATTTTTTGTCTATAATTTTGTAGGAATATATTTAAAACAAAAATATTCATTTTTAAAAATTTCTTTTTTTATAGGAAACATTTTTTGATCTTAACCAAAAACATTAAGATTAGTTTTTATAAGTTTGTTTTTTAATATTTTTTATCTTAGCCAATTCGCGTGATTTTGACAATACAATTTTATGCAATTGCATATAAGTAGAATCTTTACTTTGCAATAAAAATTGACTTCTATAGGCAGCTTTACTCCATCTGTCTTTCTTATTTATTCCTTTTAAATCGTTAACGGATGATGATGCCGTAAATGTAAAATATATGAGAACAAATTCGATTACTTTAACAAATACAGACGATTGTTACGATGTTAAGATGAAAAAAGTTATTAATTTAGCCGATCCTGACGAACCTTGTGATGCTGTAAATAAAAATTATTTAGAAAATGCTACTAAATCATATTTAGCTGATAGAATACCAATTAAGGTGGATAATAATCCAGTGTATTCATTCAAGAATAATCGTGTGGCTCATATCGCACCACCTGTTTATAAATTTGATGCTGCCAATAAACTTTATGTTGATAATAAATTACCTGATGAAAATACACAAACTAATTGTTGTGATTTCAAGCAAAAAAGGTTAATTAATGTAGCAGATCCTATTAATTTGCTTGACGCCATAAATAAACAGACTTTATTAACAGGTATAAATAATACAAAAGATGAATGCAAACAATATATAGATGATAAAATATATTATTCACGAAGTGAAGAGGAAAATAGTACAGATTTTAATGGAAGCAGATTGACTAATGTTGCTGATTCTAAAGATGATACAGACGTTATAAACCAAAAGACTTTAATAAGAGTTATGAATGCATTTAAATTAGATCTAGAAGACTATAAAGTTGACAGTAGCTTAGTTAGAATATTATACAAATTATATAAGGAGTGCACTAAAGACAATCCTGTTAAAACTATAAACGAATTTCGCATTGTATATATAATACAAAGTTTATATGAAGCGTCATAAATGCATCTGTATCCAAACAAGATAGAAGGTGGTGGTCTGGTAAGTAATATTCTTGGAAATGTTATAAACAAGTCAATTGATTTATTACCTGTTGAACTTCATTTACCCGGTTATCAGTATTGTGGACCCGGTACAAATTTAGCGAAACGATTACAAAGAGGTGATCCAGGAATTAATAAGCTTGACGCTGCTTGTAAACAACACGATATTATATATTCAAAGTATTCAGATTCTATAAATCGCGTATTTTTATACTTTTTTATTTTCACGTTTTAACATGAATTTGTTTTTAGATATGTTAACCGATAATAACGTTTATATAATACACGTTTGCAGTTGGTTTATTAGTGTTCCAACGTGAATTCTGAAAGTAACATCCTAGTTAATAACATGTCGGTAGTTAAAAATTTACTATATATAGTAATTGTTCAAATATTACTAATAAATTCTTTAGCCGATAATACAACACAGATTGAAGTGGATAAAGTTAAGCAATATTTATATGAATATGGTTATCTTCAAACAGATGATGAATCTTCGTTGCAAGCGGTAAATGAATCAGATATTACTAATGCGTTACTTATATTTCAAGAATACTATAAATTACCTACTGATGGTAAATTAAATAATGAAACTATAAATTTAATGTTAAAACCTAGATGCGGTAATAGTGATATTATTTTTGATTATCGAGTATCCAGTTTTAAATGGAACAAGCCTGAAGTAACATGGCATTATTATTTAGCGAATCAAGAGGCGTTAGAATTGACTAAACAAGCTTTTGCAGTATGGGAGGAAAAGTCTGGTATACGTTTTAAACATGATAGAGTAAATACAGATATTTTAATTTCTAATAAACGATTGAAACATATGATGCAAAAAGAATCGTGGCAATGTACGAGAACGTTTGACGGTAAAGGTGGAACATTAGCACATGCATATTTTCCTGATTATAATAATTCAAGGCGAGAAATTCATATTGATGAAGACGAAAAGTGGTCATATTCGACTGATAACGTTGTTCCTCTTGGCCACACAAGTTTGTATGCAACGTTAATACATGAAATCGGTCATGTTATAGGTTTATCACATTCAGATGTATCAGATTCTGTAATGTATGCTTATTACAACGGTAAAATAGAGTTAGGTGATGATGATGTTTTAGCCATTCAAAATTTATATGGTAAGGCAGATAACACTTCTATAATATCTTTCATACCGGAGTCGCCATCTTCTTCGGTACCAAAAATACAAAACGAGCATCCTATAGATACAAATAAAATCGATCTTTGTAATTTTAAAAATATTAATTTATTTTTAATTGCTGATAAACGATTATATATATTATATAAAAAATGGTTGTGGATAATAAATCCGGCAGAAATGATATATACCAAACCGCTCATAATAGAACATTGGTTAACGTTTCTTCCAAAGAACTTCACAAAAATTTTAGCTGTATATCAAAGACCATCTGGTGAGATAGTTATGTTTATAGATTCTTTGGTATTCATGTTCGATTTAATGAGTCTTAAATTAAGTCATGGTTATCCGAAGCATATCCAATCTTTATTTAACATACAACCGGATAATTTACATGCGGTATTCAACAGTTATACAGGTAAAACTTATATATTTCATGATGATAATTATTATAGAGAAGTCAATGAGTGTACGTTCACTACTAAATCATGGGGTTATATATCTGAAACATTTCCTGGAATACCGCCTAAAATCGATTCATCATTTAGATTTTCTGATGGTAATTTATACTTTTTTAAGAACAATACTGTGTATGTCTTTAATGAATTTACGGGTGAGTTAGTTAGAACAGAAAAAAATAATCTATCTATATTCGGATTGAAATGTGTAAATGATGATGTACTATACAAATTAAAAGAATTAATATTACAATTGATAATTCAAAAGAAAGACCAATCGATATCAAATAATAATCGATAGTAATGTTGATGAACAAGAATAAAAGTTCAGTTTCCAAGAGCATAATGATTTGAACGTATAGTTGTGAAGAATACGTGAAGCGGTTAACATGGAGAAAGGAAATATTCATGCTTTCAATTGGTGTATATATTGCATAGAATCTACTGATTCAACGTTTAATGAAATATGTTATTTTGTAAATAATGAATTTTCTGAAGCAAATGTTACTATAATTGAAAATGAACAAATTATCAAGATACAATCCCCAACGATTTGCTTCTATGACGATATATTACAAAGGTTAGAAAAATATCGAAACCAATTAATAATCGATATTGATTTTGAAGAAGAATACAAAACTCTCCGTTGGAAGTAGTTAGTTAGTAGAGGCTCAACAAGTTGGATGCAATGTCAAAAATGGCGAAGTTGTGCGAAAAATTGAACCCCTGTAAGTTATTACAAGATTTTTTTGAAGAAGCAGGATTTATTTTTAATGGTGATTTAGACAGTATTGTGTGTCGTGAGTGTGGATTTAAAACAAGAGGATCTTTATCTATTTCGCATATTCAATTTATGCACAAACTTTTTAATTCAGAATGTAAAATGGTATGTTATATATATGATAAATATAATAATTATGCACTATACAGTATATTATTACATATTGATGATATAATGAATGCGAAAAAATGTATATCAGAAACTGAAGAAATTATGAAGTTAACATTTTGCTGTTGGCCTAAACGTTTACCACGAGTTGATAATTTAGTATCGGCAGGTTTTTTGTATACTGGAGTGGACGATGATTTAATGTGCATAGACTGTAAAGTTATACTTCACGATTGGCAAGACACAGACGATCCATGGTTTGAACACGCTAAGGCATCTCCAAATTGTTTACTTGTTAAATTACACGGAGTCATAAAAGATGGTTTCATTAAGTGACAAAAGTGGAAAATGTATTGAAGACTTTTTTTAAAATCAAAGATTTGTTGATGATTCGGATAATATTGTTTGTTCTAAATGCGGTTTTAAAACTATATGTTTTAATACTATTACGCATATAAAAGATGGTTTCATTAAGTGACAAAAGTGGAAAATGTATTGAAGACTTTTTTAAAAATCAAAGATTTGTTGATGATTCGGATAATATTGTTTGTTCTAAATGCGGTTTTAAAACTATATGTTTTAATACTATTACACATATTCAATTTATGCACAAACTTTTGTATCCGACATGTAAAACTGTACGTTATATATCTTATAAATATGAAGACTATATCAGATCAAAAAAGTGTGTTGCTAATTTTGTTAATATATTGAAAGTGAAAATAAAATTTATAAAAAACAGAGTTGATGTGTTTTTGTTAGATATTTGTTTAACCTTATTACATTTTATATGTAACGATTGTCATTCTATAGTAAACAATTATACGTAAGGTAGGAGTTGGTTTATTAGTGTTCCAACGTGAATTCTGAAAATAACATCTTAGTTAAATATGTCGGTAGTTAAAAAATTTTACTAACGAAACCGTCATTGATAAAGAGTACAGCAGATAATCCCACTGAACCTTTTTAATCAATGTAAACATGACCTCAAGATTAACACTGACCTATTAAAAACATATAAACATATACAGACGGCGTTTTTCTTGTTGACACGTATACGTTCTTGTGATAACGTTGTAATCAACGTGAACATGACCCTCGAATACACTGATCTATAGCGTCGTCTTAAAAAATACTCCATTTTTGATAGTTCAGTCAAAATGAAGAATTTAACACTGCAAGATGTCTTATTTCATCCTATGTTTGATAGATTCGTCATGAATAAAACAAAAGTAGAGATTGAATTTATGCGAGATATATTGTTGGTACTTCTAAAGTGTCGTAAAGTGTTGGAATTTTATAATTCAGACGGACTGAAAGAGATTACACCGGAACGTAGAGGACAAAGCGGTGAGGCGTTTATACATTTTCTTGAATGTCCATGGGCACATGAATCTACTGTGGATGGGCCGGATACATGTGTTTGTTGTTATATATCTACACATTGTGGTGATATCATTAAGCTTCTCGATGAACGATTCAAGTGACTTTTATATAACGGTAAGTACTCCAAGACACTATTGTACATTACAATTTTTGTGTAATTAAATATATAGAATGTATAAAAAATAAAAATATGTAATTACCTGTGTGTGTATGTCTCTCTTTTGCATAAAAAATCTTGAAATAAGGTATTTTCAAAAGTTTTGTGTACACATACAAATCGCTATCGGGCGATGTACGTGCTGCTCACACACACACATTGATGAAATTAGAAAGTTTATATTTATTCGACAAATATTAACGTCCTCTCTCTCGCTCGCAGACGTCGAAATAATAATAATATTTTTAATAAAACAATTATCAGTTTAAATAATAATTTTCATGATTGTAAGATACAATCTGTAAATTATTCAGCTTCACAGTAAATGTTAGCCTATTGTATGTGTGTGTGTGTGTGTGTGTGTGTGTGTGTGTGTACGTGTGCTATGTAAATTGTTTGTACATCAATGAATATTTGAATCTTTCGATGTAGCATTTCACATAATTTAATGTACTTTACAAATAGAGGTTTACAACGAATTAGATTAAAATAAACTATAATTTGTTTAAATGACCTTCAGTAAGAAACTATGCTAAACCATTGTAATACAAGAGGTCATTGACACGACTTTACACTGACACAATGCAGTCTCTCTCTCTCTCTCTCTCTCTCTCTCTCTCTCGCTCTGAGTTAAGCTGGTGTTAAGTGATATTTACAATGAAACTATTTTCAAATAAAAATGATGTTGGTTCGACAACCTTTTGTTTTTTAAGACTGTAACAAGAATGAGACAAGGATCAACTCTCACACACACACACACACACACACACACACACACACACACACACACACATTTAGTATGAACAGACGTGTCTTTGTTAGTAAAATGTACAAATCACATGACTTTATGTAAACTTCAAAGGGTTCAAATGTTTCAAAATAAAAAATATATAAAACAAAAAAATACAGAATATATGAAATGTATATTACAAATAAAATATATATTACATATTATGATTTTTTTTTTTTTTTTTTTTAATTTGTGAAGCAATCTTCATTTGGTACTACATTAAGCTGATCCTCGGACTTTACTTTTCTGGGTGCTTCATAAAACATAATATCACTACCATCAATAACCTGTGGTACAATACTTCTATTCAATGGTAACACCTAAAACAAAAAAATCATTAAATAAAACATGCAAAAAAAAGCATTAAATAAAACATGCAATCAGTATTAATAATAATACAAAATCACTGTTTTATTATTTTAAAATACTGTAATTTTCATCTAAAATATATTTAAAAACAAAATACAGACTATATGAAATGTATATTAACAAATATATATTTACAAAATAAGTATATTACAACTCAGGAAAGAGTGGTACGTAATTTTCACTCACCCAATCTTTTATAAATTTGCCATAATTGGCACCACCAGCATAGGTGGTAATAAACTGAGTGTAAATTTGTGATAATTCTTTTTTCACTTCTGTCTCGCCTTGAGACTTCGTGGAGCGACGTTGTAATAGTTCTCTATCTCTATTATACTTCACTTGAGTGGAGCGCCTTTCTATCCAATCTACAATGTATCTTTCAAAACTGTCTCCAGACATATTATACTCGACTAAAACAAAGACATTCACGTTTATCACTTAATATATTATCATGATATTTTCATTATTGAATAAATTTTCTCTCTACATAGCAGTTGTAAAAGTAGTCATATACATTATGTGCTATATATACAAAAGGCTTTCAACAGGTTATCTATGATTATACTTACAATTTTGTACAAAAAATATTCATATCAGTTCCATATTTATAAAAAATAATTGTTCATATATTTTTTTGTTAGCGTGTTCTTTTTGAATAATTGTTCATATATTTTTTTTCTCTAGTATTAGGAATTACATGAATATTTTTTATATCATAACCCAATTGACGCACTATAAAATGCGAATCATAATTAGAACTACCATGTATGAAAACAGGTACAAATTTCTGTTGTTGTCGTTTCAAGTTACACGTATTACATAATGTTGAACGAAATTGACCAGTTAAATGACAATGATCTCGAACTTTAGGATATAATAATGTAAATTCCTTGTTACACATCTCGCAATGTGTGACCGATTTAAATTTCATTTTATCATCTCGAGTCATATGTAACGGAATATTTTGTTTAATAAGTAAACCGATTAAATTAATTTTTTCAACTAAAAATATCATAAATTTTTTCGCAGCATTTTTACCACGATATAAGTATGGTTCCGAAGGCAATTGGTTTCTTATACTTTCAGGGATATTGCTATCTATAACAAAATATACGCAAAAACTTATTGGAACATGAAATTCATTAATTGCAGTAAATTTGTTTTCGGGGTTGGGCAAACAAGTACTAACAGGTTTCAAAATACATTCGAAATCTGCATATACTACAATAGGAACTCTATATTGATAATGAAATTTATTAAATTGTAATATGTTGTTATCAGTAGTGGGTAATACTATTTTTACGGGAGAATATTTTCCGCAATATCTATTATGATTTTTCAATTGTTTTGACTTTTTAGTAAAAAACGATAAACAACGTTTACATATTTCAATTTTTTCTGTATGTTTTGTTAACTGTGATCTTATTAACTGGGAAAAATTCTTTATATAACAATAATGATAATTAGCATTATTACAATTTTGTACAAAAAATATTCATATCAGTTCCATATTTATAAAAAATAATTGTTCATATATTTTTTTTGTTAGCGTGTTCTTTTTGAATAATTGTTCATATATTTTTTTGTTAGCGTGTTCTTTTTGTGTGGAATATGTATTTGTTATAAAACGAATAATATTCTTAGTTATTTTACTAATGTAAATTACAATAGAAAGATAGGTTATCTATGATTATACTTACATTTTTGTAAAGATCCGATGTATTGAGACCTATGCTGGCTAAAAACCAATCTATTGCTATAAATTGTTTTTTATTGTATGGCTATTTATACTGTCAACCGATCGATAACAGGAAAACAGTAAACAATGTATTTTGAACCAATACCGTGCTGTTGTTTAAATTTTTTAAAAACTGTTGTCAATAAAATGCGCTGTGACTGATACTGAATAATCGGTAATTATTTAACCTCTTGATCTCGTATTTTTGTTGTTGTCAGTAAACAAAATATTTACTTGATTTTTTAATCTTCTACTTACGCGTATTGAGAAGGTGTGAAACTGATAATGTATTTTCTGTGTATATAAACCGATTGAAAATTGTGGTTAAATTTTTTTAAACTGTTGTCAATAAAATGCGATGTGACTGATAATGAATAATCAGTAATAATTACTTGACCTCTTGATCTCGTATTTTTGTTGTTGTCGGTAAACAAGTTATTAACTTGACCTTTTAATCTTCTACTTACACGTATTGAGAAGGTGTGAAACTGATAATGCATTTTCTGTGTATATAAGCCGATTGAAAATTGTGATTTAGCATCCAGAAACATACCAGCTACTACAGTCTGCGATCGTCATTAAGGTAATATTATTATTTTTATTTTTTGTTATGTTCTACACAAGAACATGTACAGTAATTCTTGGTTACCTGTAAAATATGTGTTTTTCCTATGTTATTTTAAATATATTATTATAAAAGTATACAAAAAAATTAATTTGTCTTTGTTATAAGTGTTAACTATATTATTTTTATATAATGTGTTCTATACGTTTATCTATTAATTTTATTTTTTTATCTAAGTTATTAAAGGTTCCATTTTAGTATTTAAAATATATTTTCTATTTTTTCTGTTTTATTTAATTTATCTTTGTTTAGTTTTGTATAATAATTCTTAGGTTACCAGTCACAAAATTAGTAATTTAACGAAAATTTATTTTTGTATGTTATAGATTTTGATTTCTGTGTATATAAGCCGATTGAAAATTGTAATTCAGCATCCAGAAACATACCAGCTACTACAGTCTGCGATCGTCATTAAGTAATATTATTATTTTTATTTTTTGTTATGTTCTACACAAGAACATGTACAGTAATTCTTGGTTACCTGTAAAAATATGTGTTTTTCCTATGTTATTTTAAAATATATTATTATAAAAAGTATACAAAAAAAATTAATTTGTCTTTGTTATAAGTGTTAACTATATTATTTTTATATAATGTGTTCTATACGTTTATCTATTAATTTTATTTTTTTATCTAAGTTATTAAAGGTTCCATTTTAGTATTTAAAATATATTTTCTATTTTTTCTGTTTTATTTAATTTATCTTTGTTTAGTTTTGTATAATAATTCTTAGGTTACCAGTCATAAAATTAGTAATTTAACGAAAATTTATTTTTGTATGTTATAGATTTTGATAATTTAAAATCTTATCATTGTAATGGATGCTCAGCATGAAGAAGGTCTTTTATTTAATTTGTGTTTGTTTAGTTTAACATATATAAATAATATGTATAACAATTCTTAGTTACCAGTTATAAATTAGTAATGTAATGAAAAATTATTTTTTTGTATGTTATAGATTTTGACAATTTAAAATCTTATCATTGTAATGAATGCTCAGCATGAAGGAGGTCTTTTATTTAATTTGTCTTTGTTATAAATAATATGTATAACAATTCTTAGTTACCAGTTATAAATTAGTAATGTAACGAAAAATTATTTTTGTATGTTATAGATTTTGACAACTTAAAATCTTAAATCATTGTAATGGATGCACAACATGAAGGAGGTCTTCATCATGAAGAATGTTTGTCGTTAGAAGACATTTTAAAATTAATTTATTATCTGGGTCTATCTTCCTACGGTCAATGGGAAGATATGATGAAAAAAATTCAACCAGACATTATCTCAATAGATAATGTTAATGTTTTTTCTCTATATATTCAATTACGAGATGTAACCAAAAAAATAAAATTTGCTCTCGAAACTACAATTGTTAATTCACAAAAAGACTTGATGTTTTTAAATAATTATTTATTCGATATTGACGAAATATATAACTATTTGAATACAAATATTGTTCATTTTAAAGAAAAAAATATATTAAGAACAACGTTTTCTATAATCAATTCTATTATAAAAAATAAAATGATGTATAGATTTGAAGATGAAGAAGAAGAAGATCCGATGAACATTGACATTGTTAATAATGACGATGATGATGACGATGGTGATGATGATTTTAAAAGATTATTTAAATCAGTTAAACGTTATACATCTAAAAACGAAAAAACTGATGAATTGTATGATCAGTATATTTCTTTTAAAAAAGATGATTCAACTAAAACTTTAACAACACCCGGAGAAAAGGGTCGTTACTTAATAAAAATTGATATAACTGATGTTAACGATTTAAAAGGAATAAATAAGAAAGACAGATGGACTAAAGCTGCCTATAGAAGTCAATTTTTATTGCAAAGTAAAGATTCTACTTATATGCAATTGCATAAAATTGTATTGTCAAAATCACGCGAATTGGCTAAGATAAAAAATATTAAAAAACAAACTTATAAAAACTAATCTTAATGTTTTTGGTTAAGATCAAAAAATGTTTCCTATAAAAAAAGAAATTTTTAAAAATGAATATTTTTGTTTTAAATATATTCCTACAAAATTATGGACAAAAAATCTACCGTTTTAAAAAAAAACAAAAAATTGTATCTAGTAAAAATCAAAACTCTTGCTATCACATTGATATGTAACATATTTTTTTTTTTAGAATCTTTTTATGTACATGTATTATATTGTATATTTAAATCAGTTAAACGTTATACATCTAAAAACGAAAAAACTGATGAATTGTATGATCAGTATATTTCTTTTAAAAAAGATGATTCAACAAAAACTTTAACAACACCCCGGAGAAAAAGGGTCGTTACTTAATAAAAATTGATAATCTTAATGTTTTTGGTTAAGATAAAAAAAAAATGTTTCCTATAAAAAAAGAAAATTTCAAAAAATGAATATTTTTGTTTTAAATATATTCCTACAGATTATGGATAAAAAATCTACCGTTTTTAAAAAAAAAACGACAAATTGTAAGAAAAATGCTGTCGAATAAGAACAGATGATAATTCATCATCACAACCTGGTTCATATGTTTCAGATTTTTATAAAAAACTGATCTTAATATTTTGGTTAAGATAAAAAAAAATGTTTCCTATAAAAAAGAAATTTTCAAATTTTTTGTATGTAAAATATGTTGATATTTTATATTTGTTGTAGTATGTAACTTATACACAATTACAACAATTTTTTGTATGTAAATTAATTAAAAAAAATGCTGGTATAAAAAAGTATGTATGTTTTTTAGTATGTAACTAAAATGTTTAAAATCTTCTATTTTGTATGTAAAAAAATCAAAACAAAGTTTCCTATAAAAAAAGAAAATTTCAAATTTTTGTTGTATGTATTTTGTTGGTATTCACTTTGTATTTGTTGTAGTATGTAATCTATACACAATTACACAATTACAACAATTTTTGTGTATGTAAATTAATAAAAAATGCTGGTATAAAAAAAGTATGTATGTATTTATGTATGTATGCATGTATGTATGTATGTTGTATAGAATGGTAAACTGTAAAAATTATAATTGTAATATAGACTATATGTTTTGAATATATGTTTTTTAGTATTAATAAATCAAAAAATCAAAATGTTTTAAAATTTTTATTTTTTTTTAAAAAAAAACCTTTATTTTACATATAATTACAATAAAAAGTTAAGTAATCATACAGTCCCAACAATTTATTCTTTTAGTGTCTTCATCATGTTCATCACACAAACAGTTCCAATATTGAATTATCCATTTAGTAATATAAAACACGTTACTTAATGCACAGTTTGTTGAAGAATGATCATACGGACAACGTATACTATTTAAAGACTGCTTCTTCAAGACGCTTAGAGACGGACACTTGAGTGATTCAATATCCACTATTTTTACATGACAGTTCAATTCTTTTTGTAAAGCTATTTTTTTTTCACGTCCTTTTACATAAATGCACTTTCCATATATATATATATATATGAATTTAATATTACTGGAAGTTCACTATATTCTGTTAATCCACAATTCCAACTAAGTCCCAGATAATTATTGTTAATCCAGTCATTAACTTTTTTTTTCTTTTCTGATAGATGTCTGTAATCGAATGGAGGTAAGAATAAGTATTGATTACAAACATCAGCGAATTTAGTGTTTACTATAGGTTGCACGCACAGTTCTTTAATAATATAATTATTTCCATCATCGCGAAAACTTTGAAAGTCGATAACATATTCCATTGCGTGCAACAGCAGAACTGATATCAGTTTTATCAGTGTAGTAATAATACAAATTATACAGTTAAGCAATCATACAGTCCCAATATTTTTGTCTTTCAATTTCTTGTTCCAGTATTCGATAATCCACTTAGTTAAATTATGTACATTATTTAAAGCACAATAATACGAATTATGTTTGAAAGGACAGTGAATAGAATATGGAGTCTGCTGTTTTAACACTTTTCAACGAACTCGGAATGTTTATGTGTACGCGGGGCGTGTCAACAAACGCCGTCTGTTTATATTTACATTTTTGTTACTAGGTCAGTATGTTTCAAGGTCACGGTTTACTATAGAATAACACAATCGTTAAAGACACGATCACGATTACAAAATAAAAATGTAATATATTTAGGTAAAGACGGACGGACGCCACGCTGTCTACACTGTAAAAAGGAGAAAAAAAACACGTCAACGAACTCGGAATGTCTATTGTGTACGCGGGGCGGGGGCGTGTCAACAAACGCCGTCTGTTTATATTTACATTTTATACTGTTTATATTTACATTTTTTAGGAATGTTTATGGGGCGTGTCAACAAACGCCGTCTGTTTATATTTACATTTTATACTGTTTATATTTACATTTTTTAGGAATGTTTATGTGTACGCGGCGTCGCGCGCGCGCGCGTCTGTTTATATTTACATTTTTTACTGTTTATGTTTATATATACATTTTTTACTAGGGGCGGGGACAATAGCGAGTGTCCTAGCGCATACATGTATTGTGTCCCAGCGCATACATGCCTGTTTTTTTTGTCCTAGCGCATACATACATAGTGGGGTATTGTGTCCCAGCGCATACATGGCTGTTTTTTTTGTCCTGGCGCATACATGCATAGTGGGTATTGTGTCCCAGCGCATACATGGCTGTTTTTTGAGTCCCAGCGCATACATACATATACTACTGGAGAAGATAGCTGTTATAGTTATTAACACTCGTACTTTTGGTTGACACATATTTCTTCTTGTTACAATGTTTTTTTAATTTTTCTTTTTCTTAACGTTACATATTACACTCTTTTGTAGCAGTTAGTAAAATACATAAGAATTAATCCAAACTAATAACCAATCACATAACATTTCAACAGAGCATTTCGCTCGTGCGTGTGCACTGCTTGGAGTCGTCATAGCGAGAGAGAGATTTTTCGTGCGCTACCACTGGTACAGGACGATAGATAGTGGGGAGTTTATTCCGCGAGAATATAGTCCCGGTCTCTCTCTAAATAAAACTTTTTATTTACACAAACTATCGCTAGATAATAATACATCATTTAAATTAGTTGTTTTCGTGACTATCTGTGTCTTCAGATTCTTTAATTATTCACATTATTTTTCTATATTATTTTTAATTACAGAAGACTCGGTAAACATGTCGAGTCCGGTATCAACAGGTAGGCGCCTGATAACAAGCAAAGGGTTAAATGCGACAATAATAATTATTTACAATATGTCTTTTCTTTACCGTTTCTTTGCCCTTATTAATTACTACTTCCATTCACACTTAGTACCTACATGTTTTTTATTATCATTGTGAGATTTAAATGGTTAATTGTTCGCAACTTAAAATTTTTTTTATTTCTTTATTTTTTTATAATTGTCACAATTTAAATCGTCACATACTCCGCCTCTTAACCAACACCGACTCCGGAAAATTTGGTTAGATACGTACCGAGAGTATGCTTGGGGAGTACAGTGTGAAATTTCTTATTATTATCATTATTTATTATTATTCTCTTTTATTATTATTAGTGCACAGTTTGTTGTTTTAAATTCTCTTTAAATGATCTAGTTCCCATTTAAATGTTCCTTCTGCGTGAAATTCCCTTTTTCTCACTTCTTACAGTACTAACTTATAATACTGATTTCCCTAATTTCAGCAACTCACAATATCGTGGCCCGACTGACATCAGCTTACTCTAACTCTACAGGTTAGCTTTCAGCATTCATAAATGATCTCTTGGCTCTCTTGGCTCATCATTATCCTTTTCAGCCGGCGCCGTTGTGACTCGTTACTTAACATGTATATAATTCTATCTTGATTATACACCGGTATATAATTCTATCTTGATTATATACCATAGACTTACTTTTAAATAATCCAAAGAGGGTCTCATACTACACTCTTGATTATAGTTACTTGGAGAGAAGCGGAATTTCACGAGGATTTTCTCTTTTAACTCTTTAACAATAACTAGACAAACTATGCGGAAGGGGGACACTTTACACACTGCATAATATTTCACACGCGGTGGCATTCATTGTTTAGGGAGTGCTACCGTTTATACAACAGAGAGGGTGGCTGCATAGTACAATACTGAACACGCTTTATTTTCTCTAACTTGCCACAACTGGGGTGTTTACACTATGTGACTATACTTTTATTATTATTTACCTTTCTCTTATTTACTGCGATACGATTTACTACTACTTATTTACACGTTACACAAATTTGTTTAACTTAAGATTTATTCAGCAATTATTATTCACTTATTATTACTTGGGGGTTTAAAAAAACTTACCTAGAATTATTTCCTATCGACTTACCATATTTATTTAGAACACTTTATTTACTTAGTTTTTTTTTTTTTATTTGGCTCAGTTTACAAGTTTACTGTTTTGGGACGTGGGGTTTAATACTTTATCTAACAAGGGAGTGTTAACTAGGTCATTTATTTATTTGAAAATTTAAGTCACAATATTATTTGCTTTACTATACTATACACAATTATTTCCTACACACTTTAGTACATGGTAAACATTTATTAACAGTGATTATTAAACATTTGCATTCAATTCTTATTTAACGATCAGCTGTTTCGCTGGAAAGTAGGTCAGACAGTTTTGAACAATGGCATTGTTTTGCTTACAAAGGGGACTCAGCTAGAGGGTGATGTTATTGTCTAACGCAACTTTGCGCTAGGGAGACAAGGACACTCTCACACAGGCTTGGACAAGAATTAAACTGGTTAGATTTTGTTTTCAAACAGACGTGTTGTTGAATGAACTTTTGACAAGCACATACCTGATGTTATATCGAATACACGGGGCGTCTTTAGTTAATATTATGTTCATTGCTATATCTAAATAATAATTAAAATTACCTATTTACAAAACTATTATAATAACTATTATCATTTAATTTTATTTAAGATTTTAGACACATTTAAAGTACATGAGTAAATAAATCAACAGATTATGGTCTGGGTTAATAGGCACAATTGCTGCTTAATAACACAAGTCACCAAAAAATTTTTTTTGCAAAAAATTAGCACATATAGCAAAATTTTAACTAATTAGCAGAGTGCGCAATTTATTTGTGACACTCTGTACACAATTAATTATTAAACAACAGCACAACAATAGCAGAAAATAGCAAAATAACAAAATAAACAAAATTAGCACAATTAGCAAAATAAGCAGAGTTGCGCAATTTATAACCTCTTCTCTTGAGTTATAACAGAGGGAACCCAAAGTAATTGGTTCTCCCAATTACTTAAGGCTGCCTTATTCGGGACGAGCTGAAATTTAAACAGAACAACACACAGTAAAAATAAAAGGAATCAGGGAAGGGACAACTGTTGATTTATGTACTCAGTATATGTGTGTAACAAGAAGATTCCCCTTTATTAAACATTTAAAAAACTTACGACATTTACTCAAAATACAGATCCCATTACGTTATTAATTAAATTATCAAAATTATTTAAATGGCTTTATATGTACTGTGGGATCACAACAAATTATATTTAGCTTTTCCCCGGATCCGGGTAACCATTGGTATTTAGTCTTTAAACTTTTAATCATATTCAATTCAAGATATTAGCTTGCAAGACTGTTACTTTTACTTTACCTTTACTTTTAAGTTTCATTATTATTCCATTTGAAGAATGGTATTAATTATACTACGATACGTTAAAATCTAAACTGTTACAATTGTAAGAAGCCTGAATAGTTACAATTAAATTCTTAGATTAAAATTTTTATATTCTTATAAAGTCAATCGTCTCTGAAAGTCTCTTTAAGAGAGTATTGTGTTACAATTACTATTATTATTATTCCTCGATAGACGTGCTATCGAGTCACCTTTAATTTGGGATGTAGAAATCTCCTCCATATGGTTACATCTTGGGAATCCTAAGGGCGTCGTCCTCGTCTAGGTCTGGTCTCAGTTGTTCACGGCTTAAACGTCTTCAGGATAGAGTGGGCCTTCTACACAGGTACTCGTTGATTCTCAGATGTCTCGAACTGCATTATCGGTCGGGTCTACGAGAGTTGTAATTCTGATGATTCATGTCTCCAGGTAGGATGTTGTGGAGAGTCGTCAATCGGAGAAGATAGCTGTTATAGTTATTAACATTCGTACTTTTGGTTGACACATATTTCTTCTTGTTACAATGTTTTTTTAATTTTTCTTTTTCTTAACGTTACATATTACACTCTTTTGTAGCAGTTAGTAAAATACATAAGAATTAATCCAAACTAATAACCAATCACATAACATTTCAACAGAGCATTTCGCTCGTGCGTGTGCACTGCTTGGAGTCGTCATAGCGAGAGAGAGATTTTTCGTGCGCTACCACTGGTACAGGACGATAGATAGTGGGGAGTTTATTCCGCGAGAATATAGTCCCGGTCTCTCTCTAAATAAAACTTTTTATTTACACAAACTATCGCTAGATAAAAATACATCATTTAAATTAGTTGTTTTCGTGACTATCTGTGTCTTCAGATTCTTTAATTATTCACATTATTTTCTATATTATTTTTAATTACAGAAGACTCGGTAAACATGTCGAGTCCGGTATCAACAGGTAGGCGCCTGATAACAAGCAAAGGGTTAAATGCGACAATAATAATTATTTACAATATGTCTTTTCTTTACCGTTTCTTTGCCCTTATTAATTACTACTTCCATTCACACTTAGTACCTACATGTTTTTTATTATCATTGTGAGATTTAAATGGTTAATTGTTCACAACTTAAAATTTTTTATATTTTTTTATTTTTTTATAATTGTCACAATTTAAATCGTCACATACTCCGCCTCTTAACCAACACCGACTCCGGAAAATTTGGTTAGATACGTACCGAGAGTATGCTTGGGGAGTACAGTGTGAAATTTCTTATTATTATCATTATTTATTATTATTCTCTTTTATTATTATTAGTGCACAGTTTGTTGTTTTAAATTCTCTTTAAATGATCTAGTTCTCATTTAAATGTTCCTTCTCCGTGAAATTCCCTTTTTCTCACTTCTTACAGTACTAACTTATAATACTGATTTCCCTAATTTCAGCAACTCACAATATCGTGGCCCGACTGACATCAGCTTACTCTAACTCTACAGGTTAGCTTTCAGAATTCATAAATGATCTCTTGGCTCTCTTGGCTCATCATTATCCTTTTCAGCCGGCGCCGTTGTGACTCGTTACTTAACATGTATATAATTCTATCTTGATTATACACCGGTATATAATTCTATCTTGATTATATACCATAGACTTACTTTTAAATAATCCAAAGAGGGTCTCATACTACACTCTTGATTATAGTTACTTGGAGAGAAGCGGAATTTCACGAGGATTTTCTCTTTTAACTCTTTAACAATAACTAGACAAACTATGCGGAAGGGGAACACTTTACACACTGCATAATATTTCACACGCGGTGGCATTCATTGTTTAGGGAGTGCTACCGTTTATACAACAGAGAGGGTGGCTGCATAGTACAATACTGAACACGCTTTATTTTCTCTAACTTGCCACAACTGGGGTGTTTACACTATGTGACTATACTTTTATTATTATTTACCTTTCTCTTATTTACTGCGATACGATTTACTACTACTTATTTACACGTTACACAAATTTGTTTAACTTAAGATTTATTCAGCAATTATTATTCACTTATTATTACTTGGGGGTTTAAAAAAACTTACCTAGAATTATTTCCTATCGACTTACCATATTTATTTAGAACACTTTATTTACTTAGTTTTTTTTTTTTTATTTGGCTCAGTTTACAAGTTTACTGTTTTGGGACGTGGGGTTTAATACTTTATCTAACAAGGGAGTGTTAACTAGGTCATTTATTTATTTGAAAATTTAAGTCACAATATTATTTGCTTTACTATACTATACACAATTATTTCCTACACACTTTAGTACATGGTAAACATTTATTAACAGTGATTATTAAACATTTGCATTCAATTCTTATTTAACGATCAGCTGTTTCGCTGGAAAGTAGGTCAGACAGTTTTGAACAATGGCATTGTTTTGCTTACAAAGGGGACTCAGCTAGAGGGTGATGTTATTGTCTAACGCAACTTTGCGCTAGGGAGACAAGGACACTCTCACACAGGCTTGGACAAGAATTAAACTGGTTAGATTTTGTTTTCAAACAGACGTGTTGTTGAATGAACTTTTGACAAGCACATACCTGATGTTATATCGAATACACGGGGCGTCTTTAGTTAATATTATGTTCATTGCTATATCTAAATAATAATTAAAATTACCTATTTACAAAACTATTATAATAACTATTATCATTTAATTTTATTTAAGATTTTAGACACATTTAAAGTACATGAGTAAATAAATCAACAGATTATGGTCTGGGTTAATAGGCACAATTGCTGCTTAATAACACAAGTCACCAAAAATTTTTTTTTGCAAAAAATTAGCAAATATAGCAAAATTTTAACTAATTAGCAGAGTGCGCAATTTATTTGTGACACTCTGTACACAATTAATTATTAAACAACAGCACAACAATAGCAGAAAATAGCAAAATAACAAAATAAACAAAATTAGCACAATTAGCAAAATAAGCAGAGTTGCGCAATTTATAACCTCTTCTCTTGAGTTATAACAGAGGGAACCCAAAGTAATTGGTTCTCCCAATTACTTAAGGCTGCCTTATTCGGGACGAGCTGAAATTTAAACAGAACAACACACAGTAAAAATAAAAGGAATCAGGGAAGGGACAACTGTTGATTTATGTACTCAGTATATGTGTGTAACAAGAAGATTCCCCTTTATTAAACATTTAAAAAACTTACGACATTTACTCAAAATACAGATCCCATTACGTTATTAATTAAATTATCAAAATTATTTAAATGGCTTTATATGTACTGTGGGATCACAACAAATTATATTTAGCTTTTCCCCGGATCCGGGTAACCATTGGTATTTAGTCTTTAAACTTTTAATCATATTCAATTCAAGATATTAGCTTGCAAGACTGTTACTTTTACTTTACCTTTACTTTTAAGTTTCATTATTATTCCATTTGAAGAATGGTATTAATTATACTACGATACGTTAAAATCTAAACTGTTACAATTGTAAGAAGCCTGAATAGTTACAATTAAATTCTTAGATTTAAATTTTTATATTCTTATAAAGTCAATCGTCTCTGAAAGTCTCTTTAAGAGAGTATTGTGTTACAATTACTATTATTATTATTCCTCGATAGACGTGCTATCGAGTCACCTTTAATTTGGGATGTAGAAATCTCCTCCATATGGTTACATCTTGGGAATCCTAAGGGCGTCGTCCTCGTCTAGGTCTGGTCTCAGTTGTTCACGGCTTAAACGTCTTCAGGATAGAGTGGGCCTTCTACACAGGTACTCGTTGATTCTCAGATGTCTCGAACTGCATTATCGGTCGGGTCTACGAGAGTTGTAATTCTGATGATTCATGTCTCCAGGTAGGATGTTGTGGAGAGTCGTCAATCGGAGAAGATAGCTGTTATAGTTATTAACATTCGTACTTTTGGTTGACACATATTTCTTCTTGTTACAATGTTTTTTTAATTTTTCTTTTTCTTAACGTTACATATTACACTCTTTTGTAGCAGTTAGTAAAATACATAAGAATTAATCCAAACTAATAACCAATCACATAACATTTCAACAGAGCATTTCGCTCGTGCGTGTGCACTGCTTGGAGTCGTCATAGCGAGAGAGAGATTTTTCGTGCGCTACCACTGGTACAGGACGATAGATAGTGGGGAGTTTATTCCGCGAGAATATAGTCCCGGTCTCTCTCTAAATAAAACTTTTTATTTACACAAACTATCGCTAGATAAAAATACATCATTTAAATTAGTTGTTTTCGTGACTATCTGTGTCTTCAGATTCTTTAATTATTCACATTATTTTCTATATTATTTTTAATTACAGAAGACTCGGTAAACATGTCGAGTCCGGTATCAACAGGTAGGCGCCTGATAACAAGCAAAGGGTTAAATGCGACAATAATAATTATTTACAATATGTCTTTTCTTTACCGTTTCTTTGCCCTTATTAATTACTACTTCCATTCACACTTAGTACCTACATGTTTTTTATTATCATTGTGAGATTTAAATGGTTAATTGTTCACAACTTAAAATTTTTTATATTTTTTTATTTTTTTATAATTGTCACAATTTAAATCGTCCCATACTCCGCCTCTTAACCAACACCGACTCCGGAAAATTTGGTTAGATACGTACCGAGAGTATGCTTGGGGAGTACAGTGTGAAATTTCTTATTATTATCATTATTTATTATTATTCTCTTTTATTATTATTAGTGCACAGTTTGTTGTTTTAAATTCTCTTTAAATGATCTAGTTCTCATTTAAATGTTCCTTCTCCGTGAAATTCCCTTTTTCTCACTTCTTACAGTACTAACTTATAATACTGATTTCCCTAATTTCAGCAACTCACAATATCGTGGCCCGACTGACATCAGCTTACTCTAACTCTACAGGTTAGCTTTCAGAATTCATAAATGATCTCTTGGCTCTCTTGGCTCATCATTATCCTTTTCAGCCGGCGCCGTTGTGACTCGTTACTTAACATGTATATAATTCTATCTTGATTATACACCGGTATATAATTCTATCTTGATTATATACCATAGACTTACTTTTAAATAATCCAAAGAGGGTCTCATACTACACTCTTGATTATAGTTACTTGGAGAGAAGCGGAATTTCACGATGATTTTCTCTTTTAACTCTTTAACAATAACTAGACAAACTATGCGGAAGGGGAACACTTTACACACTGCATAATATTTCACACGCGGTGGCATTCATTGTTTAGGGAGTGCTACCGTTTATACAACAGAGAGGGTGGCTGCTTAGTACAATACTGAACACGCTTTATTTTCTCTAACTTGCCACAACTGGGGTGTTTACACTATGTGACTATACTTTTATTATTATTTACCTTTCTCTTATTTACTGCGATACGATTTACTACTACTTATTTACACGTTACACAAATTTGTTTAACTTAAGATTTATTCAGCAATTATTATTCACTTATTATTACTTGGGGGTTTAAAAAAACTTACCTAGAATTATTTCCTATCGACTTACCATATTTATTTAGAACACTTTATTTACTTAGTTTTTTTTTTTTATCTAGCCCAGTTTACAAGTTTACTGTTTTGGGACGTGGGGTTTAATACTTTATCTAACAAGGGAGGGTTAACTAGGTCATTTATTTATTTGAAAATTTAAGTCACAATATTATTTGCTTTACTATACTATACACAATTATTTCCTACACACTTTAGTACATGGTAAACATTTATTAACAGTGATTATTAAACATTTGCATTCAATTCTTATTTAACGATCAGCTGTTTCGCTGGAAAGTAGGTCAGACAGTTTTGAACAATGGCATTGTTTTGCTTACAAAGGGGACTCAGCTAGAGGGTGATGTTATTGTCTAACGCAACTTTGCGCTAGGGAGACAAGGACACTCTCACACAGGCTTGGACAAGAATTAAACTGGTTAGATTTTGTTTTCAAACAGACGTGTTGTTGAATGAACTTTTGACAAGCACATACCTGATGATATATCGAATACACGGGGCGTCTTTAGTTAATATTATGTTCATTGCTATATCTAAATAATAATTAAAATTACCTATTTACAAAACTATTATAATAACTATTATCATTTAATTTTATTTAAGATTTTAGACACATTTAAAGTACATGAGTAAATAAATCAACAGATTATGGTCTGGGTTTATAGGCACAATTGCTGCTCAATAACACAAGTCACCAAAAATTTTTTTTTGCAAAAAATTAGCACATATAGCAAAATTTTAACTAATTAGCAGAGTGCGCAATTTATTTGTGACACTCTGTACACAATTAATTATTAAACAACAGCACAACAATAGCAGAAAATAGCTAAATAACAAAATAAACAAAATTAGCACAATTAGCAAAATAAGCAGAGTTGCGCAATTTATAACCTCTTCTCTTGAGTTATAACAGAGGGAACCCAAAGTAATTGGTTCGCCCAATTACTTAAGGCTGCCTCATTCGGGACGAGCTGAAATTTAAACAGAACAACACACAGTAAAAATGAAAGGAATCAGGGAAGGGACAACTGTTGATTTATGTACTCAGTATATGTGTGTAACAAGAAGATTCCCCTTTATTAAACATTTAAAAAGCTTATGACATTTACTCAAAATACAGATCCCATTACGTTATTAATTAAATTATCAAAATTATTTAAATGGCTTTATATGTACTGTGGGATCACAACAAATTATATTTAGCTTTTCCCCGGATCCGGGTAACCATTGGTATTTAGTCTTTAAACTTTTAATCATATTCAATTCAAGATATTAGCTTGCAAGACTGTTACTTTTACTTTACCTTTACTTTTAAGTTTCATTATTATTCCATTTGAAGAATGGTATTAATTATACTACGATACGTTAAAATCTAAACTGTTACAATTGTAAGAAGCCTGAATAGTTACAATTAAATTCTTAGATTAAAATTTTTATATTCTTATAAAGTCAATCGTCTCTGAAAGTCTCTTTAAGAGAGTATTGTGTTACAATTACTATTATTATTATTCCTCGATAGACGTGCTATCGAGTCACCTTTAATTTGGGATGTAGAAATCTCCTCCATATGGTTACATCTTGGGAATCCTAAGGGCGTCGTCCTCGTCTAGGTCTGGTCTCAGTTGTTCACGGCTTAAACGTCTTCAGGATAGAGTGGGCCTTCTACACAGGTACTCGTTGATTCTCAGATGTCTCGAACTGCATTATCGGTCGGGTCTACGAGAGTTGTAATTCTGATGATTCATGTCTCCAGGTAGGATGTTGTGGAGAGTCGTCAATCGGAGAAGATAGCTGTTATAGTTATTAACACTCGTACTTTTGGTTGACACATATTTCTTCTTGTTACAATGTTTTTTTAATTTTTCTTTTTCTTAACGTTACATATTACACTCTTTTGTAGCAGTTAGTAAAATACATAAGAATTAATCCAAACTAATAACCAATCACATAACATTTCAACAGAGCATTTCGCTCGTGCGTGTGCACTGCTTGGAGTCGTCATAGCGAGAGAGAGATTTTTCGTGCGCTACCACTGGTACAGGACGATAGATAGTGGGGAGTTTATTCCGCGAGAATATAGTCCCGGTCTCTCTCTAAATAAAACTTTTTATTTACACAAACTATCGCTAGATAAAAATACATCATTTAAATTAGTTGTTTTCGTGACTATCTGTGTCTTCAGATACTTTAATTATTCACATTATTTTTCTATATTATTTTTAATTACAGAAGACTCGGTAAACATGTCGAGTCCGGTATCAACAGGTAGGCGCCTGATGACAAGCAAAGGGTCAAATGCGACAATAATAATTATTTACAATATGTCTTTTCTTTACCGTTTCTTTGCCCTTATTAATTACTACTTCCATTCACACTTAGTACCTACATGTTTTTTATTATCATTGTGAGATTTAAATGGTTAATTGTTCACAACTTAAATTTTTTTTTATTTCTTTATTTTTTTATAATTGTCACAATTTAAATCGTCGCATACTCCGCCTCTTAACCAACACCGACTCCGGAAAATTTGGTTAGATACGTACCGAGAGTATGCTTGGGGAGTACAGTGTGAAATTTCTTATTATTATCATTATTTATTATTATTCTCTTTTATTATTATTAGTGCACAGTTTGTTGTTTTAAATTCTCTTTAAATGATCTAGTTCTCATTTAAATATTCCTTCTCCGTGAAATTCCCTTTTTCTCACTTCTTACAGTACTAACTTATAATACTGATTTCCCTAATTTCAGCAACTCACAATATCGTGGCCCGACTGACATCAGCTTACTCTAACTCTACAGGTTAGCTTTCAGCATTCATAAATGATCTCTTGGCTCTCTTGGCTCATCATTATCCTTTTCAGCCGGCGCCGTTGTGACTCGTTACTTAACATGTATATAATTCTATCTTGATTATACACCGGTATATAATTCTATCTTGATTATATACCATAGACTTACTTTTAAATAATCCAAAGAGGGTCTCATACTACACTCTTGATTATAGTTACTTGGAGAGAAGCGGAATTTCACGAGGATTTTCTCTTTTAACTCTTTAACAATAACTAGACAAACTATGCGGAAGGGGAACACTTTACACACTGCATAATATTTCACACGCGGTGGCATTCATTGTTTAGGGAGTGCTACCGTTTATACAACAGAGAGGGTGGCTGCTTAGTACAATACTGAACACGCTTTATTTTCTCTAACTTGCCACAACTGGGGTGTTTACACTATGTGACTATACTTTTATTATTATTTACCTTTCTCTTATTTACTGCGATACGATTTACTACTACTTATTTACACGTTACACAAATTTGTTTAACTTAAGATTTATTCAGCAATTATTATTCACTTATTATTACTTGGGGGTTTAAAAAAACTTACCTAGAATTATTTCCTATCGACTTACCATATTTATTTAGAACACTTTATTTACTTAGTTTTTTTTTTATTTGGCTCAGTTTACAAGTTTACTGTTTTGGGACGTGGGGTTTAATACTTTATCTAACAAGGGAGGGTTAACTAGGTCATTTATTTATTTGAAAATTTAAGTCACAATATTATTTGCTTTACTATACTATACACAATTATTTCCTACACACTTTAGTACATGGTAAACATTTATTAACAGTGATTATTAAACATTTGCATTCAATTCTTATTTAACGATCAGCTGTTTCGCTGGAAAGTAGGTCAGACAGTTTTGAACAATGGCATTGTTTTGCTTACAAAGGGGACTCAGCTAGAGGGTGATGTTATTGTCTAACGCAACTTTGCGCTAGGGAGACAAGGACACTCTCACACAGGCTTGGACAAGAATTAAACTGGTTAGATTTTGTTTTCAAACAGACGTGTTGTTGAATGAACTTTTGACAAGCACATACCTGATGTTATATCGAATACACGGGGCGTCTTTAGTTAATATTATGTTCATTGCTATATCTAAATAATAATTAAAATTACCTATTTACAAAACTATTATAATAACTATTATCATTTAATTTTATTTAAGATTTTAGACACATTTAAAGTACATGAGTAAATAAATCAACAGATTATGGTCTGGGTTTATAGGCACAATTGCTGCTTAATGACACAAGTCACCAAAAATTTTTTTTTGCAAAAAATTAGCAAATATAGCAAAATTTTAACTAATTAGCAGAGTGCGCAATTTATTTGTGACACTCTGTACACAATTAATTATTAAACAACAGCACAACAATAGCAGAAAATAGCTAAATAACAA
Source organism: Magicicada septendecula (assembly GCA_034769895.1). Taxonomy (NCBI): domain Eukaryota; kingdom Metazoa; phylum Arthropoda; class Insecta; order Hemiptera; family Cicadidae; genus Magicicada; species Magicicada septendecula. The sequence continues at coordinate 107,740,973 of CM068375.1, forward strand.
AATAAACAAAATTAGCACAATTAGCAAAATAAGCAGAGTTGCGCAATTTATAACCTCTTCTCTTGAGTTATAACAGAGGGAACCCAAAGTAATTGGTTCTCCCAATTACTTAAGGCTGCCTTATTCGGGACGAGCTGAAATTTAAACAGAACAACACACAGTAAAAATAAAAGGAATCAGGGAAGGGACAACTGTTGATTTATGTACTCAGTATATGTGTGTAACAAGAAGATTCCCCTTTATTAAACATTTAAAAAACTTATGACATTTACTCAAAATACAGATCCCATTACGTTATTAATTAAATTATCAAAATTATTTAAATGGCTTTATATGTACTGTGGGATCACAACAAATTATATTTAGCTTTTCCCCGGATCCGGGTAACCATTGGTATTTAGTCTTTAAACTTTTAATCATATTCAATTCAAGATATTAGCTTGCAAGACTGTTACTTTTACTTTACCTTTACTTTTAAGTTTCATTATTATTCCATTTGAAGAATGGTATTAATTATACTACGATACGTTAAAATCTAAACTGTTACAATTGTAAGAAGCCTGAATAGTTACAATTAAATTCTTAGATTTAAATTTTTATATTCTTATAAAGTCAATCGTCTCTGAAAGTCTCTTTAAGAGAGTATTGTGTTACAATTACTATTATTATTATTCCTCGATAGACGTGCTATCGAGTCACCTTTAATTTGGGATGTAGAAATCTCCTCCATATGGTTACATCTTGGGAATCCTAAGGGCGTCGTCCTCGTCTAGGTCTGGTCTCAGTTGTTCACGGCTTAAACGTCTTCAGGATAGAGTGGGCCTTCTACACAGGTACTCGTTGATTCTCAGATGTCTCGAACTGCATTATCGGTCGGGTCTACGAGAGTTGTAATTCTGATGATTCATGTCTCCAGGTAGGATGTTGTGGAGAGTCGTCAATCGGAGAAGATAGCTGTTATAGTTATTAACACTCGTACTTTTGGTTGACACATATTTCTTCTTGTTACAATGTTTTTTAATTTTTCTTTTTCTTAACGTTACATATTACACTCTTTTGTAGCAGTTAGTAAAATACATAAGAATTAATCCAAACTAATAACCAATCACATAACATTTCAACAGAGCATTTCGCTCGTGCGTGTGCACTGCTTGGAGTCGTCATAGCGAGAGAGAGATTTTTCGTGCGCTACCACTGGTACAGGACGATAGATAGTGGGGAGTTTATTCCGCGAGAATATAGTCCCGGTCTCTCTCTAAATAAAACTTTTTATTTACACAAACTATCGCTAGATAAAAATACATCATTTAAATTAGTTGTTTTCGTGACTATCTGTGTCTTCAGATTCTTTAATTATTCACATTATTTTCTATATTATTTTTAATTACAGAAGACTCGGTAAACATGTCGAGTCCGGTATCAACAGGTAGGCGCCTGATAACAAGCAAAGGGTTAAATGCGACAATAATAATTATTTACAATATGTCTTTTCTTTACCGTTTCTTTGCCCTTATTAATTACTACTTCCATTCACACTTAGTACCTACATGTTTTTTATTATCATTGTGAGATTTAAATGGTTAATTGTTCACAACTTAAAATTTTTTATATTTTTTTATTTTTTTATAATTGTCACAATTTAAATCGTCACATACTCCGCCTCTTAACCAACACCGACTCCGGAAAATTTGGTTAGATACGTACCGAGAGTATGCTTGGGGAGTACAGTGTGAAATTTCTTATTATTATCATTATTTATTATTATTCTCTTTTATTATTATTAGTGCACAGTTTGTTGTTTTAAATTCTCTTTAAATGATCTAGTTCTCATTTAAATGTTCCTTCTCCGTGAAATTCCCTTTTTCTCACTTCTTACAGTACTAACTTATAATACTGATTTCCCTAATTTCAGCAACTCACAATATCGTGACCCGACTGACATCAGCTTACTCTAACTCTACAGGTTAGCTTTCAGCATTCATAAATGATCTCTTGGCTCTCTTGGCTCATCATTATCCTTTTCAGCCGGCGCCGTTGTGACTCGTTACTTAACATGTATATAATTCTATCTTGATTATACACCGGTATATAATTCTATCTTGATTATATACCATAGACTTACTTTTAAATAATCCAAAGAGGGTCTCATACTACACTCTTGATTATAGTTACTTGGAGAGAAGCGGAATTTCACGATGATTTTCTCTTTTAACTCTTTAACAATAACTAGACAAACTATGCGGAAGGGGAACACTTTACACACTGCATAATATTTCACACGCGGTGGCATTCATTGTTTAGGGAGTGCTACCGTTTATACAACAGAGAGGGTGGCTGCTTAGTACAATACTGAACACGCTTTATTTTCTCTAACTTGCCACAACTGGGGTGTTTACACTATGTGACTATACTTTTATTATTATTTACCTTTCTCTTATTTACTGCGATACGATTTACTACTACTTATTTACACGTTACACAAATTTGTTTAACTTAAGATTTATTCAGCAATTATTATTCACTTATTATTACTTGGGGGTTTAAAAAAACTTACCTAGAATTATTTCCTATCGACTAACCATATTTATTTAGAACACTTTATTTACTTAGTTTTTTTTTTTTTTATTTGGCCCAGTTTACAAGTTTACTGTTTTGGGACGTGGGGTTTAATACTTTATCTAACAAGGGAGGGTTAACTAGGTCATTTATTTATTTGGAAATTTAAGTCACAATATTATTTGCTTTACTATACTATACACAATTATTTCCTACACACTTTAGTACATGGTAAACATTTATTAACAGTGATTATTAAACATTTGCATTCAATTCTTATTTAACGATCAGCTGTTTCGCTGGAAAGTAGGTCAGACAGTTTTGAACAATGGCATTGTTTTGCTTACAAAGGGGACTCAGCTAGAGGGTGATGTTATTGTCTAACGCAACTTTGCGCTAGGGAGACAAGGACACTCTCACACAGGCTTGGACAAGAATTAAACTGGTTAGATTTTGTTTTCAAACAGACGTGTTGTTGAATGAACTTTTGACAAGCACATACCTGATGATATATCGAATACACGGGGCGTCTTTAGTTAATATTATGTTCATTGCTATATCTAAATAATAATTAAAATTACCTATTTACAAAACTATTATAATAACTATTATCATTTAATTTTATTTAAGATTTTAGACACATTTAAAGTACATGAGTAAATAAATCAACAGATTATGGTCTGGGTTTATAGGCACAATTGCTGCTTAATAACACAAGTCACCAAAAATTTTTTTTTGCAAAAAATTAGCACATATAGCAAAATTTTAACTAATTAGCAGAGTGCGCAATTTATTTGTGACACTCTGTACACAATTAATTATTAAACAACAGCACAACAATAGCAGAAAATAGCTAAATAACAAAATAAACAAAATTAGCACAATTAGCAAAATAAGCAGAGTTGCGCAATTTATAACCTCTTCTCTTGAGTTATAACAGAGGGAACCCAAAGTAATTGGTTCTCCCAATTACTTAAGGCTGCCTTATTCGGGACGAGCTGAAATTTAAACAGAACAACACACAGTAAAAATGAAAGGAATCAGGGAAGGGACAACTGTTGATTTACGTACTCAGTATATGTGTGTAACAAGAAGATTCCCCTTTATTAAACATTTAAAAAGCTTATGACATTTACTCAAAATACAGATCCCATTACGTTATTAATTAAATTATCAAAATTATTTAAATGGCTTTATATGTACTGTGGGATCACAACAAATTATATTTAGCTGTTCCCCGGATCCGGGTAACCATTGGTATTTAGTCTTTAAACTTTTAATCATATTCAATTCAAGATATTAGCTTGCAAGACTGTTACTTTTACTTTACCTTTACTTTTAAGTTTCATTATTATTCCATTTGAAGAATGGTATTAATTATACTACGATACGTTAAAATCTAAACTGTTACAATTGTAAGAAGCCTGAATAGTTACAATTAAATTCTTAGATTTAAATTTTTATATTCTTATAAAGTCAATCGTCTCTGAAAGTCTCTTTAAGAGAGTATTGTTTTACAATTACTATTATTACTATTCCTCGATAGACGTGCTATCGAGTCACCTTTAATTTGGGATGTAGAAATCTCCTCCATATGGTTACATCTTGGGAATCCTAAGGGCGTCGTCCTCGTCTAGGTCTGGTCTCAGTTGTTCACGGCTTAAACGTCTTCAGGATAGAGTGGGCCTTCTACACAGGTACTCGTTGATTCTCAGATGTCTCGAACTGCATTATCGGTCGGGTCTACGAGAGTTGTAATTCTGATGATTCATGTCTCCAGGTAGGATGTTGTGGAGAGTCGTCAATCGGAGAAGATAGCTGTTATAGTTATTAACACTCGTACTTTTGGTTGACACATATTTCTTCTTGTTACAATGTTTTTTTAATTTTTCTTTTCCTTAACGTTACATATTACACTCTTTTGTAGCAGTTAGTAAAATACATAAGAATTAATCCAAACTAATAACCAATCACATAACATTTCAACAGAGCATTTCGCTCGTGCGTGTGAACTGCTTGGAGTCGTCATAGCGAGAGAGAGATTTTTCGTGCGCTACCACTGGTACAGGACGATAGATAGTGGGGAGTTTATTCCGCGAGAATATAGTCCCGGTCTCTCTCTAAATAAAACTTTTTATTTACACAAACTATCGCTAGATAAAAATACATCATTTAAATTAGTTGTTTTCGTGACTATCTGTGTCTTCAGATTCTTTAATTATTCACATTATTTTTCTATATTATTTTTAATTACAGAAGACTCGGTAAACATGTCGAGTCCGGTATCAACAGGTAGGCGCCTGATAACAAGCAAAGGGTTAAATGCGACAATAATAATTATTTACAATATGTCTTTTCTTTACCGTTTCTTTGCCCTTATTAATTACTACTTCCATTCACACTTAGTACCTACATGTTTTTTATTATCATTGTGAGATTTAAATGGTTAATTGTTCGCAATTTAAAATTTTTTTATTTCTTTATTTTTTTATAATTGTCACAATTTAAATCGTCACAGTGAGAGAGCGGTAGTCACATCAACATCTGTGACTACCAGAAGAGCAGTGCACCAGGATGCTCCCCGAAGCCCTCAGACCCAGGAATCCAACAGAATACACTGAAGGACCCAGATCGGCCCGAAACGAGAGCCACTGGACAATCTGCAACACTCCTAACACACTATTATTCATCATGGTGCCGTTTGAGTTCTTCTACACAAAAACACAGGTGGGAACGTTTTAATTATCACTCTTCTATCAGCATCAACTCAATAGACCGGCTACCCTTGTGCTCGCATTAAACGTCTTTGTTAAGAACTTGCAAAACCTTAAATCAAGAACTCAAATTGTTTAAAAAAAAATTTAACTGAATACTTTGTAACTGGTCTGACATACAACATGAGGGGTTAGTTAAATGGTTTTGCTAGAACATGGGTTCCTCCCTTAAACTATTTCAAATCTAATCTGTATTACCCTCATTTATTATAATTAGTGTGAAGTGTGAATTACATGAATATATGTATCACTTATGTCTATTTTATAACAACATAAATTAATGACTATTTATATAAAATGAAACATGATTAGAACATTGTGTCGCAACTTAAACGCAAAATACATTTGTTACTTGTTAAAAGAGTGTTGATTGCAAATCCTGTCACTCTGTTTGGGCTCCAGCACAATTTTCGCTTCCTCTAGGTTAAGTAGCCTATTCTTAAATTTTGCGTAACGGCTTAGTAGCGTCGTTACAGTAGGACAGAGATTAAGAAAAGAATTGCTCTAGCAAATTAAGCGTTTCAGAACAAAATGATTTTCCTTACAAATAATTACTTAAGTATATATTGTTGGGTCCTTCAGTCTTTCGACTGGTTTGTACCCTCCCCTCATATACCCGTGGTACGTGTGTTACGGAGTCTCTCCCAGGTATATAGAACCTACAGTTTAACGCCGGATCCGAACGGCATAGTTGCGGAGGGTTTATACTAGACAGGATACCTCTCGCTGGTTTGCCATTACCTTGCGAGGGGGAACGGGTATTTAAATCAGATGGCACCGGCGGGAATCGAACCCGCGCCGACGCCCGCGCTGCTTCACTGCGCCACACGCAAGCCGCTACGTCACGACCGCTCCCACTTAAGTAAGGAGATGAGGAAAAGGTTTGAAAAAACATTTGAGTGGCGTGTCTAAACTTATGGGTGTGAGGCGTGGACCTTCGGCAAAATAAAAAGAGGCAGCTGGAAGCAAGGAATCTGGGTCTAGAGGAGAACTACGAAGAAAGCCACATTTTACTGCCAGCTAGGGAATATTCCGTTAACGCATTCTGAGCAGATTCATTAATTTCGCTCTAACCACTTTGTATTATAGTGGTCGGCAAAATGAGTACTGGATTACAAAATATTTGAGCACTCTCTAATGTCTACAGTTCCAAGGAAATCTTCTCTTAACAAAAAGAAAAACTCAAATTTCGCTGCCTGACTTTTTATATTTTTTTATGTAACTCAGATTTCTGCCCTGTATAGAAAAATGGATAAAACTATTATTTCATATAACTTAAAAGTGAATTTCTTAAGATTTGTCTTTACAGTGGTGCCACTACCTAACTTAAACTTTGCCAACTTTATATGTAACCAGCGTAAAAGTAGGACTTTTGGCCATGGGGTCAAAATTTTTTAAATTTTCAAAACTAGTCTCTGTATTCAGATTTGGCTTAAGATTTTCTTTTGTTAAATGTCCCAATTGTAATTTGCAATTTATCAAAGTGTTGCCCCACTGAAGTCTCAAAATTCTGAAACTTCCAAACGTAACACTACGTAGGCCTACAGATTTTACTTAAAGTACCTTTGAATTTAATACACCACATACATATTTCCGATTTTATCAGGCCTTTCACCCACATTTTGGCTCCCGACGTCCAATAATATTGAAATTATAATAAGTAAACACTAAATTCATATTTTGATTAATTATTGTTTTTAATTTGATACTCACGTGAATATTTGTTTTTTTCAAACTTTGACCTCTTGCATTTTTTCCTTCCACCCCCCTGTTTCTGGGAGATCAATCTAAAAGATAATAGGGTTCTGTAGGTTAAAAATATGGATACGCATGCCAAGTTTCACAAAAATCGGTTGATTTGTTCAAACGTTACTATGAGACATACCCAAACAGATAAACAGTAAGGCAGACAGACTAAAAGTCAAACGGCCGAGTTAAGACTGAGAATTCGCTTTCTTGTTCAAACAATACCTAGTGTTCATTGTTCTTAACAATTTTGAAACAAAGTTTTACGGAACACGGTCAACGGTTGAGTGAAATATAAATATTTCTATAATGAATGACGCTTGCTCGCATTAAGCTGTTGAAGAAACTCTCAGTGAGCGGATTCTATTCTGACAGTTCTTGAGAACAAAGATATTCGCGATAATGCAATTTTCAGTGTGACGATAGTACACTCTTAGCGTGTGTATTGTGTCCCGGTGTGTTAAATGAACTTTAGAACGTCAAGTAGATGAACATATGGCTTAAGGAATTTAGAAAAATAACTATTGGTAAGTCTCTGTGACTAGTTCTAATTTAAATTATAAAATATATCAATTAAGTTAAAAGACTTTCGCAGTTATTTAACAGATACTTTAGCAAAAATACTGACAGTATAACAGTGTGAGGACACACAACTAAAATTTATCTGCAGTATATTATGATCTCACATAACATTGTGTTCTTATATGGCAAGTTGATATTAACGTATTCAGCACACACACACACACACACACACACACACACACACACACACACACACACACACACACACACATATACCGTATATGCGAAGTTTTGTAAATAAGCTGTTAGGCGTTTATATATGGTATTTACTCTGTTTCTCGGTAATCTGCTAGGTATCTTATTAAACATTCAAATTACAGTAGTACACGCGTGAGTGCTCTGTGCTTAAAGCAAGTATAAACAGAAAATCCCAAAGGCAAACAGCTGATATCGCATAATTTACATGGACCGGTGAACAGAGCTGCCGTAAAGCTTTCTTGGAAGCTGTCCTTGTAGAATACACTGCATTTCCAGAATCATATGGTGTAACTGTAAAGCCTTATTAATCTCCTTTCGTTGACAGGAAACCAAAAAAAAAAAAAATGTACCGTTAATCAAATCTCTAAGAATGCTCCGGGTATCTTTCATATAATGCGGGGCAGCAAAGAAAGTATCTAATAAAATTGATTATAACATACATCAGAAAGCAGAAAGATACGTAGAAAAAGATGATGCAGGATATAGAAGATAAACGAGGAGTAGAAAGAGAAAACGTTAAAGAACGTCAGAGGGAGACTATGGCAATCCTTGAACAGCCTTCCAATTAAAATGCCTATTCTATCAGATATAACAAAGATAGAAATAAGGCCTACAAGAGGAGAATTATATGATTACTATGAAATTATCCAGGTTTAAGTTTTAAGGACAGAACATTGTGTCATCCGAAAAACAGATCGTTGTTTTGAACCATTTTATTAAGTTACACTACATTAAATTACTAAACAAAAGTAAATCATCAAAACCACTCCTACACACTTGACTATTTCCTTAGAATAAAAAATCTGACGTCTTGTGACTGCGGCGAAGCTATGAATAGAGTTTCACATTAAAAAAATAATCCTCTTTTTTTACAAATCTCATTACATCATCTACACAGAATTCGCGAGGACTTATTTGGTCTGTAACTCTACTGCTCCTTGAGAAACTGCTTTTCATGAGATCAAACATACGGTACAACATTACAGAACAGTCCACGTGTTTGTCGAATGTGCCAGAAGAATCGCTCTAATGTGTGTGGTATACGTGACTGTCAACGCATTCGCGAGAGTTTTCTCGAAGCCGCCAGCCGCGGGGACTCTGTCAAGGCCCCAGCTAATTACGTAGTTCACACTGGCAATAAGACGCAATTTGGAACGTTATGGTCTGTAAGCGGAGGTATAAATACATGGCGGCAGCGGCCTTAGTTTTTAGGTATAGTCGCGATAAATTACAGTGTGGTCCGAGAGTTATTATCTGGCGATATTACTGTGCGCGTTCAAGTGGTTTTTAGTGAAGTGTTGTGTTTTATAATCGAGTGTAATGTGTTATGTGTTTTATATTGTAATACAATTGTATTTTAATATTAGTGGACATTTTATTGCGTGTGAAGCATTTTTATTTGATTTGTTGTAAGAAACCGTGTTGTTAATTACGAACTGCTTAATTATGAAAATTAAAGCTGTTGATTAATGACTTAATTAGTGTCTTGTAATTATTTTGTTTTCCACTGTACCTACGACGATCAAGTAGACCGTCGTAACAGTGGTGTCAGAAGTGGGATAGAACGATTAACAATGGAAACAGTAGACACTTTGTACAAGACGAGTGTATTTCGTAATTAATCGAAAAACAATGGATGCCAGTCAGATGATGGGAAATTTACAGGCACTGCTGTTACAGACGGAGAAACGACAGGATGAGAAAGCGGAAGAGAGACAGAAAACTCTACTGCTGAAAACTGAAGAAAGACAAAAAGCACTGTTGCTGGAGTTGAAAGTACTACAGGCAGAGGAACGGAAACGCGAAACAGAAACATCAAAGTGTTAATTCAAGAGCAAAAGCAGATGTAAGAACATACTACCGCAGAATTGGGTCTCCTACATGATGACGTAGGTGAATTATGAGGTGAGCTTTACAATAAAATTACCAGAATATTTGACGTAGAAGAATCCATGTCAAATAAAATAGCTGAAGTAGAAAAAACCTGTCTTGAGTGTGGAAAAAGCTATGTCAACAAAAATAGAAGACTCGATTACAAATATAAAAGAGCAGATTAAAAATGAAGTCGAGCAGTGCCTGAAGTTACAACCAAAATAACTTTGTGAACAGACTGTACCAATGATAAAGACAGAGAAAGACACAGAAAATAAGTCAATAGAGAAGGTCCCCTCGCATGCGGTTGGGACAGTTCATGTCAAGGCCCCAACCTTTGAAGGAAGCACGCACTGGACGACGTATTTACGCCAATTCGAAGCTGCTGCATGCGCAAATAATTGGACGGGGAAAGACAAGGCAGTTTCACTCGTTCCCTCATTAAAAGGAACCGCAGCAGAACTAAGTTGCGAGATGTGTACTACTATACGCTCAGTTGAGAACAAGACGACAACGTTCGGGGGAGAGCCTTCAAGAGTTTGAAGCAAGTATCAACAGATTGATTTGATTGGCCTATCTTGAAGCACCAGCAGATTTTCGAATAAGGTTTGCGGTGCAGACATTTATTGATGGCATCGGTGATTGTGAACTTCAGCAAGTGTTACGAATGGCAAGGCATCGAAATAGCTCAGAAGCTCTTGTTCACGCCCTAGGATTTGAAGCTGCCAAGTCAGCGTCCCGCTACATTAATGGGTTTGTGCCATCACATTGCAGTTAGAAGATCCCTGTATCACATTGCCCTTACGATGGGAGCAGAAAAACAATGTTATCGGACAAACAATTCAAAAGTTCAAGAGAGTCGCAACGATTTGAAAAAGACAGAAGACCGAAATGTTACATCTGTGGAAAACATGGTCATCTACAAGTAGACTGTTGGGAGAAGAAGATACCGAGAGAAGGGAGTGATCCCACCAATTGGAGAAGTAAAGCCTGTAACATTACATTTGGCATAGCTTGATATCGTACCAGATTTAATGAAGACCATGGATAAGAAACTAAACAAGAAGAAAAATATCTTTCAAAATGATAGTGAAGATGAACAAATAACTACTTTAGACTGACTTGTACTACAACTGACCGTACCCACATTAATGTTTAGGCAAAGTGATACAAAATACCCCGATAATGACATGAATTTCAAATAATGACAAGAATAATACTTATAAAGACAGACAGCATTATGTACCAATACTATAAGTAAACAAATGGTTTTATTAAATGTATCAAAATATAAAAATAATCAAAATACAAATTGAGGGATAATAGGCCCAAACATACAATACAATGTAAAATGATATATTAGTAAATTGTTAATTGAATGATATAATGAAATAATATAACAGAACAATTATTATAGATACATGGAACATGCAACTAATTGTAAATAATAGTGGACATAATATTGTCAAGAAAATAATGTATAATCACATAATAATTGTCAAATGTATAAAAAGAAACAGAAAGAGTGCCTAGTAGGCTACAGCAATGGCTGAACTACCTAGGAAAAATGGAAAAAATAGAAAATCATTATTAAATGATTACTTTCCTTGTTATGTTCTTAAAACACGTTTAAAGTTGTGTTGATGTTAGTTATAGTTTTATTAAATAATATATGTATGATATGCCTTATGCAGTATGTATGCAACCAGGCATACACAAATTGTTTAATCACAAAATGTGAATTATGTTTTTTTATGTTGTTACTGTAATAATTATTGTTATATTTTTAAATGGTAATATTAATAGAGTTATAGGGAGTAATTTTGATGGTAGTTGCGTAATTAATAGGGATTACAATAACAGAAAATAGAAATTTAACATGTCAAGACATAGGCCTATAAAAACTTTGGAATTTTGTAAATTTTAGGAAATACTGTTAGAATTTTGTAAAACAAATGTTGTAATATGGATGATTTATAGTTAATGGTATACACAACAAATATGGAATCGAAATAATCAGTTTTAAGTTATTTAAGAAAAATTCAAATAGCAAAAATGTAACATCAGTATTTCTTAAGCAAAAATAGGCATGTTTGGTGTCTATATGTCACAAATGTTAAGACCAAAATAATGATGCTAGTAGTTTTAAATTCCCAATCAGTACAGAAAAGTTATACTAATTTAAAAGTTTTGACCAAATTCAGACATTGAAATAATGAATTTGTGTGACAATTTATATCTGAATCAACCAACCAGATTTCAAGTTTTACCTTAGCAACCAAAAATTTCAGATAAATAAAATAGGACTTCTTTAACAACGGTCATTGAAGACAGACGCGTTAATAAAACGTCTCAGATAATTATATTTTAAACAGTGAAAACACAAACCAGACTTTGTAAAACGAGCTGATATATTCAATACAAAATATTATAATAAAGAAAAGAACATCCAGAATTTAATACAGAAGAATTGAGATCCGGGGAGAAGAAGCGAAGAAGACTTGGACCCTATCTTCGTCCTGGAAGAATAAAGAAGAGGGTCTGGTGAATTTGAACAATTTATTATCTTATGTGTCAAAACCAACATTTGTGTACACGACTATCTAGGAATTAAACAAAATAAAACTGCAGACACTATACTACACCAACACTAAAAAAAACTCAAAAATAACAACCAATTGAGTTTTACACCTTTTTTGAACACCATAAAAACTTTAACGATAACTAATAAGCATCTAAACTGGTCATAACCTATAAATGTAAGTAACCAATACACGACTGCCAGTTTGCACTTTACACACCAAAACCTTGTAATATCCTTATATTGTGAAATTTGTATTTTGATTTTAAGAATTGTATTATTTGTTTAACCATAATCCCCGAACCAGATACGCCCTGAGATAATTTATTTTAATAGAAATAATAACAAACAGCATCATTCTTTTGGCTGGGCCGACTACAGAACAATATTTTTTAGCTACTACCAACTGATGAAAGAAGGCGCATAATTTTGTCATAATTGTAATTACAGTAAAGAGAAACGAGAAGTAATTAATCAATGCTTCATTTGAATAAAGATCGTTAAAAGGAAGATATCTGTTTGGTGTTATATTTGCGTTATTATTACTGTTTCATTTAAGAATCACGTTAACATAGCACAGCGGACGGAGCAACTGTTGGCAACTCCGAGTGACGTCATTGGAACTGCACGCATAGTGGGAGCGAGCGGCAGAATACGAAATAATTTACCGTTCAACATATCTATTATTAATTAATACAAATATACGTAACATTTTTTTTGTTACAAATTGACGCATACAACGTGGAGCATAAGAACTCGTCTCTCAACACTTACTATTAAATTTGTTGCAAATTGGCGAACCAACGTGTGAGGCGATAAAATAAGATATAATTTATAATCGAACAGCATAAAATAAACAAAAATGAGGAAGCGAGAAACATCGCGCAAACGAGCGGCCGAAACCGAGAAAGTAGGCGAATTAAACATGGAAGACAAGGAAGCAACACCGGTTGAGGAAGTAGAAACTATAATAAGGAAGGCTCCGGAGAAACAACCAGAAGAAACCACACAAACGGAAAGCGAGAAGACACAAGAAATGATCAAATATATGATGGAATTAATGCAGGAAACTAGTAACAAAACGGAGGATAGTATTAAAAAACGGAGGAGAGTATTAAAAAAACGGAGGAGAGTATTAAAAAAACGGAGGAGAGTAATAAGAAAACGGAAGAAAAGATGGAGGAAATAAGCCGAAAAACGGAAGAGAATAGTAAGGAATGGAAGAATTAAGTGAGAATAGTAATAAGAACTTAGTAATATTGAAGGAAGACTTGAGTAAAAAGATGGAGGAAATAAAGAGTGATAATGAACAGACAAAGGAGGAATTGAGCCGAGAATTGAAAGAGAATAGCAGGAAAATGGAGGAGAAGATAGACAAAAATAATAAGAGCATTGAGGGAAGAATTGAAGGGATATTACCAAGAAACCATGAAAAAATTGGATGAACACAAAGAGTCATTAACAGAAGAGTGGAATAACAAGATGGAAAGGAAATTAATAACCGGCAATTGCAGGAAGAATGGGACAAGAAGCTAGAAGAACCGGTGACTGAAATTAAAAGGGTAGAATCCGAGACCAAGGAAAAGTGTGAGCGGATGAACCAAGAGATACTGAGCGTCCGGGAAGAAACGAATGGACGAATAGAAGATATACGAACCAACCAAGCAGTGATGGGAGAAAGATTAGAAAACATAGGTACTAGTCTTAATCGGGTACAAGATCAAACAACTGCCCATAGAGATGAGATCAACTCTCTAAGAAACAGACCATGTACCGGTGCCCATACCACATGTGAGGAAAACCGAGAAGTTATCGACTTCCAGAATTATAGAAGAAACACCATGCTATTCCTAGAACGGGTAGAAAAAAAATAGCCAAAACCGGAGAAGACAGGTGGGTTGTAATTAGGAGTATGCTGGACGAAATGTTCAGAAAAGTCTATGACAATTGGTGGACGGCGATGCGGCCGAGTATACAAAATTTTCAAGAATTCAAAAAACAATTTAAATCCAAGTACTGGTCTGATGCCACACAACATATGATAAGGAGTGACATAGGATTGGGCCGATATGACCTACACGGCAAACAAACTCCGACCGCGTACTTTCTTGGTAAGATAAACATAGCCAGACATTTAGAACCTGCAATTCCTACTGAATGTTTAGTGAGGCTATTAGCTTATCACTATGGGGGAGAAATTACGAGAGGCCGAATAAACGGACGTATACAAACCATTGAGGAGATGTCGGCATTATTAGCGGAAAGGGAACAACAGAAGAGCTTCCTCCAGTACAGACGAAGGAGCGATGAAATGGATAGAAATAATGGTCGCCGCGACGCCCAATATGAAAACAACGGGCAAAGACCAAATAATAATTACAACAACAACGGTAACCACTATCAACGTAGTTACCAAAACAACAATAACAATAACAACTATCCACGAAATAATGCGGCAAATAACAACAACAGTAACAACAACCACTATTACCGTAGCTCTCCTACGAATAATAATAATGGATACCAGCGTGCCAATGATAGAGACAACCATTACCAGAACAACCGAGGTTATCACAACAATTACGATAACCGATACAGACAGAATAATAATGGCAATTATAACAACCAAAACCAAACATATCGAAGACATGTGAATTATGTGAGCACTGACGATAGAGATGTGGGAAGACGTTCGTACCAGGGACGAACGAATTATAATGGGAACGGTGAGAGAAGTTTTCAGGAGGAGAATAACCAGCGCTACCGGGATGAACATAGACGAAGTAGGAGCTGCGACGATGACAGGAATAACAGAAACTCAGTGACGTTCAATAATAACGCCATTGAGGTACAAGAATTACAGAATAGAGACAGACCCGGTCAACCAGACAACAGGACCGAGGAGATCAGCCCTGATTTAAAAGGACCGCGGCAGTGAAAAACCAACAGGTCCCATCACTGAACCGACAATTTGGGTACTTACTAGGACGAGACAAAACGACTGACAATACAATAACGATAGTGCATAATCACTTCTTAAAAAATGTGAGAGAAGAACTGCTAAACGAAGATACGATAACGCACAATAGTTCGAATAATGAGATTGCCTATATTATCGCCCAAGTGAATGGACTAGACACAAGATTCATGATAGATACGGGCGCAAACGTGTCGTTAATCGATAACAACGAATACTACAAAATTCAAAAATTTAGTAAGATCATCTTACCGACTCTACCAATCCAGAATATAATTTTAATTGGAGCCACCGGAAGGCAAAACAAGTCAATAAGAAAACAGGTATCATTAGCAGTGACCAGCGGAAATGTAGCTATACCTATGATTTTTCTAATAGCTAGTAATCTACCATTTAATCTACTAATAGGCTGTGATATTTTGAGAAAATACTCAGCAATAATTGACATGAGACAGGCCATAGTGTCGTTAAAAATGGATAACATAGAATGTACAGCAAAATTAGTAGAAAATAAAAAAGTACCTTCATGCAATAGTATAAGAAAATTCAATAATAATCAAGATGATTCATGGAATATAAGAAGGGAATACTTTGGGAGTGAAGACAGTTTATGGTTGGAAAAATTAGAAGAGATCCGACAATTTCGGTCAGAACAAAATGAATGTAATTTAACTACACAACAAATAGAAAAGTTAATATCAATATATAATAAATACCGCTATGTTTTCTCTGATATACCTGGCAAAGTAAAAAATTATCAATTTACACTACAATTCAAGGAGCCTGTAAATTTTAATAAGAAATCATATCCCGTTGCTTATGCATTAAAAGAAGCAGTGAGGACTGAACTAGACAAAATGATAGCAGAAGATATTATTGAGTATAGCTGTTCCCCATATACTAGTCCGTTAATAGCCGTTCCCAAGAAAGATGGCAAAGTACGACTCTGTTTGGATGCTAGAGAGATCAATAAGATCATAGTTAATGACAGAACATCTCCCGGAGAGATTGAGGAGATATTGAAAAAATTTAATGGCATACAATTTATCAGCACCTGGGATACTGTTTGTGGGTATTGGCAGGTGGAGTTACACCCAGATAGTCGAAAGTACGTCGCCTTTATTTTCGAAGGAAGGAATTACCAGTTCAAGCGACTACCGTTTGGACTTGTAAACTCAGTAGCTGTATTCGTAAGATGTATGGACCAGGTATTAGGTCCAGATACTATTCCATTTACTACAGTCTATGTTGATGACTTGTTGATTACTTCAGTGAATTGGGAAGACCATTGTGACAGAGTAGGGGAAGTATTACAAAAATTATCAGACAATAACGTTACCCTAAAGCTTCAGAAATCCAAAGTGGATACTCGCACTACAGGAATACCATATAAATTGGGAGTATGTTCCAGGAAAACAGAATATTGCTGCAGATATATTGTCCCGGATTAACATAGAACAGCAAACTTTTGAAGGGGAAAAGGACACAATCGTCAAGGTATATACTATCATAAAAAACAAATCAGATTTGGAAAACATCATGAAATCAATTTCACAACAACAAACAGAGGATACAAAAATCAACAATTTTAGGCAAAGACTGATCCAACAGGATAAAAAAATTACTGCATATTATTGTCTACATGAAGACATATTATTTTACAAACCAAATAATAACCAAGGATCATGGAAGGTGGTGATACCTAAAGCTTTAGAAACAGAATTAATACTGGACTACCATAGTCGATATGGGCATATGGGTGCATTAAAAGTAATGAAAGCACTTGAGGAACACACTTACATTAGGAATATCAACAGGAGTGTTAGAGAATGTATTCGGCAGTGCCACATCTGTCAATTGGCAAAATGCAATAACGAAAAAACAGAAGGAATAATGCAGCCAATTACATCAACTGGTAAATTAGAGAGAGTATTTTTAGATGTGTGTGGACCGCTACCTCGTAGTGGAGGGAGAAAACAATATAAATTCATTATAATCATGTTCGACCATTACTCCAAATTTACAAAACTATACGCCATTAATCGGGCAACTACAAAAAAGATTCTGCAAATAGTAATCCAACAATACATACCAGAGTTAGGAGCTCCAAGGTCAATTATTACAGATCACGGAACTCAGTTTCGAGGAAGGGTATGGAAGGAGACTTTGTTAGAGCTAGGTGTCAAAACATACAAAACATCTGTCTATCACCCAAATAGCAACCCGGCGGAAAGAGTACTGAGGGAGGTCGGCCGAATCCTCAGGACCTATTTTTTCGATAAACACCAGAAGTGGAGTGACTACATTACACAAACAGAAAGCTTTATCAACTTAGCTTACCATGAATCAATACAAGATACTCCATATACTATAATGCATGAAAGACTACCACCCCGAGAAATTATTGAAATAATCAACTTCCCAAACAACCCAGCTTACCAGTTCGACAACGTGAGATTCCACAGCAAACTGAATGAACAAGTGGAGAAAAGAAGGAAAAAATACAAAATAATTCAGCAAAAAATGATCCAGTACAAGATTGGAGACAAAGTATTGTTAAAAAACCGCGAATTGCCAAGTTCTAAGGAAGGAATAGCAAAAAAGCTATTATTACTGTATAACGGACCATATGTTGTTGTAAAAAACAATAACAATAATACTTATGTAATTAGTGATGTGGAAACGAAAAAGATTAAGGGAACATACAATCAAGTTTCCTTAAAAATGTATAATGAAGCCAATTAAAACAAATGAGAATAAATCTCAGAATTCAAATAAATAGTAAGGACAACTTACAGTACATTTTGATAATGTTATTTTGAACTAAGTGAATAAACAAATTTGAATAAATTTCAAAATTCTAAACAAAATAAGCACCTCTTATTAAATATAATTATGAACTTATTATTGGAATATAAAAGAAAGATGCAACATCCATGAATCAGAAGAAACCATAGTGCTATAAAATGAATAAGAAAAGACAAATGTAGACAATCGACGATGAAAATAAGACAAAACTAGAAACGAATTTACTACGAATAACCTATCATGATTGTGAGAGAATCAACCACAACTATAGATACAGATACTTGTTACGTGTTAATTGGATGAAGATAGTGAATGAAAAATGAAGATTAAGCAGTACTGATAAAGAAGGAAAGAAGATAGTACCAATTGAAAATAAAAAATGTTATTAATATCGCCACAAGAAAATAAACATCTGAAAGAATCAATGGAAAGAAATATTTAGATCTGAGAAGTTAAACTGAGTGAACCATCCCAAGAATATATTATTATATTATTTTTATTTGATTTAGTCGTGAATAGACTAGTGATTATTAAATGTGATTGACTGATGAAATAGCTCCAGCAATCGATATTATTTATGTATTATGTATTATAAGGACAGCGGGGTATTAGGTCAAGAGAGCCCCCCGACTGATTCCAAAAGATATGTGATGGTGATTAATTTGTTAGGGAGGTAACATGTTCCAGGGATAGAACACTTATAATTAAAGACAAGTATACCAGATCATAAAAAGGATAACAAGTGATAATATGAAAGATAAGATAATTAATAATTTCAACAAAATATACTATTTTATTAAAATAATCAAATTTGGTGGCAGGGTAGTATGTAACATTACATTTGGCATAGCTTGGTATCGTACCAGATTTAATGAAGACCATGGATAAGAAACTAAACAAGAAGAAAAATATCTTTCAAAATGATAGTGAAAATGAACAAATAACTACTTTAGACTGACTTGTACTACAACTGACCGTACCCAAATTAATGTTTAGGCAAAGTGATACAAAATACCCCGATAATGACATGAATTTCAAATAATGACAAGAATAATACTTATAAAGACAGACAGCATTATGTACCAATACTATAAGTAAACAAATGGTTTTATTAAATGTATCAAAATATAAAAATAATCAAAATACAAATTGAGGGATAATAGGCCCAACATTTGTGTACACGACTATCTAGGAATTAAACAAAATAAAACTGCAGACACTATACTACACCAACACTAAAAAAAACTCAAAAATAACACCAATTGAGTTTTACACCTTTTTTGAACACCATAAAAACTTTAACGATAACTAATAAGCATCTAAACTGGTCATAACCTATAAATGTAAGTAACCAATACACGACTGCCAGTTTGCACTTTACACACCAAAACCTTGTAATATCCTTATATTGTGAAATTTGTATTTTGATTTTAAGAATTGTATTATTTGTTTAACCATAATCCCCGAACCAGATACGCCCTGAGATAATTTATTTTAATAGAAATAATAACAAACAGCATCATTCTTTTGGCTGGGCCGACTACAGAACAATATTTTTTAGCTACTACCAACTGATGAAAGAAGGCGCATAATTTTGTCATAATTGTAATTACAGTAAAGAGAAACGAGAAGTAATTAATCAATGCTTCATTTGAATAAAGATCGTTAAAAGGAAGATATCTGTTTGGTGTTATATTTGCGTTATTATTACTGTTTCATTTAAGAATCACGTTAACATAGCACAGCGGACGGAGCAACTGTTGGCAACTCCGAGTGACGTCATTGGAACTGCACGCATAGTGGGAGCGAGCGGCAGAATACGAAATAATTTACCGTTCAACATATCTATTATTAATTAATACAAATATACATAACATTTTTATTTGTTACAAATTGACGCATACAACGTGGAGCATAAGAACTCGTCTCTCAACACTTACATATTAAATTTGTTGCAAATTGGCGAACCAACGTGCGAGGCGATAAAATAAGATATAATTTATAATCGAACAGCATAAAATAAACAAAAATGAGGAAGCGAGAAACATCGCGCAAACGAGCGGCCGAAACCGAGAAAGTAGGCGAATTAAACATGGAAGACAAGGAAGCAACACCGGTTGAGGAAGTAGCCAAGGACAATAACGTTACCCTAAAGCTTCAGAAATCCAAACTTATCGCCAGTGAAGTCCAGTTCCTGGGTTTTAACTTATCAAGACAAGGAAAAACACCATCCAATGAAAAGATAGAAGCAATCCAGAAGTTCCCAAGTCCTAAAAATAAAAAGCAACTTCAATCATTTCTGGGACTTTGCAATTACTATAGGAAGTTTCAGAGAAATTATTCTGAAATGACAGCGAAGTTTTCTCCACAATTATCCTCTAAGAACAAATGGTCATCGGGACAGGAACAAGACAACTTACTCCAAATGATCAAGCATAATTTCCTAAGTTCAGTTATATTAAAACATCCTAATTTCGACCAACCTTTCTTTATGAACTGCGATGCCAGTGATATAAGTTTAGGATCCGTATTATATCAAGAAGATTGTGAGGGAAACCATCAGGTGGTGAGTTTTGCAAGCAGAATACTTAATGGATGTGAACGCAATTATAGTGTAACGGAAAAGGAGTTATTAAGCGTTGTATTCGCTTGTGGAAAATTCAGAACCTATATTCTTGGATACACGATAACTGTGAGAAGCGATCATAAGTCAATATCTTTCCTAAAAAATTGCAAGATTAACCATGGAAGATTGGCAAAGTGGATACTCGCACTACAGGAATACCATATAAATTGGGAGTATGTTCCAGGAAAACAGAATATTGCTGCAGATATATTGTCCCGGATTAACATAGAACAGCAAACTTTTGAAGGGGAAAAGGACACAATCGTCAAGGTATATACTATCATAAAAAACAAATCAGATTTGGAAAACATCATGAAATCAATTTCACAACAACAAACAGAGGATACAAAAATCAACAATTTTAGGCAAAGACTGATCCAACAGGATGAAAAAATTACTGCATATTATTGTCTACATGAAGACATATTATTTTACAAACCAAATAATAACCAAAGATCATGGAAGGTGGTGATACCTAAAGCTTTAGAAACAGAATTAATACTGGACTACCATAGTCGATATGGGCATATGGGTGCATTAAAAGTAATGAAAGCACTTGAGGAACACACTTACATTAGGAATATCAACAGGAGTGTTAGAGAATGTATTCGGCAGTGCCACATCTGTCAATTGGCAAAATGCAATAACGAAAAAACAGAAGGAATAATGCAGCCAATTACATCAACTGGTAAATTAGAGAGAGTATTTTTAGATGTGTGTGGACCGCTACCTCGTAGTGGAGGGAGAAAACAATATAAATTCATTATAATCATGTTCGACCATTACTCCAAATTTACAAAACTATACGCCATTAATCGGGCAACTACAAAAAAGATTCTGCAAATAGTAATCCAACAATACATACCAGAGTTAGGAGCTCCAAGGTCAATTATTACAGATCACGGAACTCAGTTTCGAGGAAGGGTATGGAAGGAGACTTTGTTAGAGCTAGGTGTCAAAACATACAAAACATCTGTCTATCACCCAAATAGCAACCCGGCGGAAAGAGTACTGAGGGAGGTCGGCCGAATCCTCAGGACCTATTTTTTCGATAAACACCAGAAGTGGAGTGACTACATTGCACAAACAGAAAGCTTTATCAACTTAGCTTACCATGAATCAATACAAGATACTCCATATACTATAATGCATGAAAGACTACCACCCCGAGAAATTATTGAAATAATCAACTTCCCAAACAACCCAGCTTACCAGTTCGACAACGTGAGATTCCACAGCAAACTGAATGAACAAGTGGAGAAAAGAAGGAAAAAATACAAAATAATTCAGCAAAAAATGATCCAGTACAAGATTGGAGACAAAGTATTGTTAAAAAACCGCGAATTGCCAAGTTCTAAGGAAGGAATAGCAAAAAAGCTATTATTACTGTATAACGGACCATATGTTGTTGTAAAAAACAATAACAATAATACTTATGTAATTAGTGATGTGGAAACGAAAAAGATTAAGGGAACATACAACCAAGTTTCCTTAAAAATGTGTAATGAAGCCAATTAAAACAAATGAGAATAAATCTCAGAATTCAAATAAATAGTAAGGACAACTTACAGTACATTTTGATAATGTTATTTTGAACTAAGTGAATAAACAAATTTGAATAAATTTCAAAATTCTAAACAAAATAAGCACCTCTTATTAAATATAATTATGAACTTATTATTGGAATATAAAAGAAAGATGCAACATCCATGAATCAGAAGAAACCATAGTGCTATAAAATGAATAAGAAAAGACAAATGTAGACAATCGACGATGAAAATAAGACAAAACTAGAAACGAATTTACTACGAATAACCTATCATGATTGTGAGAGAATCAACCACAACTATAGATACAGATACTTGTTACGTGTTAATTGGATGAAGATAGTGAATGAAAAATGAAGATTAAGCAGTACTGATAAAGAAGGAAAGAAAATAGTACCAATTGAAAATAAAAAATGTTATTAATATCGCCACAAGAAAATAAACATCTGAAAGAATCAATGGAAAGAAATATTTAGATCTGAGAAGTTAAACTGAGTGAACCATCCCAAGAATATATTATTATATTATTTTTATTTGATTTAGTCGTGAATAGACTAGTGATTATTAAATGTGATTGACTGATGAAATAGCTCCAGCAATCGATATTATTTATGTATTATGTATTATAAGGACAGCGGGGTATTAGGTCAAGAGAGCCCCCCGACTGATTCCAAAAGATATGTGATGGTGATTAATTTGTTAGGGAGGTAACATGTTCCAGGGATAGAACACTTATAATTAAAGACAAGTATACCAGATCATAAAAAGGATAACAAGTGATAATATGAAAGATAAGATAATTAATAATTTCAACAAAATATACTATTTTATTAAAATAATCAAATTTGGTGGCAGGGTAGTATGTAACATTACATTTGGCATAGCTTGGTATCGTACCAGATTTAATGAAGACCATGGATAAGAAACTAAACAAGAAGAAAAATATCTTTCAAAATGATAGTGAAAATGAACAAATAACTACTTTAGACTGACTTGTACTACAACTGACCGTACCCAAATTAATGTTTAGGCAAAGTGATACAAAATACCCCGATAATGACATGAATTTCAAATAATGACAAGAATAATACTTATAAAGACAGACAGCATTATGTACCAATACTATAAGTAAACAAATGGTTTTATTAAATGTATCAAAATATAAAAATAATCAAAATACAAATTGAGGGATAATAGGCCCAAACATACAATACAATGTAAAATGATATATTAGTAAATTGTTAATTGAATGATATAATGAAATAATATAACAGAACAATTATTATAGATACATGGAACATGCAACTAATTGTAAATAATAGTGGACATAATATTGTCAAGAAAATAATGTATAATCACATAATAATTGTCAAATGTATAAAAAGAAACAGAAAGAGTACCTAGTAGGCTACAGCAATGGCTGAACTACCTAGGAAAAATGGAAAAAATAGAAAATCATTATTAAATGATTACTTTCCTTGTTATGTTCTTAAAACACGTTTAAAGTTGTGTTGATGTTAGTTATAGTTTTATTAAATAATATATGTATGATATGCCTTATGCAGTATGTATGCAACCAGGCATACACAAATTGTTTAATCACAAAATGTGAATTATGTTTTTTTATGTTGTTACTGTAATAATTATTGTTATATTTTTAAATGGTAATATTAATAGAGTTATAGGGAGTAATTTTGATGGTAGTTGCGTAATTAATAGGGATTACAATAACAGAAAATAGAAATTTAACATGTCAAGACATAGGCCTATAAAAACTTTGGAATTTTGTAAATTTTAGGAAATACTGTTAGAATTTTGTAAAACAAATGTTGTAATATGGATGATTTATAGTTAATGGTATACACAACAAATATGGAATCGAAATAATCAGTTTTAAGTTATTTAAGAAAAATTCAAATAGCAAAAATGTAACATCAGTATTTCTTAAGCAAAAATAGGCATGTTTGGTGTCTATATGTCACAAATGTTAAGACCAAAATAATGATGCTAGTAGTTTTAAATTCCCAATCAGTACAGAAAAGTTATACTAATTTAAAAGTTTTGACCAAATTCAGACATTGAAATAATGAATTTGTGTGACAATGTATATCTGAATCAACCAACCAGATTTCAAGTTTTACCTTAGCAACCAAAAATTTCAGATAAATAAAATAGGACTTCTTTAACAACGGTCATTGAAGACAGACGCGTTAATAAAACGTCTCAGATAATTATATTTTAAACAGTGAAAACACAAACCAGACTTTGTAAAACGAGCTGATATATTCAATACAAAATATTATAATAAAGAAAAGAACATCCAGAATTTAATACAGAAGAATTGAGATCCGGGGAGAAGAAGCGAAGAAGACTTGGACCCTATCTTCGTCCTGGAAGAATAAAGAAGAGGGTCTGGTGAATTTGAACAATTTATTATCTTATGTGTCAAAACCAACATTTGTGTACACGACTATCTAGGAATTAAACAAAATAAAACTGCAGACACTATACTACACCAACACTAAAAAAAACTCAAAAATAACAACCAATTGAGTTTTACACCTTTTTTGAACACCATAAAAACTTTAACGATAACTAATAAGCATCTAAACTGGTCATAACCTATAAATGTAAGTAACCAATACACGACTGCCAGTTTGCACTTTACACACCAAAACCTTGTAATATCCTTATATTGTGAAATTTGTATTTTGATTTTAAGAATTGTATTATTTGTTTAACCATAATCCCCGAACCAGATACGCCCTGAGATAATTTATTTTAATAGAAATAATAACAAACAGCATCATTCTTTTGGCTGGGCCGACTACAGAACAATATTTTTTAGCTACTACCAACTGATGAAAGAAGGCGCATAATTTTGTCATAATTGTAATTACAGTAAAGAGAAACGAGAAGTAATTAATCAATGCTTCATTTGAATAAAGATCGTTAAAAGGAAGATATCTGTTTGGTGTTATATTTGCGTTATTATTACTGTTTCATTTAAGAATCACGTTAACATAGCACAGCGGACGGAGCAACTGTTGGCAACTCCGAGTGACGTCATTGGAACTGCACGCATAGTGGGAGCGAGCGGCAGAATACGAAATAATTTACCGTTCAACATATCTATTATTAATTAATACAAATATACGTAACATTTTTATTTGTTACAAATTGACGCATACAACGTGGAGCATAAGAACTCGTCTCTCAACATAAATTGTTACATTGTTTACTCGCGAGACACTCACATCTCATTTAATAATTTGTTACAAGCCTCAGAACAGCACATAGTTTCCACGCTACATAAGACCAGTGGAAACTTGATTGTTAATTGGTTTGCAGAAGGTAAACGAACCTCATTTACAGTTGACACGGGCGCAACAGTGTCCATTGTGCGCCCTGACTTAGTCAGCAACCGCCAGCCTCTAATTAGCTCTTGTACAATACAGACTGTGACTGGAAGCCCCGTCAAGGTGCTAGGAAAGGTAGGGTGCTAGGTACGTGTACGCGTGGGTGTTCTCGAGTTTAGCCACCAAATGCTTGTTGCAGACATTGTCGATGAAGTGATTCTTGGCACGTACATTATGAA
The DNA here is from genome assembly GCA_034769895.1 of Magicicada septendecula. Taxonomy (NCBI): domain Eukaryota; kingdom Metazoa; phylum Arthropoda; class Insecta; order Hemiptera; family Cicadidae; genus Magicicada; species Magicicada septendecula. The sequence continues at coordinate 107,766,838 of CM068375.1, forward strand.
TGCGTACGGATTCGTTGTGGACTTAAGAGAGAATGTCCTGAAGGTTGGCCAAGAGAAGATACAGCTTTGCATGGCTAAAATGACAGGGTCTACCAACCATTCTGTGGGGTTCCTTTTTATTAGCAGTGGACTGTATATTGTAAAACTAAAATAGTTAAAAGGATTTATTCTCATGTAATCAACAATGCATAAATATTAAGCGTTTACTGGCCTTGTCCTTGTGCGTTGTAAATGTCCCGTTGTAAGCAACACTTCGCTGATTTTTTAGGCAATCCTAAACTTAACAATAATACTCTAATAAACGTTAAACACATAAAATAAACACATCAAATAAGCGGAGTTTTAAATTATAAGTGAAGTAAAATAACAATAGCGGTGAATAGACTTTCTATTCTTGCGGTATGCGTGTATAAACCAAAAACAAAAACTGAGCTGCACGATATGCCTTACACTACAGGAAAGGAAACGCTCTAGTTATGACTGCTGATTACTAGGTGAATTGTACTTTGAAACAGTTAATGGGAGTGCACTCTGTTAGAGAACTAATGAAGTAGAGATAGGGTGAGTTTAATTATTGTTATGAAAACAAAATATCTGATATACCGGCCCCTTTGAACCAACTGGTTCAATAAGAAACATTAAAAGAACATAAGAACAAATTTGATCCTTTGGAAGAGTATAATAAAACTAAATTATAAGGGGCAGTAGCCAGTTGACTGGTCAAGGATTTTAGTAAATGGGAAGACGGAAAACCTTAACAGAAGGACGGGTCAAGGTTCCACCGGCAGTCTTCATGTTGACGACACGTACCACTCCATCATTCCCTGGAGATACTGAGATGACTCTCCCGAGCTTCCACTTGAGGGGTGGCAGGTTCGTTTCATGAATAACGACTAAATCTCCTATTTTGAGATTTTCTTGAGGTCTGATTCATTTGGACCGTTCTTGAAGTGTGTGGAGGTACTCCATTTGCCATCTTTTCCAGAGATGTTGTGTGAAGGCTTGAACCAATTTCCAGCGTTTTATGTAATTAAGTGGTGCATTAGTTAGTTGAGGTTCGATCAGGGCATTAAGAGGTCCTCCAGTTAGAAAATGTCCTGGTGTAAGAGGTTGAAGATCTGAAGGGTCATTCGAGAGAGGAGCTATCGGCCTCGAATTAAGGATAGCTTCAACACGCACAACTAAGGTGGTAAATTCTTCGTACGTTAAAATGTGTTCACCTATGGCTCTGGTGAGATGATGTTTTGCACCTTTAATGGCACGTTCCCAAAGTCCACATTGGTGAGGTCCACGCGGAGGAATGAAATGGAATGTGATACTGTTGTTCGTAGCAAAATCTTGCATCTCTGGTTGCTTCATGAGATCTTGAAAACATCTTTTGAGCGAAGAAGCAGCTCCTATGAAATTAGTCCCACAATCAGAGTACAGGTCTGATACAAGACCTCTCCTAGAGATGAATCTCGTAAGGGCTGCAATGAAGGCGTCTGTAGTTAAATCAGTAACCACTTCCAAGTGTACAGCTTTTGTTGCAAAACAGATGAACAGGCAGAGGTACACCTTTATAGGCTGTATCCTGCGAAGTGTAAAAAACTTGACCGTGTAAGGGCCAGCATAATCAACTCCAGAAGCGTTGAAACAACGAGTAGGGGTAACACGACCGGCTGGTAGATCACCCATGAGCGGAGACGTGTTTGTTGATTTTGTACGAAAACATCGTACGCATTTAAATATTCTTGAGCGTATAACACTGCGGGCGGAGAGGATCCAAAAGCGTTGAGATAGTGTTACTTGGAGGAACTGGGGACCAGCGTGCAGGTACATGCCATGATAGTAATCGATGAGTAAATGAATAGTGACATGATTTCTTGGCAGAAGAATAGGATGTTTGGCATTGTAAGTAAGAGCAGAGTTCTTCAGGCGACCTCCGACACGGACTATTCCTGCATCATCAATAAAGGGTGCTAGACGTTGGATGCGGTTTGAGCATGTCCTTTTCTTGGAGAGTAGATCTATGTCTTCTGCAAAGTGAAGTCTCTGAATGAGCCAGCAAATGCGGTTACAGGCGTTATTTAATTCAGTTGCTCTAAATGATCCACTTATGGTGGTTTTAAATTTCAAACGGGTTATAAAGCGAAGGACATAAGCCATTACATGAAGAAGAGTCTTCCAAGAAGAAAACTTTGTAAGACATCCAAATGTTGGGACTTCTTTTGTGGTCATCATAAGATTAAGCACATTTGGTTTCATTTCGGGAATAGACTCCTCCGAAATTGGATGAAGGATAGATTGTGGCCAGGTCTGCGTTGATTTAGCGAGCCATGGTGGTCCTAGCTACCACTGGCTTTGTTTCATCAGAACCGTAGGTGTCAAGCCTCGAGAAGCACAATCAGCAGGATTGTCAACAGTTGAAACATATTTCCAGACGTGCGGTGAAACTAAGTCTTGTATTTGTGCCACACGATTAGCAACATACACCTTGAGACGAAAAGATAGAGTGCGTATCCAAGATAGAACTACTGTAGAGTCGCACCATGCTGAAATGTTGTCAATCTTGTGATGTTGTGAGAGCTGTTCTGTACAGTAATGTAGCAATTTGGCTAACATGTGCGCACCACAAAGTTCCAAGCGGGGCATAGTCACACGCTTCAGTGGAGCTACTCTTGATTTTGCGATCAGCAGTCGTATGTTGACATCTCCTTCTGCGTCTTCTGTGCGCAGGAAGACACAAGCTGCATATCCGGATTCACTTCCATCTGAAAATCCATGATGTTGGATATTGACTGCAGTTGCTAAGGATATGAAACGTGGTATCCTTAGCTTTTCTGTTTCTGGAAGTTCTTTCACGAATCGTGACCACTTCTCGGAAATATAATCAGGTAATGGAGAATCCCAATCTAAGCCTAAGGTCCATACATGCTGTATTAAGACTTTAGACCAAAAAACTATTGGGGATATCCAACCACAAGGGTCACAGATCTGAGCAATTGATGAAAGTAAAGTTCTTTTTGTGTAATTACTTGAAGGTGTGTGCATCAAATATGAAAAGACATCAATATCTGTGATCCATTTTAGCCCTAAAACACTTGAAAATGGCTGTTCTGACGTGCGTAACATGAGGGGTGTCTCATGATTATCTTGCATGACACTTTCTAAGAGTTTAGGATGGTTTGAAGACCACTTGCTCAGTTCGAATCCACCCTTTTTCAAAAGTAAAACAACATCCTCTTGAAGGTGGAGAGCTCCTTCCGGAGAATTGCTCCCTAATAGAGCATCATCAACATATATTTGCTGTTGGAGTACTTCAGCAGCAAGTTGATGATTTTTTCCTTCGTCCATAATGAGCTGTTGTACTACTCTATTAGCAAGGTAATGCGAGGACGTCATACCATAAGTGACAGTAATCAATTGGTAGAACTTTAGCGGGACTGAAGTGTCTTCTCTCCAGTATATTAACTGAAAGATCTGATCATCTTTATGGATGGATATCTGCCTAAACATTTGTTTGATATCACAAGAGAAAACAAATTTATGTTGACGAAAGCGAAGAATTATATCAGTAATGTCATTGTGCAACTTTGGACCCTCATGCCCTGATGTAGAATGTGGTTCAGTGAGACACCTGAAGAAGATGGTGCTGATGCATTGAAAACAACACGGATTTTCCTATCTTTAAAAACGCCATGATGTGGCAAAAAGTAATGCGGCTTGTTCAGAGACGGCACAGATGTGCACAGTTTCATGTGCCCACATGCTAAGTAGTCATTCATAAAATTGACATACTTCTGTTTAAACTTAGGTTGAGATTCAAATTTGCGTTCAAGTGTATTGGACAGGCGTATTGCCAAAGTAGTAGAGTCACCTAGTTGAGCAGGGTTTCCGCTGAAAGGCAAGTGACAAACATATCTGCCGGAGGCATCTCTCTTATGAGTAGAGACGAAGTGAGCTTCACATTTGTCATCTTGTGGAGCGAGTTTTGTAGTGTGAGGTGGTTCCTCTATGGACCAAAAACGTTGCAATGTTGCGTGCAGATCACGATCATTCGTCGATAAAAGTGTCACTAAGCCTTACTCAGGCTTAGACTTAAGTGAAACAGGTGTCGGACCAAGCACCACATAGCCAAAGATTGTATTGACAGCATATGGCATATTCTTGCCGAGATTGATAAAGGTACCATTAAGAGTCAATGCAAATAAATCTGCTCCAATCAGAAGGTCAACTGGACCCGGAACATCAAAAGTGGGAACCGCTAGCATATAACCTTTGAGTCGCTCTTTAATTTCTGGTGGGAGCTGAACACGAGGCAGATTGCATGATTTTATTAAGAATCATGACTGGGTGAGATTTTGCTAAAATATTCCCACTGAGCGAAGACAATGTCACAAAGGTAAGTCTCTTTGTTTTCACTGGGGCGGTAGAGATGCCACTAAGTTCTGGAACATCTGTTTGAGAGCGATACAAACACAAAGTCTTTGCACAACTTTCTGAAATAATTGTTGTTTGGGATGCACTATCAAGCACAGCTCGTACAACTGCTGCATTTCCATTGGCAGATGTGATATGCACCAAAGCGGTTGCGAGTAACACAGTATTATTCTGATTGCAAGAAACACCTATCAAGGTAGTATCCTGGTGACACTCTGCAGAGTGGTTTTGCTTATGCATCGTCGTTTCAACAGAAGAGCACAAGGTAGGTCTATTTGACTGAGTCAATTTTTGTTGCGGTTGTGCGGAGCGGTTCTGATAAAAAAAATGTAGTAGGCTATGGTGACGCCTATGACATACATTGCATGTGTGGACGGACTTACAGGTGACTAACTTATGTGTTCCAAAACAATTTTGACACAAGTTCTTATTTTTAACAAAAGCTTGTCTGTCTTGTACAGTAAGTGCGGAAAATCTGCACATCTATATATGTTGTGTGAATTTGATGAACAGAAGATACAATGCTGAGCGTGAGTAGTAACCATCGCTATTTTGTGCGGTTTGAACTGGTTTGTTTTCATTTTAAAGCCACTGATTTTTTGAGAGGTTTGAAGAGAAGGTTCATTTTTTGAGATGATATTAGTTAAACCCGCTGCCTCATTGCAAGAACATTCATTTTCTAAGAATGTAATTACTTCTGTAATGGTAGGAACATTTTGTAAATTATCTCGAGAACGTTCAAGTTTGGTCCTGAATTCCGTGTCAAATCTACGCAAAATATATGAGGTCAACAACAAACTTTCGCTAGCAATATCATGTCCTAGTGCTTTGAGCGCTTGATAATTTTCATTGTATGTCGACAGAAAATTCCTCATTTGTTTAACTGAAGGATTGTGCAATTGTGGTAAATCAAACATATTGTTTACGTGAAGTGTTATCAACAATCTAGAATTTTGATATCTTTTAGCAAAGTTTGCCAGGCTATGGCATAGTTTGTATTAGTGACAGGCAACGATTTAATTAAATTTAGCGGCTCATCAGTCAAACAAGAAAGCAAGTATGTAAATTTCTCCACATTAGAAATGGTTTCATTTTTGTGCACTGCATTTTCAAACAGACTGTGAAAGGCTACCCATTTCTCAGGTTGTCCAGAAAATGTTCCCAAGTTTAAGCGAGGTAAATTTACGGTGGGAGTAGGCGCAACTAGTTGTGATGCACCAGTGTGCGACTGATCCAAGGTTTCCTGCGGTAGCGATGGTAGAAAAAGAGCACACGAACTTTGTATAGCTATATTTAAGTCTGATATAGAATCTTGTAATCTTGAAATCTGTTCATTATCCAGATCTTCTGGTAAAGGTGTTGTACTAAATAGTTTATTTATAAGCCTTTCAAATTCAGCATATTTATTTTCTGCGGTGGAACTAAGCAAACTAACTTTTCGTGTTTGCTGTTCAGTTTATTACCTATACCAATAACCTCATGAGCAACAATTTGCTTGTTAATATTATGAGGCCTACTCTCAATCAGTTCATTTTGCTTCACAAAAGAAGAAAATCTCATTTTGGTAATTTATTAATACACTCGCTTTAAAAAACAGATTCAGATGTAAATAACAAAAGAGTTCTAAGTAAAAGTTGTAATTCACAATGTTCTTCCAGTGTTCAGTAATTTCCAGGACAAATAATATTAATTTATTTTTTTTATCACTCTAAAATACCAATAGCGTAGATGACAGTAATAATGGTAATATGGTAATAAAGGAATATGGCTACTATATTTTATAGAAACTAATACAGAGGTCGGTTTTGAAGAAACACACTACACTTTAGAACTATGCTTGCTAGATAAAACATGAAATAACACACGCTGCACAATGAATCAATAAAACTATGCTTGCGTGAAAAAACATGAAATAATCATAACAAAATGAAAAGAGCACTGAGTATTGGCAATACTTGCCAGTAGTAAATAATTTTTTTTTTAATATTTAAGCGTTACAATAATTCAATAAACGTAATAATAAAGAGCGTAATAAATAATAAAAATCTTGCTTTCCAACGTGCTGGATTCAGAATGAAAGATGCTATCCGGCCCGGAGGACCAAAAATGTGGGGTTCCTTTTTATTAGCAGTGGACTGTATATTGTAAAACTAAAATAGTTAAAAGGATTTATTCTTATGTAATCAACAATGCATAAATATTAAGCGTTCATTGACCTTGTCCTTGTGCGTTGTAAATGTCCCGTTGTAAGCAACACTTCGCTGATTTTTTAGGCAGTCCTAAACTTAACAATAATACTCTAATAAACGTTAAACACATGAAATAAGCGGAGTTTTAAATTATAAGTGAAGTAAAATAACAATAGCGGTGAATAGACTTTCTATTCTTGCGGTATGCGTGTATAAACCAAAAAAAAAACTGAACTGCATGATATGCCTTACACTACAGGAAAGGAAACGCTCTAATTATGACTGCTGATTACTATGTGAATTGTACTTTGAAACAGTTAATGGGAGTGCACTCTATTAGAGAACTAATGAAGTAGAGATAAGGTGAGTTTAATTATTGTTATGAAAACAAAATATCTGACACATTCGATGAAGCAAGTGGCATTGGCCGAAGAAAAAGTCAACAGGTCCGGTCAAGAGGAACCCTCCTTATTGGCAGCGGAAATGGAGGAAGAACTAGCAGAGGAAATACAAAAAGTGTAACGACAAAAGAGTTGATGGAAAGCCAACTATGGGTGTCGAGACAAAACTCTTGCTTGTTCCTGAGCTGATAGAAGCGTCCGAGGAAAAAGTGGCTGAAGATGAGGTTACGCAAGAGGTTGCTGACGAGAACCAAACAGACTTGGATAAGTCAGTGGTGTTTAGGTCATCAGTATATGACGTAGTTACAGCAAACCTAGTGGTTGAGCGGAAGACTCGCATTCCTGGGAACGTGTTGTTCGGAACATACGAGACTGAATTCGAAGAACCGGTATGAGCGAAAAATCTTTCGCAAGGACGTCCACCTAGACTGCCTGGTCGAGTATTACTTCAGAGACGGTTCGCCAGTTCCGGACGAACAGGCTTACGGAGGAGGCAGTGTTACGACGTTACAGAACAGTCTACGTGTTTGTCGAGTGTACCAAAAGGATCTCGCTCTAATGTGTGTGGCATACGTGACTCTAGACGCATCCGCGAGAGTTTTCTCGAAGCCGCCACCCGCGGGGACTGTGTCAAGGCCGCAGCTAATTATGTAGTTCTCACTGGCGCTAAGACGCAATTTGGAACGTTATGGTCTGTGAGCGGAGGTATAAATACATGGCGGCAGCGGCCTTAGTTTTTAGTTATAGTCGCGATAAATTACAGTGCGGTCCGAGAACTATTATCGGGCTATATTACTGTGCGCGTTCAAGTGGTTTTTAGTGAAGTGTTGTGTTTTATAATCGGGTGTAATGTGTAATGTGTTTTATATTGTAATATAATTTAATATTAGTGGACATTTTATTGCGTGTGTACCATTTTTATTTGATTTGTTGTAACAGACTGTGTTGTTAATTACGAACTGTTTATCTGTGAAAATTAAAGCTGGTGATTAGTGACTTAATTGGTGTCTTGTACTTATTTTGTTTTCCACTGTACCTACGATGATCAAGTAGACCGTCGTAACAATACATTTCAAACGCACTCTTAAAGCACACGCTAAGAAATTCGAAAAGAGGGAAAATAACTTTTCAGCAGTCATGAAGTTCTAGCACTTTATGATAAGTTTTAGTTTGGTAAACTTATCACACGTGCAGAATGCCCCAAATATTAAAATATAATCAACTTATAACATGACGAACTGGAGCCTTGTCAAGTATCATGCGCAGTCTGTAGAGCGTTGAATGATTGTTATGGAGACTTGAAACAGAGCTTCCGATTTAAAGGTTTAACTTTCATTTAAAATATTTAACTTTTTGGAATTTATATCAAACGCACCAAACGCGCTCGCGGTCTTGTGTGTGTCTACTGTCTGTCTGTCTATTGATTTGTGTCCTTGTGTCTCTGTATTTTAAAACAATTCTGACCTTTTTATTTTATATCAAACATATTCTAGCAGTTTCATATCCGCATCTTGAAAGATTGGGTAGGTACTAAATTTTGTTTCGTGAATTTGGTTGTTTGATCTTTTCCGAATTTTTATCATTTTTGTAAGTTATGTTATGTTCTCTTAACTCTTCTTCTTTGCAATTCCGATTGCTTAAAATATATGCCTAAGCTCCTTTGTGGACAATCCGGGATGTAGCCTGATACCATCAAGTTACGGGACCTGCTGCAGCGTAATACAGTAGCAGATCCTGCTGTATAAACAATCGTCAGGAATCAGGTAAAGGTCTTCTAAATTTTTGAATCAGGTATGAAATTTCTCCTCCTGAGGATTCGAAAAAAAATTCATTTGTAGTCAGAGTTACTAGTTAGATACAAATTTACTTGTATTGACTAAGAAACCAGGGAGACAAAGCGATGGTTTGCTACGAAAATATTCATATAATTTTGTTTGTAATATTCAACGTTAAACGTAAACCTGTTGCTTAATTAAACTGTCTTTTTTTAATGTAATCATACATACTCTAACAGCAGGTTCCCCCATATAATCCGCTTTACTCCCTCCGTTTTCAGTTAAAGGGTTAAATTTAGGCTAAGGCGATTACACGAAAATATATATATACTCTCTTGTGACACTAACAGTTACTCTTTTGTGATAAAATTAACAGTTGAGAGTCGGGATTAAATTAAATTGAGCCCAGTCGAGATCATGTTTACCGTATTAAGTGCCTTCAAAAACATGTTATGAGCTTCGGTTCTTGGAATAATGCCAAAGGAAGGTTTTCTTCTGTTTATACTTCCACTCACAAGTGTTATTTTCTCAGTGTAATCTGTGATTACACATATGACGGTAAACAACCACAAACGTAAGATAGAGAAAAATCTACATCAAAGGAACAGACGTAACGTCCTTGAGATACACTTGCAGTAATAGCCAAGGATGTTCTCACAAAAATATTTACAGTGTCCCGACGAGTTAGATTATTGATCTCAGTTGTCATTATTTTTTCTACTTTTTAGCTAAATTAACCACAAAATAGATGTCAAAAGAAAAATGTGTAGAAGCTGATAAACAAAGACACAGTTTTTTGTTAAGAAAAAATATTATAGGTCAGAGAAAATGTACTTGGGATTTTTTTAATATTAAAATTAATACAGTCTTAAGTTAATGATAAAGTAACATTAGGTAAAAACAAATTGTGGAAAAGTTGACAGTGAAGGTGAGTTACTCTCTTGTGACACTAACAGTTACTCTTTTGTGATAAAATTAACAGTTACTACAACAATTACATTAAATAGTTATTGATGACTAGACACTGAAACACTTACCTATTCTTGTAACATTTTAAACTCTAATAGACAAAGGACATAAATATTAATTACACAAAAATCTAATGATATTAGGATTATCAATAGAACAGTGCGAACAAAGTGCGATTAATAGCTAAAATTGACTTTTATGAAAGGCGACTGCTCCTGTTCTACAAATATGTGTCGGAGTAATACATGGGTTAAAAGTTAAAACCAAGTACAGATTTGGAAATGAAGGTAATATCAGACGCAAAAGGGTGACAAAATGCGAAAAATGGTCATAAAATTAATTGAAGATGGAAGGTGGAAATTTTTAAACCATGTAGCGAAGATGATATTACCAAGCATGTACTTAAAGGAGAGAATGTTATTAGTTAACTTAATTTCTGCGTATAAGAACGCACTTTATAGATTCAAAAATATACTAATTTAGAATCCGTCAGTGAAGTTATTTGAAAGTAATAAATGTACAATTAGAAATCAATTACGTCTGTCTCGTCTGTTTAACATATACAGTGCATAGTTCCTCAATGACTATGTTGCATAGAAGAATCTGTAACATAAAGGACTTTACAGAGCTAGAGAATGAAAACTAAAGGCAGTGAAACAATAAAAATTTAATTGTATTTAGTACGTGACGATTTAGCTCAATAATTTTTAAAAATATTTATAATTACTATTTAAAACCGAATTTATAATCATCTGAATAGTAATTGCATATTCGTTAAAAATAAAATATAGTAAGAATATCTTCCAACAACGTCCAGAATGTATTTGTACTTAATAAACGTGACCTCATAGGGCCCCCAGTTATTTATAGTGACTGACGATTGTACGTGCATGTGTAATTTCTGTATTGCTAGTGTTGTGTGACTCAAATTTTAACCGTTCATTTGTTTCAAGAAAAAATAACTATGAAAACTTAAAAAATTATGCCAAAGAAGTAGATACAAGTTTGATAACAGACAGCTAAATAGTGCAATCAGATAATTGTAAAATATTGTTCAGTTAAAAAAAATAAGAAATTTAAATGTTCTTACAGATATCTCGTCTATAGAAGCTGGTGATTATTGTGTATGAGAAGGTAACTAGGAAAATTAAACATCGACAAATTTACAAACTTACAGATCGACAAAATTTGCATCATTCGTTACGTTTTCTGGAAGCAACGGAGCTTACAGGATCGGAAATAGTCACAGTCTTTGCAAATTAAAAAAATATATTTAGTCTTTTTTCCACCGACGAGTTAATATAAAACAAAAAATTTTGAAAACAGTATATGAAATATCACCATGGTGATTAGCAGAGGAGGAAAAAGGGCAAACATAAAAATAGGAGAAGACAAAATACAACAGTTGGAGTTGTTTAAATATCTTGGAAACTTGATAAGTGAAGATATGTCCTGGACTCTTGAAATTAGAGCAAGAATTGCTATAGGGAAAGAGGCATTTAATGGGAAAAAAAGACTGCTGTGTGGCAATGTTAATAAGAATTTAAGAAAAGGGTTAGCCAAATGTTGTGTGGAGCGTTGCTTTATATGGTGCAGAGACATGGATACTGAGGAAAAAGAATGAGAAAATATTAGAAGGATTTGAGATGTGTGTTTGGCTAGCAATGGAAAAAGTGAGGTGGGTTGACAAAGTAAAGATGATGAAGGTTTAAGAAGAATAGAGGAAGGGAGAGAATCCTGAAGGTAACAGAAAATAGGAAAAGGAATTGGTTAGGTCATTGTTTAAGAAGAGACTCCTTGCTTACAACTGCCATAGAGGGTGTCATAGAAGGAGAATAAAGAAGTGGGCGTTGAAGAATGAAGTTAATAGATAGAATTAAAATCAAAGGGTGTTACGAAGAAACAAAGAGACTGGCATGGATAGGACAGCTTGGAGAGTTTTTACCATTTAAAGACCTGCTTTAGGGCAGAACACCAGATAATAATAATAATATGAAATATGACTATCTGCAGAAATTTAAATAACGTGAATTGAAAGATTAATTTCGAAAGAGATGAATACGAGGAAGGCCATAGGTTTGGTCACGGGTAGAATTTTGTTCCTGCATGCCTACGTGAGAATATAAACGTAATATTATATTAAACGGGGAATGGCAAGCCAATCCCTGACACACAGGAGAGGGCATATAAGAAGTAGCAGTATTCGCGTTTGTTGGCGTTTCAAATTAGAGGTTACTATGGAGAAGGACCAGAAAGTAATTTATAACAGCAACAGAAAATATTATGTGCACAAGCAAAAAATTGCAGAAGAAAGATGGCAACAAAATTACCAACAGGATTGACTACCAACAGAATAAAAAAAAGTCAATGTTCTTAACATTTACTACCTATGTTAAGAACGAGATAGAGTCACTAATTTGAAGAATCGACTGAAAAGGTAGACAAAAATGAATATACAAATTCGAGAGAACCGAACGATGTAGTTCACTTCCCGTATACGATGACGATGTAGTATTTAATTATTTGCTCTACTAAATACCTCTGGCGTAATAAATTCCTAATTGCAGCGCAGTACTAAGGCTTGTATAATGGAAGTTACATACGTAAATAACAGACTCGGTGACATGGGTACGCTGTAGGGGAGGAGACTGGCGGAAATTGAATAAAACTACGACCTAATTTGATTCCAAGTTGAAATTGCTATCTCAGTAGTACTCAACATTAATGGTAATGGGTTTAGTGCAGTATGTGGAGTTTACAATTGGATTATGACCTCTCAGAGACTGCCTATTAAGCTATTTCCACAGCAAAGTAAGTCGTTTGTGACAGTTTGAATCGGTGTGTATATTATTTTGTTTTAAAAAACAACAATACATACAATATATTTATGCGAGGTCAGAAGATCAATAGAAACAGTAAAACAAGCAAGTAGATAGGAGAGAAACTACGTAGATTAGAAACAGAGGAAAATACAAATTACAAACCTTTCAGAGAAAAGTATTTCAGAGGACTATTGGTACAAAGACGACTGGTGTAGGAGGAGAACGACAAAGAAAACCAAAAAAAAAATAAAATAAATTCAATTCTACACGAGAAGGTAACAAAGAATAAGAACAATAATAATGAAAGTGATAAAGTTACAATGAATTCTGTAGAATTCACATAAAAATAGGAAGCGAGATAACAGGAATACGACGTTCATTATTACTCAGAATAGAAAGTAGACCTACTAGGCCAACTCAATGGTAGGTAACGGAACAATATCGGAATCACTCCGTCTACAGATAACAAGAGATCTGGAAATTATTAGGAGGTACACAATTGATTTCTTCTAAATGAAACACAAGTTGCCACGAACTAATTACTAAACGCGCGCGCGCGCGGCACACACACACACATATATATACACTAATTGTAAACAGTCGTTATTAAAAATTTTTCAGAGGAAGATATGTAAGGAAGATCATGTGTGGAAGGGTTCTTTAAAAAATTATGTAAAGTTAAATTAGAGCAACAGACAATAAAAACACATATGGACGAAACATCCAAATCATATAATACTTAAAACGATACTGACTATATTTAACAAGAAAACATGATCAATATACTGAAGAATAAATTTACCTCGTGAGAAATAACGTACGGAAATATCCCAACATGAACAGCAAATGTTGAAATTCTTGAAGCCTTGGAATGAGAAATTAGTATAGTGACACAAAAACTGATAAAGGTACGATGAGAAAAAATTCGTATAAACGTTATTGCTGTTATAATAGTTATCAGCTTTAGTTCTGACTACAGTACGTTAAGTACAAAAGGTTATAATCATCTGCTCAAGTAAGATATAGAAAAGAATAATACATAGTAAACTATAAACAAGAAACGAACTTCATGAATGTTGTAATGAGTATAGAATTTATTTATAGATTACAAAAAATCTTTTGACTTAATGTAAAAACAATTATGAAGACTTAGACAAAACAAGAAGTAGGGAAGGAATATTTCCAGGTTCTGACCGATATTTATTAAATTCTAAACTTCAGATCAGAGAAAGCCACACACGTCATCAAATGAAAACACCAATACAAGAGGGAACACTTCAGACTACCTGTCCTGAACCAAACAGGAAGTAGTCAACAACGTAGGATCAGTACGTCACTGGGGAAGTACCTCAGTCGACGTCGCAAGTGTAAAACTGTGATACGGAACTGAGTATTGGAACTACCATAGCGATCCCAGTTGTCTGGCAAGAATGACAGCGTACGAAGAATTTATACTCCGAGAAAGAATATAACGTTAACCATTGGGTCTGTGAAACGTTTATTGCGTTAACAATTCATGAATACTTAATAATAAGTGTTTTGCTTGAAAATGTTTCCACTTGTTGCGCCTGTAAATCGTCAGCATAAAACCATTAAAATACAGGTATTTACACAAATTTATGTGGAACTCTACACTGCATCGTATCAATTGTATTGGGTCAGATGAGTTTGTTAAATACAATGCACTTAATACAATAAACCCTTTTACTAACTGCACCTTGTACTCTTTTTACTTTACTCGTGTGTTTTTCTTTCTGTGCTTCCCCTCGTGGCAGCTTGGTGGTTGAAATAAGTTTTGACATCTATTTGTTCTCTCCATGTTCTCTCCATAACTGTCTGTCCTGGGATAACTTTATTGCTTGGTACAGAGGATGCCATTTCTTTACAGAAGCTGCACAACCTGATGCTGAACCTCTCCGTCTAATTCTATCACGAATCTCGTCTCACCCGCTTGCTGATTTACTACGCAAGCGATTGGTTACCACAAATTTAGAACAGAGTACTTGATGTGGGAAAGCCTACTGTTGTGATGGTGACACAGAAGATTTATAAAAATTAAACTTCCTCTCCAGACAGCCTGTAATCGTACAGGCCTATAATAAAAGAACTTGGATTTACATCGAAAAGGATTATATAATTTCCGATATTGGTAATATTATTAATTATTTTTTAGTGCTACGACGGAGTTATTTGTCGCGTGTACATAATATAAAAAAATAAATTACTATTTAATTTCAACATGATTGATTGGATTGGTCTCCTACGTTTCAATTCACTGGTGGTAACGAGAGATAAATCATCTCTTCATTTCGATAAATGCCACTCTGGTTAATTAAAACTGTCGTATTAATAGAAATGTAATTAAAATACTTTTTTTGCGGAATTTGAGAAGTCGACAGCTATAGACGCTACGTCGTGGTATTTGTATTTCATTCCTACGTATCGGGTTTCCACCAGTGTTGTCAAACCTCCGTGCTTAGCGTGAGTCATTTCATTCCAGCATTCTTCTACGTGCAGGCTCATTGCTTTCACAACTTCATTCCCTCAGGTATTCTTGCATTTATCTCTCCATTTATCAGTGCGGCTGTAATAAAAACTTTTTATGAACACCTACCATTCAAGTCACTCGTACCAAATATACTCAATCACAAGATTTCTTTCGATGTCATGTAGCAGAACACATTATCACGAAGACAATGTACAATGCATGGAGGGGCAGTGAAATCCCTTCCAGAATTTGTGATTGCATTGCTTTGCTACAAATTAAAAATAAACATTGACATGGTTCAGTCGGGCAGACGGAAAAACTATTGATAAAGTAACAAATCTTAAACAAATTAATATTTTTAAAAAGTAAGTCACAATGTAGGTCTACTTAGATTTTAAAACGTTTCTTCAAGACGACTCCTCCCCTGGTGCTGGTCAAAAACGCTGTTGTCGAATTCAATGATTGAAAACATCAACATGCTGTCTTCCGTTTTTCTACGTCTCTATCTTTCTCCCTGGGTGTTATTGGAATGTCATCCGCCCGTCCCGCCCTCATCCTTAGCCAATAAGTACAGCAACAATTTCAAAATTGCATTTGTTATGCAACAGTATCTTGCATTTGTCCTATACCAATCTCGTCTATACCCTATTACTGTGACCCGTCGAGTTGACAAGGTTTAGTCACCATGATGAGAAGGCAATAGGAAGTTTTCATAAAGACATTCATTAAATTCAGTATTGCCTTCGTTTACTGACATCACGCAGTTGCATACAATGAATATTCTGTAATATTGTTTTCAACAAACTTGGTTCATTTAAAATCATGAACTCAAAATTCTTCAAACGTCTGTATATATATTGTAACGCAACAGAAATGCGGTCCTCAACGTTACATAAATAGAATATTATAAATATAATAAGTAAATAAATATTTAACTCCCATGATAATACAAAGGTCTAATAAATACATTTATAGTTGTGTAAAAATGAATAAGGATGCAAGGTAGGGATAACAATAAAAAACAAACCTGTAAAATAGACAATAGTAAGAAATCAATGTTCAGTGAAACGTAAATAAATCAAATATACTGATAAGAATTGTAAAAAAGAAACCAATACAGAAAATGTTAAAGTAAATGACAATGAAATTCGATAAAAATGAGTCAATAATTTACATTACAGTAATAGAAAGTAATGATTCTGAATTGAATGATGTTCAGAAATTGAATTTGTAAGAAAAATAAAATACAAGAAGTCATTCAATATGAGGACGTCGATCCCGAACTGTGGCAGAGTAAGTTGGAAGAGATACGAGAATTCCAAAGGGAAAAAACTTGTCGACAAGTAAGTAAGGTACAGGCCGAAAATTTAATTAAAATATATAATAAATACAAACACATATTCTCCAGTGCTCCAGGTAAAGTAAAAGGCTATCAGTGTGTGATAAATTTTAAAGAACCAGTGGACTTTCGTAGAAAATCCTACCCAATAGCTTATTCAATAAAAAATGAAGTTCGGGAAGAAATTAATCGGATGATTCAGGATGACATAATAGAATACAGTCAATCACCCTATACCAGTCCCATAGTGGCAATCCCGAAAAAGAACGGAAAGGTGAGAATTTGCCTCGACGCTAGGGAAATAAATAAAATGATCATCAACGATAGGACTTCCCCGGGCGAAATCGAAGAAATCTTAAAGAAATTCCACGGCAGTAAATACATCAGTACTTGGGATACGGTATGCGGATACTGGCAGGTTGAGTTACACCCAGATAGTAGAAAATACATGGCGTTCCTTTTTGACGGAAGGAACTATCAATTTAAAAGGCTACCTTTCGGATTAATTAATTCTGTTGCTATATTTGTAAAATGCATGGACCAAGTATTGGGACAAGAAACTCTGCAATTCACTACAGTCTACGTAGATGACTTACTTATAACTTCTTCACATTGGGATGAACATTGCGAGAGGGTGGAACAGGTACTGAGAAAATTGTCCGAAAATAATATAACACTCAAGCTAAATAAATCTAAATTTATCGCCAACCAAGTAAAGTTCTTAGGTTTTAATTTGTCTGAGGAGGGTATCACACCTTCAACAGAGAAAGTAGAAGCAATTCAACTGTTCCCTACTCCAAAAAATAGAAAACAGCTACAATCCTTCCTTAGAATTTGTAACTATTACCGCAAATTCCAAGATAATTATTCGGAAATAACTGCCAAATTTCAAAAACAACTATCATCCAAGGACAAATGGGCATGGGGACCAGAACAAGATAAAGTTCTGCAATTAATCAAGAAAAAATTTCTAGAGACGGTTATGTTGTACCACCCTGATTTTAACAAACGCTTTTATTTAAATTGTGATGCAAGCAATGTTAGTTTAGGAGCTACTCTATATCAAGAAGATGAAGAAGGACATCACATGGTAATTAGCTTCGCCAGCAGAGTGCTAAACAACTGCGAACGCAACTATAATGTTACAGAAAAGGAGCTGCTAAGTGTAGTGTACGCATGCAATAAGTTTAGAACTTACATACTTGGATACCCAGTGACCGTAAGGAGTGACCACAAATCAATTTCATTTCTAAAACGATGTAAGCTTAGTCATGGCCGGCTAACTAGATGGGTCCTTGCATTGCAAGAATATCGCGTCGATTGGGAATATATACCTGGAAGAAAGAACATAGCAGCCGATATCCTGTCCCGAATAAACATACAAGACCAATCGTTCGAGGGAGAAAAGGAACAAATTGCAAAGGTGTACAATATCATTAAGAGTAGGAAGGACTTAGAAATCATAATAAATGAAATTAATCAACACCAAAAATCGGATCCCAAATTAATAAACATACGCCAAAAGGTGCAAAATGCTGATGAAATTATTACAAAATATTACTGTATACATGATGATAGATTATTTATTAAAGTTACCCCTAATCACATAAACTGGAAATTAGTAATTCCCACAGCTGTGGAAAACAAATTAATCTTGGATTACCATGAAAGATATGGACACATGAGAGCCATAAAAATCGTCAAAGCCCTGGAAGAACAAGTGTACATAAAAAATATAAACAGAAAGGTGCAAAAATCAATCCAAGCATGTCACATCTGCCAGATGGTTAAACATAACAATGAGAAGAAGGAGGGGGTCATGATCCCTATCACATCCAAATATAAGCTGGAGAAAGTATTCCTGGATATATGTGGAGCATTCCCACGCAGTGGAGGGAACCATAGATATAAATTCATAATTATTATTTTTGATCACTTTTCTAAATATACTAAACTTTACGCTATTAGCAGAGCCACGACCAAGAAAATTCTAGAAATAGTCATTGGACATTACATAACAGAGATTGGTAAACCGTCATCTATTATCACCGATCATGGTACGCAATTCAAGGGAAGAAAATGGAGAAATAATCTTCTAAAACACAACATTAGAACATATAAGACTTCAGTATACCACCCCAGCAGAAATCCGGCAGAACGTGTATTGAGGGAAGTTGGCAGAATACTCCGAACTTACTGTCATGACCAACAGAGAAGGTGGTACGAATACTTGTCACTGACCGAAGAGTTTCTCAATATATCTTACCATCAATCCATCGAAAATACCCCCTATACTGTTATGTTTGGAAGGCTTCCACCTAGGGAAATCCAGGATATCATAAATTTTCCAACAAACGCAGAATATCAGTTTGAAAACGTTAAATTATATAACCGGATAATGGAAAAGGCAGAAATGAAGAAAAAGAAATATGAAAAGAATAATCCAAAACCAATAAAATACCAAATTGGCGAGAAAATATTAATAAGAAACAGGGAGTTACCCAGCACACTAGAAGGAATAACGAAAAAATTATTATTATTATATACTGGGCCATATGTGATAACAAAAAATAATAATAATAATACCTATGAAATAATGAACCCTACCACGAAAAAGATTAAGGGAACATACAATCAGGAGTCCATAAAAAAATATTATGAAGAAAATTAAATAAATTCTAAATTAAAATAAGAACAACTTATTGCCAATTTTGAAGAGAAAACACTTGTAAATAAAAAGAATTTTTTGAATTATATTATATAAATAGAAAACATAGCGTTCAAAGGAAGTAAGTCTGAATTAAAATATAGTTATGAAGATGGTATTAAGAAGAGTTAATAACAAACCCCAAGATTACAGAAGAAAACCAGAAATATTACTACATGTCTACGAAGAAATATTATGAATAAGGAATAATGAAACCACAAGATAAAAAGTTTTTATATCAAATATACCTATGCAGAATAACAAAGGAAGAATAATATGACCTAAAATACCTACCGCATTGCCAAGTGAAAAGAACAACCTCAATAAACGATTGATTGTGACCAATGTAATATTAAAGAGAACGAGAAAAAATATTTATCAACATAATTCATTGAAATATAACCAGCCAAAGTAATGAAATAAGATAAGAGAAATAATAGTTGAGCTAATGACTGCAACTACACTGAAATTCAGTAATAGTAATGACCAAAACAATTACAAGTTAGAAAATATTGGGATTAGAAGAACAAATGAAGAGGATACTTAGCGTTATTATCACAACAAGAAAGAAGAACAAACTTAATTACAAATAATGACTGTCAGAATTATTATCAGAAAATGTTTAAGGAAAATAAAATGGAATCACAAAGTACAAGAGATAGGAATAATTAAATATAAAAGCAACAATGTAAAGAATTCCCAAATGTTTATTATTAATTAATTAAGAAGATTATTATGAGATTATTATATTTTTATAGCTGACTGTAGATGAATTCCAGCAGTACTATATTAAAGTGTAGTGTGGACAGCAGAGTATGAAGCCAAACAGTGCCTCTCTGAACTGTACCAACACACATATTAGGGATTGTTAGGGAAATTAAATATTTAAGGAATATTAGAATCGTTGCAAGAATGACATCAAATTCCAGAAAAGAATGACGAAGAAAACAGAAGGAAAATAACTGACAGAAGAATAATTGAGAAATACAGTGATTGCAGTAACTAGAAGTAGAAGAGATGTGAACCTAAAGTATCAAGGAATATTGTAGCCAACTATCAACAAATACTGTTTAAGGAAAATTGCATATGACCAAAAAAGTTAATAGGAATAATGAAATGTTATTAAGTAAAGAATTATGAATACTAGTCTAACAAAGTTACATTGAGAATCCCATCATTAACCATTAATGTTGATATGAATAAAAGGCATGTGAAAAATACAAGTTTACTTGACCTAAATTACATTCAGGTAAATTAAACTTTTTAGGAGGGGGAGCATATGTAACGCAACAGAAATGCGGTCCTCAACGTTACATAAATAGAATATTATAAATATAATAAGTAAATAAATATTTAACTCCCATGATAATACAAAGGTCTAATAAATACATTTATAATTGTGTAAAAATGAATAAGGATGCAAGGTAGGGATAGCAATAAAAAACAAACCTGTAAAATAGACAATAGTAAGAAATCAATGTTCAGTGAAACGTAAATAAATCAAATATACTGATAAGAATTGTAAAAAAGAAACCAATACAGAAAATGTTAAAGTAAATGACAATGAAATTCGATAAAAATGAGTCAATAATTTACATTACAGTAATAGAAAGTAATGATTCTGAATTGAATGATGTTATTTTGTTACCATGAATGTTATGTTAAAGTTTGTGTTAGATTATGCAAATTACTTGTTGAAGTAATAGAAAGTAATGAAGCAAAATGTATTATTTGATGACTGTTATAGAAGGGTGGAGGAAAACAGTTAATTAATGTTAATGGATCTCAATTTTGTTATATGTGATCCATAGATCAAGATAAAGATGTTATTAGTTATAAAAAGAATAATTATTTGTGTAAATGTAAATAGTTAAGGTTTGGTTATGTGTATAAACTTATGTAAAAAGGCTATAGTGGTTCACCAGTTATAATCAAAGGTAGGTCCATATACAATAAAAGGCCTAACAGCCAATAACACTATATAACAACTCAAAACATAAAGGTTAGGTACTGAAGTTAATAATAATTAATGAATACAGTTCAAGGAGTTAGAAAAAATATTTGATAAGTAATAATATATAATAAACCAACTCAATATAAACAAATTATGATAATGCCATAGTGCAATGATATCGATTGATAACGTTTGATATCGGAAAAATAATAAATATAAAAAAAAACAGACTAAGATCAAAAAACCAGCAGAATATATGTAGAAATTAGTAAACAAACTATAAATAAAGTTATATTCCGATATAATGGAAGTTTAATAAGGAAAGGAAGAATAATATATGAAATAATCATTATATACAAAACATTGAAAAAGAATAAAAATAAACTTGTTGCTAGGGACAACAAAAATTAAAATAATTTGTTGATTTTGATTATTGCTTTTTATGATCTGAAGGTGATGAGATTAAAACCCAGAAAAATTGGTTACTATAACAAAAAGATATTCTAATTTATGTGGATACAGTTACAAATAACAATATATTAATAATTATTTGTCTGAATTATGCCAGTAAAATTTAACCAAATTATATAAGGGTATCTCTCATAATAATAAATAATTGAGTTCCACAAGGAAGGACTTGGATTGTCCAATATCAGAAAAAGAATTAATGAAATATTAATCCAATATAAAGAATCAACTGTGTAACGAACTAATACTACACACCACACTGAAAATCCTAACCATTTAAATACATGGGACATCACTAGTTACTTCATACGATAGAAGAAACGTATTTGGATCCAGAATTTGCAGAAGACCACAACCACCAGTCTGGCCGTAAATCAACCAAGGGAGCTGTATTTCCGAGTTAACCAGGAATAAGGATTCCACTTTATTGAACTGAAGAAAAGAATAAAGAAAATCATCTCCATTCTGATCGACGAGGTTAAAAACCAACTGCCTACTGGAGCTGCTTCGTTCTGGGTCTGGTAATCTACAATTATATGAATAATATTAAACAACACAACAGTTTAAATTTGTAATATCTTGCATTCTTATTTATGTATTTTTAATCTTCCCCGCAGTTACAAGAACCTTCACACCCTGAATTAAATTAATTATAAAAAAAATATATATATAACTGAATCTAACATAAATATTGGACCGAACAATAATCGATTCACGCAACATATAGCCTTTCGTATGTCAGTTAAAACCAATCTTACTTAATGTTAACAAGATGAAGTAATAAAGAAACCTTGTATCATTTCAGGATCTTATTATTTGGGGTATTATTTAATGAGTTGGGAATAAGAATTAACAGACTAAGTGTATAATAACTAGTTACCGTACACGGTGAATTAACCTATAAATTTCGTTTGTTCCGGAACTGCAGCGCTTGGTGCGGAATTCTCTGACATCAAAGAGAATAGCTTTAGACACGAAATTTCAATAATTCTCTGCAAGGTATACTAGGGCTGAGCGAAATTTTAGAATAAAACACTAATTATTTAAGTTACAGTCACACTAACACTGGTATTTTAATTAGAGAGATAAGTTAATCAAATTTAACGAGATTACTATATCCCACCACTCCAGATATCTAAGAAATTGAATTATTTTAACATAATCAAAGAGAGGTACATACGAGAGGATTTAACCGTGCACACCGGTCTCAATACAATATATATATATATATATTGCAAGGTAACAGGTTCGAGTCCAGACCCTGCGGAAAAAAATGCACAATTAGTGAAAATTTAATACATTTTTTGTTCTTTCTTGTACACTTAGTATTAAAATGTTCTTTAAACGTTTTATATACAATTAACTTGTTGTTGTTAAAAATTTTACTTGAAATGTCCTTTAAACAAAAGCTTTCTTGCTTTACACAAATTTATGAATTTATTTAAATGCTCAAAAGTCTTCTTTTATTAAACAAAATTATTTCAAAATTAATGTTCTTTAAAGTTTTACAATTTGAGAATGATTTAATTTTTGCTTCCCTGTTTGGTCGTCCTCTCAGTCCTCCCAGTCGACGATCTCGATCCGGCCTCCAGCGATCCGTCGTCTCGGTCCACGTTCCAGCAATCGCCTCCAGGTAGTGCCTTACTTAAGGTCTCCGTATTATAGTCGCTACGACCAGCAAACGATGCCCAGGAACGGTAGTTGACAATCTCAGACTCCGTGCTAGTTTCCCATTGACAATCGCCGCTCACTTGACCCTACGGACCCAAGGACGTCTGGAATTAGCGTCGTCTGGAATCGCTTCCCACTGCGACCACCTTCGCTGACGAACGTTCAGAGAGACTTCAGAGAGTTATCACAGACTTTCAGACAGAGAGAGAATCGAGAAGACTGGCTACGCCTTTTATAATGCAGCTGAATGTAAAGGGCTGCGTTGCTGAGTGACGTCACCGCCGCTATGTGCGTAGGCGTCGTTTCAATTACTTCAATGTATTTAGTCTCGGCCACGTGTTTCCAACTACCTCTGTCTTGAATGTTCTAGAACACACCTTGTAGCATATGAATATATTTCCCTAACATTCTATTCGTTACTCACATTACACAACACTTCACTCATATGTAAAATTATATATTCATGGTTCTACATTGTCTTATTGTATAATTTTCTTCTATTAATTCTAATTATTTTATTAATATTATTTATTTTCAATCATTCATTTACTCCTTGGGACACTTATAATAGCTGATACACATATTATTCTTTATATTCATCTATACTAAGACCATTTGTCACGTTGCAATATATATATATATATATATATATATATATTGCAACACATCTTTTTATGATTTCTTTCGTTATGGATTATGAGTTTTACATGGACCTGGTTAGGGTATACCATGCCAACACTTACCTGCAGTATATGGTACTTTTCTGCTTTGCCGGCTATTAGGTGTGGGATTTGGGCTTATTAGGTATCAGGTAACGAGTTGGGATGATGTGTTTCCAAAAGAATTATTTTAGGAAGCTGAGTTGTATAAATTGTGAATAAATGAAAACTACCTTTTTAGTCTATCATTCCAATGATTATAATTGTCACCCTCAAGGTGCTTATCTTTAAACAAATCATAATAATAAAAAGAATTTCAAATATTTAACACAATTTACGGCGGGTTCCACCATTTATATTCTTTCTTGAATATTACTTTACCATATTTTCTCTAGTGATATATTGTTATAATGCTTACGTCTAACAATCACATATTAAAATCATATATCTTAGTACATAATTTATAAGTTCCTGAAAATAAGACATACAATACACAGTATATACACAAAACATATAACATGGAAATATACACACATATATGGGCAGTTTCACACTGTCTGCCTGTAATTATAATTCATTTATAAAAATCATTTTTTTTATATTGAAATAATTATTTAATAAAATGGAAATACTGAATTGATTTCATTCTATGAAATCCGTAACCCTGTTCTTTATACATGAGAAAATAAAATACGAACTTTTTAAATGAATATAACAAGGGTTATAGTTATCGTTATCTCTATGGTAGTTATTATTAATCTAAACATTTTTATTAAGGGTAACTCCCTTTTAATTATTCTACTCTTCAGCCTGCTTGGCTATCAACAATAATTAATATGAAACAATTAAATTTGTGACATCTACTATCTTGAGAACACTCTTAGAGTTTCTCTGCACTCTCCCTTAATTTATCACATTTAATTTATCAAATATAATTTTTTATACAGTGCACAATCTCATGAAAACATTTGCTTAGAGTCTTTCTGCACTCTTATTAACATATTATTATAATCATCACACATTATCTAAATGTTCTGTCTTTTTGAATAAATGTCTCTATATGATATACAGTACAACATTTAAAAGTGTCTTTAGGCTTTAGTCATACCGCCTATATAATTAAATGTTTATCAATTATTTAAAACTGTTCAATTTCGCTTATAGCGGCTTTTCATTTACTTTTTGTGTTTTACAACATTATTATGAACCCTGAACCATATCAGGTCACCTGTTTTGATGATTTCATGTTACACAGATGTACACGGGTCTCAGGCGTCGGCGTTGAGTACAGCTATTCCTCTCGAAACCTCCGTCAGCGTCGCTTAGCGGTGTATGAACAGCTAGGCTAGGCGTCGTTCCTTTATCGTCATGGACACAGCGTCTCTGGCCTCGGGTATAGTCTGATGTCCGTAGTACGTAGTTGTAGTAACTCAGGTGTCTGCCGGTCTCATTGAAGCGTCTTCTGCAGCGTATCGTTCCGTGTGTACGACTCAACGAATACTTTATGAATGCGCCAGATGCTCGTTTTGGCTCACTGTTTATAGGGCAAAGCCACGTGTGCAAATGAGTTTCTATCGGCGAATATCTCAACAATCCTTTATTTATTTAGGAAACAAAGTTGTTTGTTAGACGTGTCTTGAACACAGTTATTAGCTATGTATACACGCGATCTTTAATTAGCACCGCGAAAGGTGTGAAATAGTAAAACGCTTATAGTTCACGACACTCTCACTATATCGTTATGTGTTTGGTGTCTAAATAAAGCTACATTTCCGCACTATTCACTGGTCAACCTAGTTCTTCTTAATCTTTTGTCATTTTTTTATTATTTAAGTTTTAAAACACTTCTGACATGTGCCGACAAAATTATACATATTTATGCAGGTGGACTGTTATCTGTTTTGTTTGCTATATAAAATCTTATCTGTACCCTTCTAAATGTACAATTGTAGCAGATAACGCTTATTATGCGTACTCCAGTTAGAACGATAAACATTGATAACAATGTTTCGTTATAATATATATATATATAAATATAGAGCCCACGTAATGAAAGTGGTTAACTTTTGGTTACACTGGTGAGTATTTTCAAAATCACGAGGTTTAAGTTATTTATTAAATCGTATCTGTTTAAATTAACTCTTAGGATCAATAACATTTAACATATTTTATTTGAATAAATTTTAAGTTATATTTCTTAATGGTTTTCACTATCCTGCACGCTAATTTAAATAAATGGCATGTCCATAAAAGGATGCACAATCATTACTCTTCCACATGTGCATTTAACAATATGCCACATAGTTTTGCAGCTTATTCATTTTTCTTAACGACGACTACACTTTAGTTCATTGTTGTTAGTTCCCTCATATTATACGAAATACGAGTCCTTATCTAATGGCTATATATCCTTAATCATTCGCATATTCAACACCAGTAATTATAATTGTTGCATATAGCAAATAATGTCTCTTTTACTACACCCTCGATGAAATATGTGTGTCACACTGAAATATTGTGTAAGTACTTGATTATATGATATTTTATCAGAAGTTATTAGACGTTGATTTATTATTTCTATAAAATAACTTGAATTTATTTCTATAAGTTGAGATGCCGTAATCTCAAGTTTTAATATATGTTACATGCACTTCAAAACACATTTGTTGCATTGGTAAATAATTCCGGATTCGTATTTTATTCTTATTACAATATTACACTTCTTACATCCTAATTTCGTATACAGAGGATTGAAAATTTTTAATACCCAAGATTGCATTGCAGAAAACAAAGTGATATAGATTCCTCATGTGAACAGGATGCCATATGGCAGGTTGCCTAAGGACGTTGTGACCCCTCTTTCCTTTTATGCTTTATATATAAAAAAAAAACCCTTTTTTTTGTATTTATATTTTTTTTTGAAAGAGAGGCCACTAGTTATTTAGAACTAGGCAAGAGCCTAGAGAAGCCAAAAATGCGCTGGGTCCAGTATGACGGGACTTGCAAATGAAACTCTGCTCTAAGATAACAATAACAAGATTTATTGCAGTTATGTTTTGTACAATGAATTCACCCAGTATACGACATATGCGCCTTTCAATGATTAAGTTAATATTACCAGTGCTTTCACTTCTTAAGAATAGCTCAAAATCTCAAAAACCACAATCGTTATTATTCTTAAAATCGTTATTATAATTCACATTACACATAGGCATCGCCAAATAATTGAGCTTGATATTACTGAGCAGAATACAGTTACTTCTAAATTATGTAAGAAGGGCGCATAGTATCGACCCTCCCAGTAAGTCACATAAATCATAAACCTGATATATATATATATATATGCATAACAACGTACAACAATCTAACAATCACATAAAGGCCTAACACACAACATATAATTAACATAGATACACATTTACATATAAATAGCACACACCATGTCCACCTGGTTAACAGCATATATATTGTCATCGTAACACCCTCAAACCCTCTTATTCGGATCAAGTATCCGGCCCACCTTAAAACTTCTCAATTGACATACCCAAAACCAAATAATAACTTACAAGACCAGAGTTGAAACACCCCAAAAATCCTAAGTATGTGAAAGGCCAAAGTCAAATTGGCTAAATAGTCAAAACGGCACACAAGTACCAAGTATAAAAGGTGATATCAATTTCGTACCCCAAATAATGATAAATGGGCCATCACGAGGTCAACATGGATGCTCGGTTGCATGACTGCATATTCTCATTTCTTTTATTTTCTTAACCAAAAAAAAATTTTAAGCAAAATCAGTGGAACGTGACCACCCATAAATAACTTATAACTGGTATTGATTTGTCTTACATTCTTTAACATCTATCAATGAATTAGTATTATGAGTTATAAAAAAATTTAACAATTCTTGTGCCGGCTATGGCAAAATTTAGCGGTTAGAAAATTATTTGAACAGTAGAATTGCATTTCGAAAAGCAGAATCTATGGAATTAATTTACTAAAACATACTTGAGGTGTTCATAAAGAATCCACTTGACCTCAGGCACGGTCATGCGCCCGGACTAGATCCAACAAACTATGACATGTTATTGTCCTGTGGTTAACGGCACCAACAGGTGTCGTCCACAGGTTAAAGCACCTCCCCCAGCCTTTAAATTAATAACCAATTCAAAACCCAATTAAATGGAAATGTGAATAACCATGAAAATTCCCCTACAGGGTACCGAGACACCCGTGCATGCATACTTAACGCTGAAATCATTTAGTGACAGTCAGTGCCGCCCATATTTACAGAAAACTAACATCAATTCGGGTGATGCATGACCCTGGCTGAGTTTACAAATTCTCTTAATGAGATAAGCATTAATAAGTTAATGAGGCGTAAGCCTTAGTAAAAATGAAAAAGTAACATGTAACCCCAAATGTCCCGTTGGACTTGTGCGGAACAAAGTTCCAAACTGGAGCATTTCCAAAATGTCTCAAGGTAAGTGTAGCGGCCACAAACATTTTGTTTCTTAAAAAAAGCATAAATGTCACCTGGTTAGCAGCATACGGTCTGAGGATCTTGTCGTGTGTGTCCGTCCATTCGGCCTGACAGCTAGACGGAAGTGATTGAATTCATTTCATGGGAGGCAGGTGTTCGACCATCCTCTGGAGCGAGACAGATTGTCGACTAATTCGGAAACCCGGAAGGTCGCGTAGCTTTTACTTATACATAGCAGAAGATAGTAGACCAAATTTCAAGTCGAGGCTGTCAGGCGAATATAGACGGGCTACTATGTCGGAAGCTGAGAGTGAACTGGTCAGTACAACTGCTGAAAAAATAGTATGAAGCTCTGGACCCAGAGCGCGCGTGGATCGGCCCGGTGGCAAGATAACGAGACGGACGTAATTTATTACGTCGGCAAGATGCCGATAATACGTAATTTAATAATTTAACGCAGTCCGTTCTCGTTGAGAAAAAAAAAACACCGCCGAGTTTTCCAAAACACGGCACAACGTTTAACAGTACAATATTATTGAACAAAGAAGTATAAGAAGACCTAGGGAAATTTGGTGAGGTTGATGTCCTTTGGGACATATACAGGCGGTTCGCCTATTCCCTGACGAAAGAAGAGATATTCTAATTTAACTACTATATAACAAAATACTGTTGAAATATTTCAAAGATTTTAGTACAATTTAAATAACCCTTTTATTATTAATTTATGTTAGTTGTATAAAATTTAATATGAATCTACTTCATAAAATATAGTTATATTTGTTTCATGTAATGCCTAAAGGTCATTTGAATAAGTCTCTAAGACTTATTCATATTTTGTTATTTCATTGTTTAAATACCATTACTTTTGCAGACTTTATCTTTTATTTGTAGTAAGTCAATTTTATATGTGTAATTCCTTTTCCACACTAATCATTTAAGTTGTTGCACTCACGTGCCTTAACTGTTAATAACTTTAACTTGTGACGGGTTAATATATTTCATAACTCTACCTTGTTTAAGGAAATTCTCAACACTCCCTTCATGTCTACACCCAACTTAGTCATAACTAAACTCCTTTTACTTGTTACTACATTTAATCCATATTCAGACTTCCGTTTACACGCTAAATGTACGGCATTGAAATTCTGACTCACTTTTCTTGTTACATGACTCACCTTTCGAGTTCGATGTACATTCGGTGCACTAACTGTATGCTTCTTTTTCCTTCCTTGAATTTATGACTATTTACGTATTAGGAGTCCTCTCCCATCTACTTTTCACTTCCTTGATTCTTCCTTTCCTAGGTGTACTTTCTAGTTGTCAGTTACTGCGGTGTTTCCGTCTTTGATCTCTGACAGACTTTAACACATTTTTATTAAGACAGCTTTTAGTCGTGACAGATTTTTCCAGATGTGTCTAAACCACGGTTACTTCAAGCGGTGTGGACTGAATGCAATTTCTCAATAAACGTCTTCTACAGAAAGGTCTTAAAAAATCTATATGAAGTCATGCACGTATCATACATTTATGGCAATCATAAACTTGATATTCAATTAAAAGAGTAGATAGATGTCAGTAACACTCGAATGACTCTAATACCCGTCTTAAGATAAGTTTAAAATTTTAAGTTACGGGGACTTATTGCCTTAGGACCAGAAATTACTATCTATCCACTGTATCTCATGAAATTATTGGCAGATACATTAAGGATATAATGCACAACTTATTATTATTACATTAATAATAAGCACAACACAAAAAGGGGTGCCCCTTGCTGTGCAAAAATTATATGAGGTACTTGAACAGATGAGAAACTGAAGGCTACAGGCAAGAACAGGATATACACGAATTTATAAAGCACGTAGGACATTTGCCGAGACTACGATTCTTGCAGTTTTACAGCCTACGTACCAGCGAGATTCCGGAGGCCTGGTACGGCTACCTGAAAAATTATGGTTTTAATAATTATTGAGGTCTGTTTGTAGGACACCAAATAAAAAAATATACATCAAAATATTTAATTTCAGGTGTATATACTTATAAGAGGTATAAGTAAACATTAAATTATCAAAGAGATTTTTGGAGGATAGGCTGTGTTAATAATGCTTTCCTTTGCGGCAAAACATTGGAAACGTTGATAAAGCAATGTTTAAAAACATAAATAGGCTCAAAACTTTGTCGTGTTTACTTGCTGAACTGCTACTTGTCATGTTCCGGACGAGGCCTTTCAGTGTTTCCACCATTTTCAAGTCCTAAACCACGACAAAATTTGTATCTTAGGTCGTAGTTTAGGACTTGAAAATAGTGGAAACACTGGAAGGCCTCGTCCGGAACACATGACAAGTAGCAGTTCAGCAAGTAAACACGACAAAGTTGAAATTACAGAGACTGCTAATTCAAATAACAAGATGAACATATAGGCTTAGTCTTTATAGATTTGCAAAAAACAACCAACCAAATTCATAAGAATTTGTTGTAGAGTCTATTATAGGCAAGGGGTTGAGTACATCTTCTCACAAAGGTATTGAAAGGTTTTATAAGAACACAAAACAGTAACGAGGATAAGGTACAATTTATCGAAGAAAATTTCGGCAAGCCAGGGATACGAAAAAAGTGTACTATCTTATTTACTTACTTTAATATTGGTACAAAGGTCGCACTGATTCTCATTATGCACAGTAGAAACACAGTAACTGGACACCAAAAAATCACTGTTTTCAACTTTAGTTATGATTTAAATATACAAAATAGAGTAGTATACAAAGAATTCCTTAAGATTACGATTGTTAACACACACTACTGTAACAAACAATAAATGTTGCCTGATTGAAAGTGTTGCAATACCGATCTCACTAATTTCCGATGTTAGCATACAATAATGCACTTTAACTTTTACAGTAAACTCACTGAATTGCATTCTTAAAACGACTAGTTGGCAGATTTATGAATCCTGTATTTATACCTTGCTGACGTTGCGAGATGAATCTGCCATTTCCTGGGCCATGCGTCGAGAATAATCTAGTAGCTGAAGGCGCCTAAAAAACACTGAAAACTATTAGGTCAATTGTGACCTTGTAAGCATGGTCGTTAGTCTGCAAATATTAAAACAGGTGGCGAGTCTCTTAGCGCTTACAGTAAAGTGGTGGAGCGTACAACGCAAGCAAGTAAAACAACAGTAAAGCGAGTTCGGATATGTTTGCACACAGTTCAAAAAAGTAGTACATGAGCTCACAGACTTATAACTAATATGGCTGACCCAATACGTGTGAATTAACACTGATGTTTTGCTTCACATAAGCATGAAGGAGACCTCTTTCGTAGCCTACTTGTGTGTACTTTTTTCTCCCGTGACATACTGACATATTAGTTTTCGTTTTTCAGATATTAAATATAACCAATAGTTTTATGTTTCTGATATTAATTGAAATTACTTGTAGTAGATATTATGCTTAATAGGAATTTTTTCTGACGCTTGGTTTAATCATAGTATCTCTAGAACAATGACGCTCGTGCCAGAAGGTAAAAGAACCTTGATTTTTTCGGATTTAACTGCACTACAAAATTACAAGTATTTCAAAAGTATAAAGACTACACAGACTAGAAGAAAAATAATGAGGATTACAGTAGTGAATTTATGATATTTTTTAACTCAGGTAGTGTGAACATGTAACTCAGGAAGTGTATAACACCAAGAAACTTCTTCCAGAGTATAGTATATGCTCCATTCTGTCTTTCCTTGTTCGATGATATTTGGTTTTTAAATTAATTTCCAGCTTTTATTCTGTCTCACATTTATTTCTATCGATTCAACGGAAAGGTTTCAAAGAATATTTATTATGTTTCTTGTTGATCATACGTCGCCGCCAATGCGCAAATAAAACACGTTACCTCTCTTAATGCGATATTTACTGAAATATGGTTTCATTTCCTTTACTCTAAGCTGCGATAGTCACTTTCCGAAAGACAATAACTATATTGTACAATACAACAAAGGTACGATTCAATTCAGGCTGTAGTGGTGACGTAATTCTAACTTTAATTAACTTGTTTAACTACATGTTTCATCGTGTCGTGTATCATCACAAAACAACACTTTAAATTTATACTATATCAATAAATTCATCTGTGGCATATTACCACTGAATAATTTTCACACAAATCAATGTATAACCAGCACTTTATATTTAACATACGATGAAACCCTACTAGTTCTACATCATCCACTACTGTAGTGCAGCAATGACAAATGCCTGTTCCGATTAACAATCCGCTTCGCTATACAATGCATGTATTATGTAAGTAGATGGTGTTATTACTGTTTAAGTTACTGTATTACTGTACTGCAGGCAGTCGACAGTAACACGTTTATGAACAATTGAAATGAAGTTGCTAATTAATTTATGTACTTACGTGTTAGCTTGTTATGCAGATGTAAAGTTTCTCGTTGAAAGCAAACAGGAAATGAAATTTGATATGCGTGTGGAAAATGTGTACCTTTCATCCACTAACTTAATGGATCGACATCACTTTTTATTATAGCTTTAACACATCAAATAGTACATGACTACCATTACGCATGTAAAAGTCGCGGCCTTTTAGACATCTACCCAAGTTTTAGTTTATGCATTTCACACCTTCTCGACAAGTGGAGGAGTTAATGAAGTATGCTTTGACCATACAGCTTAACTGTCGGATATCTGTTTTATCAATACATAAGATTCAGGAACAGAAGAACTTCTTATGATTTATAGAAATATTAAGTCTATTTAAACAGAGGAGGATGCAAGGAAAAGCAACCATATTGTTAAGTAATGTGCAAAAAGTGTTACGTAATACGGAACGTACTACAAGTATCTCGACTATTCCAGATGTGTGTGTGTGTGTGTGTGCGCGCGTGTGTGTGTGTGTGTGTGTGCGTGTGTGTGTGTGTGTGTGTGTGTGTGTGCGTGCGTAATGGTGCTACTTTACGGTGAAAGGCAATTACGCGTCAACTATCGAGTCTATACCGGACCATACCGGTCAGCGCAGTGTGGTCAAGGACACTGTTTCCAGTGGATTCTCGAGAGCGCCTGTTTGTTTAACCAAGTGGCAGATTATTCTGTCAATCAGCGGGGTATAAATACAGCCATTCAGCGACGGTCAAGTTAGTTATTGTCGGGCGATTACACCGTGCGTTTAAGTGGCTATTTACACAGTGCGGTTCAAAATATTGTGGCGAAGTATTACGTGTTTTATAATATTGTGCGGGATGATTGTAATACAATTGTGTTTTATGTCAGTTGACATTTTTTATTGCGTTTGAATAATTTTTATTGATTTCTTGTAAGAGACTGTCTTGTTAATTACAAACTGTTTAATTGTGATAATTAAAGCTGGTGATTAGTGACTTAATTGGTGTCTTGTATTTTGTTTCCACTGTACCAGACAACGATCAGTAGACCGTCATAACAATATATGGAATGAAAACAAAATGAAATAGGAATATAACTCGTCATCTCTGCTTTTTACCTTCATGGACCCAAGAAAGTAAATAAAAAAGTTAATGGGTAATTAATTTAAAAAATGTAGTACATATAATAATTAGAATTAACTTTCAGAAATTAATTGTTTATTTGGACACAATACACAAAACCCGTCAAAAATTATGTGCAATGATACGCGTTTAAGTGAAGCGTAAAAATTGAGCATTTACTCTTTATAAAAAAGCATTTATAGGCTTGTTAATAAACTATATAAGGAGATTCAATTTGGATGTTACATGGAAAGTAAGGAATATTATACATATCGTGTATCTCCATTAGATACACTACAATGATATGAATAGTATACAGATGTTTGTTTTGATACTAAGTTAACAAAGCCAACAATCTTATGCCAACAATGTTATATGAAAAAAATTGTCTTATAGGAGGACTGTTAAAGATGGGACAGTGTGACGAGAACCCTACAGAACAGCCTAGAACGTCCTCCACCCGTCCCTTCGCTAGTCGAGCAGTCTACCTCAGTCGAGGCCGCACTCAAGTACGTTACAGAGTACTCTAAAGAACACTTGAAATACGCATTAGCTGGTGTGCAGTAAGGAGGGTAAGCTATTCTGGACCTCGCGCGACCTATAAAGCAGAGCATTTTGCTTAGTCAGTTCAGTTGAGGGTGAGCAATTTCCTTAGCGCGGATCGAGTGTTTGTCGAAGCAATTTGTGAAGTGTTATTGTGTTAAAATTAGTGTGGAACTCTATTATTTGAAATTATTATTGTGTGTGGACAAATCTAACTGGAATCATTGTACGAGTTGATTACAACTTGTTTGGGGTAATTAAAGCTGGTGATTAGTGACTTAATTGGTGTCTTGTATTTTGTTTCCCACTGTACCATACGACGATCAGTGAGACCGTCCTAACTGTATGTTACTTATTATTCAAACAATATATTTTCCAAAAACAAATTTATGTCTAACAACTGGTTATTTGTTTTATCTTATTTACAACAGGTCAACTCTAGGTTAGATCGTTTACTCCACTTTGGCCTTCTGTTCTCTAAAATCTGCTTTTTTCTACACATTTTTGTCTTTTTTCTCCATCAAGCAAGTTACCTGTTTTTATTATATTAATTATATTTTATTAATAACCTGGTTTGATCTCTATTTTGTTAGTAAGCTTCAACAGTTAGGTATTCATAAAACTAACTTCTCAAGTAGGCCTAGTCATAAAACTA
The DNA here is from genome assembly GCA_034769895.1 of Magicicada septendecula. Lineage (NCBI taxonomy): Eukaryota > Metazoa > Arthropoda > Insecta > Hemiptera > Cicadidae > Magicicada > Magicicada septendecula. The sequence continues at coordinate 107,801,895 of CM068375.1, forward strand.
AATGTCTAGAATAACAAATTTATTTCATTGCAATCTATTTTAAATGTAATGTTTAATAGATAATTTGTATTTTTTTAGTACCTTAAAGGCACTTTTCTTAACAAATCAGGATAACTCAGATCAATGAAGATTATTTTATGATTAACTTACAGACATAGTGACAGTTTTTATAAGAAACTTACATCGATTAGGATTATTAAAAAAATATGTACAATAATTTATTCTATCCAAAGTTGCATACAAAAAAACTTTCCCATACAGTCGCTGTCTAAATTCAGAGATATGTCAAGCCAAGGGTTAAGCTTCTGAAGTAGCCTACACGGCGAGGAATGCTATTGTCAGCCACTAGGTGACTCTGTCCATTGAGTACTTAAGCACTGTGATGACTAACATACTGACTGACATTATTTCGCAGACTTATAAAGTTAATCTGAATTTCTTCAAGAAACGTAAGCAGTATTGTATAAATACATTGGATTTATCAATAAAAATTACATATATTAAAGAACCTAATAGAAGAAGGTTTACGAGCTGATACACCTTATGTGAATAGAAGTAATAATGATAGTGTTTCTAATAAGAATTACGTGTTATACTAATTAAACATTTTATTTATAATACGTAATTGTTATAAAGTTTAATAATATTGTAACATTTGAATGATGCTCTTAATAATAAAATCAATTTATGCCTTGCGTTTAAATTAAAAAGCGTATCTAACGCTATGTAAAGAAATATTAATACAAAAATAATGATAAGTAATCAGTAGATATTTGGATACCGGAAATATATGTTGGATAGTTAACTGGTTTCTGATTGATTTACTAACCCTTGGAATTCAGGAAGAGGAACATCCTACGCCTTATTATTTTTCTTCACATGTAATTGATTCCAGTGGTTCCCATGAAAGAAATAAAACTATACAAATGTTTTTGTTTCGACAATAACTCGTCATAAAGAACGCGGAAACTGCGTTTATAGGGATTAAATTTGTCAGGAAGTAAAACCGCGTAGGCAAACACGAAGAGCTAAGGCGCTAAGGCGCCGTCTTTGCTGTTACATATTTATTAGCTTTCCTCTCTGCAACACGAAATGGTTTGTTGAACGAACGTTGAGCTACATACATATTTAGTTGGCGTACTTAGACATAAAACTTCTTCATGTATTTTGTTCAAGCACAAAATAATATCATCTTTTTTAGTTCCTAAAGCCCCCTAACATCTATTAAGTAGTTTTCAAAACTCTTCTCTTCCTTTCATTTTGTTTGAAAAACCTGTGGTGGGCAGTGCGCTATCATCCTTTGAAAATGTATAGGATTGGCAGATGGGCAGTAGTAAAACATGTTAACACATTTTAATATTCAAAATCACGATAAATTACGTGATCACGATCAATCACGATAGAACAAAACACAATTTGTTTTAGAAAGGATTACTAAGTTACTTACAGGATGAAATCAAGAGAAGATTGGAAGCTGCCAATAAAAAGAATAGAGTCACCAGCGGAAACACTTTACCATATCACCTGCGATAGCATATCAGGAAAACTAATATGTCTGACTTGCCTATGATTAAAAACTACAAATTTTGAGTTAAAATATAAAATAACATAACAGCGCCTTTAAATATTACAGAAGAATTTCGGAACATAATGGACCACCACCCATTCTACCTTACATTGCCAAAATCATAAAGTAATGTTTTATCATGTGTAAATGTAGTCAATAAGTGAAAATATTTAATCGTTAGTGATAAATAAAAAAGTTGTTAGAAAATTATGAAAATTTAGTGTTTTTACTTCCATATTCCTTAAGGAATGGAAGTATGGTGATGGCAAAAAAAATCGTGTTCGAGATTATTGCAGATTTTGATTCTACTACACTCAAAACATGAAAAAAAGTCGTTTTCCGAAAAGTGTCTGTGTGTCTGTCTGTGTGTCTGTGTGTCTATCTGTCTGTAGATTTTTTTTCTATGGCAAACGATAACTGCCGCAAATTCAAACAGAATCAAATAATTTTTTGCATACAGCCCGGTTTTGCAGAGTTCTCGCGACCTATTGTTTTTGGTGAAGATCGGTTGAGGGAAAGGGGTAGTTTACCTGCAACGGTTTTTTTTTAGCAAGGGAAATTTTGTTTGTTTGGCAAACGATAACAGCCGCAAATTCAAACAGAATCAAATAATGTTTCGCATACAGCCCTGAATTGTAGAGTTCTCAAGACCTATTGTTTTTGGTGAAGATCGGTTAAGGGAAAGGGGTAGTTTACCTGTAACGTTTTATGTTTTAACAAGGGTATTTCCTATGGCAAACGATAACAGCCGCAAATTCAAACAGAATGAAAAGATTATTTGCATACAGCCCTAAATTGTAGAGTTCTCAATACCTTTTGTTTTTGGTGAAGATCGGTTAAGGGGAAGGGGTAGTTTACCTGCAACCTTTTACGTTTTATTTTATATGGCAAACGATAACAGCCGCAAATTCAAACAGAATCAAATAATGTTTTGCATACAGCCCTGATTTGTAGAGTACTCAAGACCTATTGTTTTTGGTGAAGATCGGTTAAGGGGAAGGGGTAGTTTACCTGCAACGTTTTTTTATCAAGCGTATTTTCTATGGCAAACGATAACAGCCGCAAATTCAAACAGAATCAAATAATGTTTTGCATACGTCCCTGAATTGTAGAGGTCTCAATGACTTTCGATTTTGGTGAAGATCGGTTAAGGGGAAGGGGTAGTTTACCTGCAACCTTTTACGTTTTAACAAGAGTAAAGTACTTGAAAATTTATTTAAACTTTTTGAAACAATGGTAATTGTTAAAAATAAAATAATTTTGTTGCCAGGCAATAAAATTATAATTTTTTCATTTTAATGTAATATAATATTTTTCATTTAATACAGCAATAAAAAGGCAGGTAAGACACAGCCTGGCTGTTTGGCTGAAAATGATTTTAAATATAAATCTTAGAATATGGAAGTCATGTATGGTTCTCCATACCGATATTACTTCCATATTCCTTAAGGAATGGAAGTATGGTGATGGCAAAAAAAATCGTGTTCGAGATTATTGCAGATTCTGATTCTACTACACTCAAAACATGAAAAAAAGTCGTTTTCCGAAAAGTGTCTGTGTGTCTGTCTGTCTGTCTATCTGTCTGTCTGTCTGTCTGTCTGTGTGTCTGTCTGTCTGTAGATTTTTTTTCTATGGCAAACGATAACTGCCGCAAATTCGAACAGAATCAAATAATTTTTTGCATGCAGCCCTGATTTGCAGAGTACTCGCAACCTATTGTTTTTGGTGAAGATCGGTTGAGGGAAAGGGGTAGTTTACCTACAACGGTTTTTTTTTAGCAAGGGTAATTTTGTTTGTTTGGCAAACGATAACAGCCGCAAATTCAAACAGCATCAAATAATGTTTCGCATACAGCCCTGAATTGTAGAGTTCTCAAGATCTGTTGATTTTGGTGAAGATCGGTTAAGGGAAAGGGGTAGTTTACCTGTAACGTTTTATGTTTTAACAAGGGCATTTCCTATGGCAAACGATAACAGCCGCAAATTCAAACAGAATCAAAAGATTATTTGCATACAGCCCTGAATTGTAGAGTTCTCAAGACCTATTGTTTTTGGTGAAGTTCGGTTGAGGGAAAGGGGTAGTTTACCCGCAACGTTTTTTTAACAAGGGTATTTTCTATGGCAAACGATAACAGCCGCAAATTCAAACAGAATCAAATAATGTTTTGCATACAGCCCTGATTTGTAGAGTACTCAAGACCTATTGTTTTTGGTGAAGATCGGTTAAGGGAAAGGGGTAGTTTACCTGTAACGTTTTATGTTTTAACAAGGGTATTTCCTATGGCAAACGATAACAGCCGCAAATTCAAACAGAATCAAAAGATTATTTGCATACAGCCCTAAATTGTAGAGTTCTCAAGACCTGTTGTTTTTGGTGAAGATCGGTTGAGGGAAAGGGGTAGTTTACCTGAACGTTTTTTTAACAAGGGTATTTCCTATGGCAAACGATAACAGCCGCAAATTCAAACAGAATCAAATAATTTTTTGCATGCAGTCCTGATTTGCAGAGTACTCGCGACCTATTGTTTTTGGTGAAGATCGGTTGAGGGAAAGGGGTAGTTTACCTACAACGGTTTTTTTTTAGCAAGGGTAATTTTGTTTGTTTGGCAAACGATAACAGCCGCAAATTCAAACAGAATCAAATAATGTTTCGCATACAGCCCTGAATTGTAGAGTTCTCAAGATCTGTTGATTTTGGTGAAGATCGGTTAAGGGAAAGGGGTAGTTTACCTGTAACGTTTTATGTTTTAACAAGGGCATTTCCTATGGCAAACGATAACAGCCGCAAATTCAAACAGAATCAAAAGATTATTTGCATACAGCCCTAAATTGTAGAGTTCTCAAGACCTATTGTTTTTGGTGAAGTTCGGTTGAGGGAAAGGGGTAGTTTACCTGCAACGTTTTTTTAACAAGGGTATTTTCTATGGCAAACGATAACAGCCGCAAATTCAAACAGAATCAAATAATGTTTTGCATACAGCCCTGATTTGTAGAGTACTCAAGACCTATTGTTTTTGGTGAAGATCGGTTAAGGGAAACGGGTAGTTTACCTGTAACGTTTTATGTTTTAACAAGGGTATTTCCTATGGCAAACGATAACAGCCGCAAATTCAAACAGAATCAAAAGATTATTTGCATGCAGCCCTAAATTGTAGAGTTCTCAAGACCTGTTGTTTTTGGTGAAGATCGGTTGAGGGAAAGGGGTAGTTTACCTGCAACGTTTTTTTAACAAGGGTATTTTCTATGGCAAACGATAACAGCCGCAAATTCAAACAGAATCAAATAATGTTTTGCATACAGCCCTGATTTGTAGAGTACTCAAGACCTATTGTTTTTGGTGAAGATCGGTTAAGGGGAAGGGGTAGTTTACCTGCAACGTTTTTTTATCAAGCGTATTTTCTATGGCAAACGATAACAGCCGCAAATTCAAACAGAATCAAGTAAGTTTTTGCATACGTCCCTGAATTGTAGAGGTCTCAATGACTTTCGATTTTGGTGAAGATCGGTTAAGGGGAAGGGGTAGTTTACCTGCAACCTTTTACGTTTTAACAAGAGTAAAGTATTTGAAAATTTATTTAAACTTTTTGAAACAATGGTAATTGTTAAAAATAAAATAATTTTGTTGCCAGGCAATAAAATTATAATTTTTTCATTTTAATGTAATATAATATTTTTCATTTAATACAGCAATAAAAAGGCAGGTAAGACACAGCCTGGCTGTTTGGCTGAAAATGATTTTAAATATAAATCTTAGAATATGGAAGTCATGTATGGTTCTCCATACCGATATTTTACTTCCATATTCCTTAAGGAATGGAAGTATGGTGATGGCAAAAAAAATCGTGTTCGAGATTATTGCAGATTCTGATTCTACTACACTCAAAACATGAAAAAAAGTCGTTTTCCGAAAAGTGTCTGTGTGTCTGTGTGTCTGTCTGTCTGTCTGTCTGTCTGTCTGTCTGTCTGTCTGTCTGTCTGTCTGTCTGTAGATTTTTTTTCTATGGCAAACGATAACTGCCGCAAATTCAAACAGAATCAAATAATGTTTTGCATGCAGCCCTGATTTGCAGAGTACTCGCGACCTATTGTTTTTGGTGAAGATCGGTTGAGGGAAAGGGGTAGTTTACCTGCAACGGTTTTTTTTTAGCAAGGGTAATTTTGTTTGTTTGGCAAACGATAACAGCCGCAAATTCAAACAGAATCAAATAATGTTTCGCATACACCCCTAAATTGTAGAGTTCTCAAGATCTGTTGATTTTGGTGAAGATCGGTTAAGGGAAAGGGGTAGTTTACCTGTAACGTTTTATGTTTTAACATGGGTATTTCCTATGGCAAACGATAACAGCCGCAAATTCAAACAGAATCAAAAGATTATTTGCATACAGCCCTAAATTGTAGAGTTCTCAAGCCCTATTGTTTTTGGTGAAGTTCGGTTGAGGAAAAGGGGTAGTTTACCTTCAACGTTTTTTTAACAAGGGTATTTTCTATGGCAAACGATAACAGCCGCAAATTCAAACAGAATCAAATAATGTTTTGCATACAGCCCTGGTTTGTAGAGTACTCAAGACCTGTTGTTTTTGGTGAAGATCGGTTAAGGGGAAGGGGTAGTTTACCAGCAACGTTTTTTTATCAAGCGTATTTTCTATGGCAAACGATAACAGCCGCAAATTCAAACAGAATCAAATAATTTTTTGCATACGTCCCTGAATTGTAGAGGTCTCAATGACTTTCGATTTTGGTGAAGATCGGTTAAGGAAGATCGGGGTAGTTTACTTGCAACCTTTTACGTTTTAACAAGAGTAAAGTACTTGAAAATTTATTTAAACTTTTTGAAACAATGGTAATTGTTAAAAATAAAATAATTTTGTTGCCAGGCAATAAAATTATAATTTTTTCATTTTAATGTAATATAATATTTTTCATTTAATACAGCAATAAAAAGGCAGGTAAGACACAGCCTGGCTGTTTGGCTGAAAATGATTTTAAATATAAATCTTAGAATATGGAAGTCATGTATGGTTCTCCATACCGATATTTTTATTACGTATAAGCTAAGTCGTTTACATAAAACTTTAAAAGGCGTTTTCTAAAGGTTAGACTTTCCAGTTTTTTTTTAAGGTAAATTTGATAGGCCTATATTTAAAAAAACACACACCACGGGGATGGTAAAAACCAGTCGAAAGACTGAAGGGCCCAATAATAATAATAATAATATTTAAAACGTATTTGAGATACAGCCTTGAGATCTTAGACACTTCTTTACCATACTATAGTGAACATGTTTTGGTGTAATGGGGTATCTGCTACTTTCAGAACATGATGTGTCACTATCTATTTAGATTATAATTTTTTAGGTGAATTATTTTCTTAAAGTTGTACAACTTGATGAAGAAGAAAGATATATATTTCAGCATATCCAACTTTGTTGTACTTTTAAATGTCTTTAGAATAAGCGTAAATTTATTAAATATTTTTCATTGTTTTAAGACTGGCTAGATTAATTAATTTGATTATTCTGATTTTAATTAAAAATTGTAAGGGAAACAAAACGGAAACCCCTTTTTATGTTTTAGAAGGCACAAAAATGCATTAAAAATAACTGGATGATGAATAACAAACAATAAAACTTCTAGTAGAGAATCCTAGTAAAACTACTTCTAGTAGTTTTTCTTTGTAAACTGTTCATAATGATGCCGCAAGGTACCCAAAATTTTGTCACATTTTTATTTGCATAGGCAACAGCGTCATTAGTTTTATGCAATCCTAAATACCGGTAATGAGAAAACTGATCAAGAATATAATACAACAATATTAAACTGTCTTACATATTAAATCGTTAATTTACCTACGACATTGATTGAAATTAATACTAAATTCACCACTCATGACGTTTTATAAGCGGAATAGTACCTCCAAAGCCATTGAACAAACAAAATTATTTTATAATTTAATGCAAAGTTTAAACACACTCAACTTGTGAAAACATTGTTTAGTTGTGCCTGTTTATGATGATAAACTGTCGTTGTTTACACTATCCGTGTTATAACAAAGCAGTAACGTATTCATCGGACGCAGACAGTAACAATTGCGACAATGTGCTACTAACAGGCAGAATAGTTAACAGTGTACTTCAGTATGCATTGTATGCATTACCTAGTGGTTAGAAGCGTTATTGTTGCATATGTAACCACTTGTCAATAACGCGAACAAAAAGACAAATGAAAACAACTCGAAGTTGTGAAACATTGTGTTTGTCTCTGCAAAAGCAGGGTTCCTATTCTTCTATACACCGTGTCCGCATGCCAGTATCAATGCGTTGCCAGTCACCTCTTTCTGCTCCCTTTTTTCTTTACCTTTTCTTATCAGTATTATTTTTTCTCCTTCGTTTCCAAGTTCATCACCGACGATTAACTTTACTACAGTGTAATATTCTTCCCACACTAAAACGCTTATTTCTTCTCTACCTCTCATTCGTCAAATCACGCCTCTCTACGTTAGCTTATGCTTTTATTTTTGTATTACTAATTTTAGTATTAAATGTGTAGAATGGATAAACAATTGAGAATTAAGATTTTGATAAAAATGCTTATTACCTTCTGATGGCATTTAAGTTTCACCGAGCCTCGTACCCAGGATGTCATCATGAAATCACAGAGAGTGACGTTACGGTCACATGTTCGTGATGTCAGATGACCTTCACTGTTTCAGTATTCCTCCTGTACGTGTGACACACAAGTTCAATGGCTGTGCGGGACGAAGGGCATGCCCGTCGCTCGCTCGTATGCTGCGTCCCGAGCTTCAAATAGAGCTCCTGCCGCAGGGAGGATGGTTGGGGTCTGGATTAAGGGTGTGGCCTGCTACCGGCTGTGGGAGTCAATTAAGTGTTAGTTAATTGAGGGTATGAGTTCGCCGAGGCCGGGTCCAAGATTCTCCTGGCACAGATTGGTAGCGACCGAGGGCGCTAATCAGGTGGTTGCCCTGGAATCGGGCGAAGCGGCGATAGAATTTGCGGGACAGTGTCCGTACACAATGGCGTCCAGGGAACACACACGCGGGGAGTCACGGATGGTTTTGTTAGATGTCAGGAAGGCTTTACACGCCCAGCGCAATCCCTGGTCAAGGAGAGACTGAAGCTTTTGCTTATGGGTCTTGGCCAAGTAGACCCAAACGGGTATCGCGTAGGCAACCATCGGCACCACATAGGTGGAGACGATAAGCTTCCCTAGGCGGCGGGTTATGGCGTTGCTGCATAACACGGGACGGAGTTGATATAGACGATTGGCGGTCTTGCGGGCTACTTGTGCAGACGACTGCACAAGTAGACGTCCGCCAGGTGAGACGACTGTCGAGGTGAATCCCGAGGTACTTGACCTCTCGAGACCAGGGCGACAGAGTATCGCCTACGTAAAGTCTGTCTGGGAGCCTTAAGCGTCTGGAGAAGGCTACTGCTGTGCTCTTGGCCGCATTGATGGCCGCGTATTTCTCTGTCCACTCAACGTACTCGTCCAATCGTTCCTGGAGCCAGATAACTGCCGTCTCAGCTCGACGATGGAAGGCATACACCGCCGTGTCGTCAGCGAACATGGCCAACCGGATGCCAGGCAACTTGGGCACGTCATTGACATACATAGAAAAAGGTAGGGGGCCCAAGACGCTTCCCTGAGGTACACCAGCCGTAATAGCCCTTCGCGAAGAAAGGGTGTTATCTACTCTTACGCAAAAGGTTCTGTTCCGAAGAAAGCTAGCAATCAGATGAATGTAGCAATCCGGAAGCAGAATCTCCGTGAGTTTGTATAGAAGGCCTGGATGCCAAACATCATCGAAAGCCTTCTCGACATCAAGGAAAACGGCGACGGTCTGCTCTCGCGAGCAACCGGCCTCGGCCACGGTCACCACGAAGCGCATCAGTTGATGCGTCGAGGAGTGCCCAGCACGAAAACCGAATTTCTCGGGGACCAGAATGTCGAACCGTAGAAGCTGGAATAGTCGTCCGAAGACTTTCGACGTGGACGACAGCAGGCTGATAGGCCGAAGGTTCTCGGCAAACTTGGGGTCTTTCCCCGGCTTCGGGATCGTACGTGTAACGTGAGCGCATACGAACGCGTGTGTGTCGCTGTTGGTGTGACACACTTATAACGAAGGTAAATTTTGTGTAACCACCAGCGTGGGTAGTTAGGTCGGTAATGTATTTTTTGACCTTAACGGCTGTGCGTATGTATAATGATATTGTTTCCTCTGTCGCCAACTTGTTGTAGTCACAACCGTGTGGTGTGTGTGTGTGTGTGTGTGTGTGTGTGTGTGTGTGTGTGTGTGTGTGTGTGTGTGTGTGTGTGTGTGTGTGTGTGTGTGTGTGTGTGTGTGTGTTAAAGTCAAGCCATAACGGCCATAAGTGTGTGTGTTATGTTTAAGCGTCGCAGATTTACTGAAAATCAAGAAGGCTATTAAATTATATTTTTCCCCCTTTCTCCCTCACCCCTTCTTTCGCTCCTTATGTAATTAATAGACTGATAATACCGACTCCTTTTGCATACATAATAACAATAACAATAAATCGTTTTGTCTAGCTTTTGTGACGACAATAAGGAGAACAGTGGTGATTGGTAGGTTAGTTTAGATTGTTGGCGGACGAAAAATATTGGTGGTAAATTAAAAGAATATTTTGTTTAGTTAACGAAGACAGCATTTTGAACTCAAGTTAGCTTAGATTTTTAGCGGGAAGAATTGTCACGTGATTGAATAATTATCTACGTGGACTTCCTTTTTTCTTGGAAAATGCCATTATCAACGTCGTCGTTGTTACTGTCTTTATTGCAGGCTCGAATAAATTGGGATTCTAAATTATATTATCAGTGAATGAAAAAATTAATAAACTCATGTTCCTCGTTATTATGTAAATCAAACATCAAACATCAAACATTTGTTCTCTAAAATCAATTCGACCCACACTGACAATCGAAACGTTGTATGGAACATACACAAGCGCACACTATCATTCTCATAAAAAAAATGTTTAAAGTAATACACTTAATGAAACACGGGAATATATGTAATTAAAACTGTAAGACTAATGATAAAGAGTATCATACAGTATACACATGCGCAAGAACAAATACAATTTGATTCATGAGCACAGAGTATTTTATTATTAACAGCAGCACCGAACACCTGTAACAAACAACAAAAGTGTTGGAAATTACAGACGTAAAATTGTACATCATGTATAGGTTTAATTATGATAATTCTAAAGTGATGATCATAATAAACTTTTTCCCAAAACATGAATCAACATCCAACCACACGCCAACTGAAAGCATTACGTCTTTAAAATCACTTCAATTTTTGCTGACAAGTAAAAAGTTGTGCGTAACACGCACGCACGCACGCATCTGTAGTTAAACACTTAATGACACAATGTTGTGTGTGTGTGTGTGTGTGTGTGTGTGTGTGTGTGTGTGTGTGTGTGTGTGTGTGTGTGTGTGTGTGTGTGTGTGTGTGTGTGTGTGTGTGTGTGTGTGTGTGTGTGTGTGTGTGTGTGTGTGTGTGTGTGTGTGTGTGTGTGTGTGTGTGTGATTCAAGATCTCAAAAATTATACAATAAACATAGAGGCAACCACACTTTATATAATTTGATGAAATGAAATAAAGTTATATGTACAATTAAAACTTCAAAAATTGTATATAATAAAAATGAACACACGCACGGACGCACATGCTATACACAATTCTATACATGTACTCACAGCTATTTGTTCTTAACTGCAGCACCGGTACGGTCCTGTAGCAATAACAACAACAACAACATCAACAACACCGTTTGTGAAGAAATAATTACAATAACTGTAATATGCCTTACCTCTTCACGTTACCCTACAATCTTTACTATTGTCATCTGTTTCTTTCTCCCTTGGTACTCAAGGTGCAGTGTGTACGGCGTGATTCATCGCAACCTCTTAAAGTTGAAAATTCCCTGATAGCGTTTCGGTAGCTGTGAGACACTTTAGTTCCTCGTCAGCGTGGCCCTGTATGGTGGTGAGTATTCCCGTACTTACTGTCCGCGTTCTGTAACGACACTATAGGGTATATCACACCCATGCCAATTCACCGCACGTTTTGTACTGTATTGCACTGATTCCAACCAACTTTGTTACGAAGGAAACCATTGTGACTGTGCCTGACAACGCCTGAAACAATAATGCTGGCAATTCGAAAGGAGGCAAATCAAAACTTGCTGCGCAATAAACGTTTCTTTGTTAGAAAGAGGCTGACACAATCTACCGCAAAACACTGTATCACGTCGGAACGTTTAACCTCAGCGGCAAGGAAGAAAAACTTATATAAAAAAATAATTATCACTACCGCTTTTAGGTCAAAATTTTATTTTTAAATTATATAATCTACTAAATATTAAAAACAAATCTACCAAAAGTATTGCCAAATTACAACATTTACGTTAGTGAAACAAAACGGTTTCAGAACTCAGATCAAAAATTGTTTTATTAAAAGAGTCGTTCCATCAACGTAACAGGCTTGCATAATTGTGTTTGCAACTTACTGTATATTTGTATGACGTCTGGGCTAACGGCAGTGATTGGTCCCGACATATTGAATTAACAGGATATGTTGACACTGAAATAAAGATGAATGCGCTTTATGGGTATGAATTCTTGTACTTAGCACGGTAAGGACAAAAAAATGTATGCTCCATAACAAACCACTGTCCACACTAAACAATTCATTGTCTACACGAATAAGTCAGAGTTATTTTTTCTGTAGAATTTTATCAAAATTATTACTGTTCTACGTTAACATGAAGAAATGTCGAACCTGTAAAGATAGTTGTAAAGGCCTATACACATATTAGAAAAAAATTATAGCAGTGGATTACTTTTATGAAAACTTGGATTTTGTTCGCAGAATATATGATGGTATTTACGCTGGTTACGCTGATGGGCTCGTATCGCTACCAATTTCCATTCTGATAAACCGGTATAGATATCTCGAATAACAGAGTTAATTAGTACGTATGGTTCTTATCAGGACATGCTGCTTACCGCGTACCAGAGCGACAATCTCGTACCTTAAATCGTGCACAAAACGTTTTATAGGATACAGTACACCGTCTTTCAAGTCACTGCGCCGGCTGTATTCGTACGGTGTAACACGTGGATGTGTGCGGTAATGAGCCTTCCCACTAAAAGAACTCACTCTACAACGATAATAGGAGAAGATTGGGGAATCGGCGAATCAGAGACGTTAAGGGAAAGGTCTTTGACTTTGTCGGTTTTGCTCATGTTGTAGTACTATCTAAAGTACTAACAGATAGACCCTTGTCATCTTTACTCGCTTCCAGGAATGTGATGTTAAAACTAGTTTGATTAAACAAACGGAATAGTTACACTCAATTCATTTAAGCATACGGCACAGTTACACTTATTTATCCAACTGTGAACATACCCTTTCGCTTATTATTATTATTTTAAATTAACGTATTTATTAAATTGTTTAAAGCAAAAATTAATATTTTATATATTGCTCTTGTTATTCGTTGCTTCTTACACTTACAAAAAATATTTGTCTATAGCATTATACTGTGCTGATGACCAGCACGAGTTTCAGTCAGCTGTTTGTTCTTATTTAAGTCACTAGTGAATAAGAGCACAACACAGACATTGTGTAGTACAGTTTAGAAATAACATTGATTTCCAGTAACTTATACAATACATAATGCTATAGTAATGTTATCACCATGTTTTTCAACAATGACTTGTTTGTGTCGTAATATAAGTGTAGCGTCGTCTAAAACTTGACATTATATTACCACAGCATTTTTATTAGTGTTAAATATCAGTAACTGATTTAATTCATACTTTTATTTTGTAAGTCTTTACTTATCCGTAATTAATGGTGTGAACACGAATCAAACAAAATTGTTTTTTGCGTTCGGAATAGACACGATATCGTGGAATTCAATTAACTTTACTTCAAGTGCTTTCACCGATACACCCTTATAAGTGGAAACCCTCTGCTTCCGACCGCAGACGGTATAATTTAATCATAAGTCTCTGCTGTATGTTTATCCAATGACTCCATCAACTTAGTTCCTGAACTGCCACCTTCACTTTATCCCTGCTACAACTTAAAGGTTAGTCACGAGGTGTGTATCTATTGCTGGACATTAGGGGAGCCCGGGGATGGTTGGCGCACATTTTACATTTGAATTTTTTATGACGAAAATAAAACGAGATGTGGACAACAAAATTAGTAATAACCTCTACTGATCTTATGTACATCTGTATATTTTTATTTTACGTTATATTTTTATAGTTTTCTTGATAAAAAATAAATTAACTGCCCCTGCAATTGCGCCAACCTGCCCCAATATCGGGGCAGGTTGGCGCATAGTATTTATTTAGGAACATAAATAATTTACAATGATTTTTTGAACAAACTGTTTAATTTTAACTTATAATTTAATACGTTATACAAAACAAAGTTCATGTTTTTAAATTTATTATATGAGTTTGACATCAGTCTATATGTTTTTCACTCTGTAAATTCGGGTTCTTAGGAACCTACGACAGTATCTTAAAGTCTAAATTAAGTTTATCACTAAAATTAATGAACTAAAAATATTTAAAATAGATTAAGAAACTAAAATAGCCTACAGCATAATAAAATGAGAAAAATATTAGGCATAAATAACATGTAGGTAACTTATTATTTTCAGAACCTGTAATTTTAATTTTTGTTGATAGATGTATGGTAACCACATTGTAGTTGAAGAAAAGTAGTAGTTAAACTGAACAATCACAATCTGACGCTTAATATTAGATAGTGTAACATAAACAGTTTGAAATGATTCTGTGTAAATTCGAATCTAGAACAAAGAACTCAAAAGTCTAACTTTATGAACTCAGAAAAAGTTCGGTCTTCTTCGGGTTTGTGAACAACACATCACTCGGTCGGGTTTGTGAACGGTAGTGACTCCGATCTCAGCTACGTTCCAGATGTCACCCGCACTAAGTTTAAGCCGGTCCATAACAGTTTTCAAGTTTTTAAAGATCAATTCTACGTTGGTTTTGTTGAAAGCAGATGCTCTCGTAAGGCTGGTGGCTCTAGGAGACCGGATTGTTAATCTAGTATGATGTTTTATAAAAAAAAGAGAACCAATCCGCACCCGCGATCTTTTGATCTAGCCATGATTCTGAAATCCTCAAATTCAGTTTTACAGCGTAATCAAATGCAAGCTTTCTGACTTCTCTGGGAAAGGATCCTTAATATATATCGGCAGCTTTCATTAGCTAACTAATAAATATAATTGGGTCCACATTATATTTTCATAATTCAAAGCTTGTGTATATCAAATAACTAAAAAAAACACACGAAACTTTAGAAAAAATCTAGTCTTAAAAAAAATAACACTTTATTCTGCACAATAAAGTTAAAAAAAATTATTGCCTGCGTTAATATGGAAACCATAGTTTAGCCTACTTTTGGGTTACGAATGTAGCCAAGATTTGTTGTTAGTAGTGGGTCATTTCCCTCTATTTCTCTTTGTGAAACTGTAGCACAAAATCTCGTAAGCGTTCTATCTGGTATTTTGTATCTCTTGCTACACTTCTTATGCTTTTTTTGTTAATTTGACTTCCCTTGCCGCTAGCAACTTTACATCTGGAGGTTTAAACCCCTCTGCCTATCTTTTGTAATTACGCATTGCGCCTTGAGCAATAATAATTCTATTAACATATAGGCCTATATACAGGTAAACTAAAAAAAATTGCATTCAAAAGTGTTTGATGGGGTAGGTTGGTGCACGATACATGCGCCAACCTGCCCCGCGTGGGATTCGCCAACCAGCCCCATCACGCCATTTTGTTGGTTAAGCCGTCCTGTAACGGAAAACGGTGGCCCAATTAACTCGAAAAACATGTCATTTTATAGCTTAAAACAAGATGAATCCGAATATTTATATGATTCTGTTGTACAGTTGCCATTAAACTCCGGGAAAGATATTTAGCAAGAATGCAAAAATTTACTTTCGTTGGTAAAAATCAAATAATGTTGCACGCCTGCCGAACTCAACCAAAACACACTCACTATGCCTGGATGGCAAGACGACGAAGTCCTACGATCGGCAGTGCTACCAACCTCGTAGAACAAAAATTACAGCTATTGCGCCAACCATCCCCGCTCTCCCCTACACTACTGCCAAATCAGTAACAATCTTCTGCTTCTTCTTATACGTTTCGAGTGTTAGGCACATTAATTGTTACGGTATCCTTTTCTTCCTTGGTCGCCACAAGCTTTCGCGACAGATTATACACGTAGATTTTTCAAACAAATCTATTAACACCTATTCGCTCTAGAAATTTAACCCAGTTTAATTTATATTATATTCATCTCGTCTCAGTGACACTATTCATTAATCTACCTGCGCGTAGATTAAGACCGTTAGCGTGTTAAGAAATCTCATCTGCAAAGTTTCTTTGAAATCCTCGTTCGTGTGATTGAATATTACATAATAGTAATATTCAGGTGGTTCACTGTTACATAATAGTATGATACAAATGGTATAAATTTATTCTAAAATTTTGAGATGTTTGATTACTTAAATATCTATTCATGACCTCTATACATTTTGCATTTTTAAATGGATTTTGGCAAGTCATTTAGGCCAGTAACTTTTTAACTTTTAGCTAGACTTCTTCAGTTCCCAATATCCTTCTCTTCTAAATCTGATCCCATTATCTTCCCATGGTTTCTCTCTCTCTCTCGCTCTCTCTCTCCATCTATCTTTCTCTGTCCTCTCTTCCTCCCATATTTTTATGTATTTCCAGCTACATTTTTGCTAATTTTGTAGCATAACAAGCATAATTATTTTTAAGGAAAAAATTCATTAGTCAATGACAATTTGTATAGAAGTTTTACAAATATTATATTTTAAGCAACACGTAATCTGATACTTCGATTAAGGGCAGAAGTAATTTTAGTTAATTTGTTCCTTCAGTGGAAAGGACTACAAAGCAGACAAAAGGTAATCTAGAACATCCTGGAGATTACCCAGTGCCGAGAACGGCAGGATGGCTGACACCGACGGCAGTGTGTACTCTTTATATAAAGAACAAATGAGGTTTCCAAGGCAAAATCTACACTGCTGGGCTCAGTAGAAACAAAAAGAATTTGTCTGCAAAATAGAGCTAATTTCCCTAATGAAGAGATAATTTCCCTGCCTGAAATTAAAGTTCCTTTTCCTCTTTTTACGAATTCAGAAGCATGATTAGTATAGCAGTATGACTAGTAACCATTCGCATAGAACTTTACATACTTTCTGTACCCTACAATGCCTCAGAATTGAGACGTCTGGACGTTTGGATAACGTCATTTAAACTTTATGAACTTGCTACATAATTTTTGTTTTTTAGATAACACAAATTCAAGACCAGAAATAAGACGATAACAAATTTTTATTAGCAACTTGTACCCAAATTACGCTTAATCGCAGTTTAAAAGTGGCATTTTCACAATTGCAGTAGTCTTTTACGTTATTAACGAGACATAAGGCATTATAAATAAGTTAAATTTAGTAAAGGGAGTTGAAATAAGTAAACACTTCACATCACTATTAACACATTGCTGCTGATGGGTTTCAAACAACTTGATTTTCTTATCACCAAAGTTTCCCCCATTTCACCATTATATAACATGGCGACTCGACTATATTTAAAACCATGTTTAAGAACAAAAACTGTATTGTTAAAAATGTAAAAATGTTTATGACCTAGATTATTAAATATTTATTCTCCAAAATCAGTATGCAGTTAAAAAATTACCTAATGTCGTTGCTTTAGCTTTGTCTACAAAACAATCTTAAAATTGCCAAAAACCCCTGGATATTTTTCTGCGAGATATCATACTGTTAGTATATAAATAATCGAAATTAATTGTAACTAGTTAAATTGTATAAACTAAATTAATGTTATTAGTTGATTTATTGTATGTTCCATTACTCATCAACCTCTGACTTGACACAGTTGTTTATACTTTTTTACTATAGTGGCAATAACTATACGATTGTCAAATTTATAAAGGGGCAAAATGAACACAGAGTTAAATTTATTCTAAAATTACTTTAAAAATCGAGTTAAAAAATTGAATTATTTTTATTATGTTGCAAATGTTTTATGTTCTGTACAATATTTGATACCATATAGGAGAAACGACAATATATTTTTAATGAAGGGAAGTTCTCCGGTAAAAATATTCAGTAAAGAATTCGACTCGCTCTAATGACAGAAACCTTTATTTTTTATTCCAAGCGTATTGAAACTTAAAGGAAAATATATGAAGTAAATTATGATGAAGAAAACATTGTATCAAACAGCGAATGACACATGAACGTGTCTTGTTAACGGATTATAAGTTTGAATAATTCTGCTAGATTGTGTCAATTTGCTGGATTATATAAGAAACAGATTCAGTGTGCTATCAAATTGTTTTATAGTGATCGTGTTTAACAAACAATTTTGTTATTACCCTACAGCACTGTGGAACAGTACTACATAACTTCATAGACATTGAATTTGATTCAACAATAATAGAAAAAATAAAAGATCAAGGACTACGGTACTAATTCGTAAATGACTTTTCTAGTTTCTCTGTCCCCTTCCGCTTTGTTTTCGACTCGTCTTCTTCAGGCTGCTCAGTTTTCCATTTAATTTACATGATATTAGATCTTTCTCATGGCCCATTGTTTAACTTTTTTTGTTACAACTATATAGTTACTTAAAGATAATATTTTTTTATTAAATTAGACCTATCTATCAAGTAATTACAGTGACCATAATTTGTCGTAATTACAGTGGCAGTAAGAATAAAATTGTACCGTATTTAGATTAAATGTTTTTGTTTAAGGATACTAGAACATTTTTGTTTGAGGATTTTTGTACAAGTTTAAATAAGACTTTTACCGTTTCTTAATTTCTACCTACTAATATGTGGTCTCTCGGCGTCTGACTTGAATACAAAACCTTCCTGGGCAGTCTGTGTCAGACACTTTTTTGCATATACTCTATTCACTTAATCTGATAGTGTGCAATACAAACAAAAATAATCATAAACATTTAGAAATTATAAACTATAAAACCTGAGCCTACACACACTACTTGCCTTCTTGCATTCTTGCCACGCACACTACTTAACAAACCCTAGAAACGTCGTTCCCTCGTTTGAATTCGGTTCAGTCACCTTTTATTTGTTACCCAGGTTCATGACTTAAACAGAAGTGGCTTTAACGCTATTAGTGTATACAATTTAGAGAGCGTCTCCTTCGAAAGATGTTCATAATTGTATCTCAAGATGACTACTTATCTAAATGTATATCTATTTCGGAAGACATTTTAAATTCTTCGTTCAGAATCAACAGTCAATATACCTACTATAATTTTTAATCTGACATTAACTGAAATACTTATAAAATATATCTGCCTACTTCAACTCTAGTATCATGATTATAATCAGGAAGCCTGTTAAAAGAATGTTACGTCTACTGCCCTTGAACATAAAAAAACACAATTTTATAATTATGCAAGATTTCTGTACAAAGAACTTAAGAAACGTTGTGTTTGTGACAGGTTACGAACACGAAGGGGTTTACAACTGTAAACTAAAATGTTGTTAATTAATTTGTGTTTACATTATTGCACATTTTGAAACTTTCCCGTGTAGTAACAAAAGATAACGCTTAGCGGATGCAACACTAACAGAGGTATGTGCGACTAACAGGTGGTATAGTTAATAGGGTACTACAGTACGCATTGTAACGCTGGAGGTGTTACTGTTGCATATGCATCCGCTTGTAAACAACGCAAACAACATACGGTACGTATATAACACAAATTAAAACAACACTAACTATTAAGTTCCCTGAGCTGCAGGACTGGCTCACCGTTTTGAACGAAGTGTATTTATTATTACATAAATTCCCAAATTAGATAATACGGAAACTATAGAAAAGTTACAAAATCCTGATACCTCTACTACTTCTTTAGTAATAATATAACAATTATAGAGCACACAATAATTCAATAAACACAAGTCACTTGAAATGTTTGCATTTTAGTTACATTTCTTTCTAATTTGACACCCTGCTGGATTTTTTACAATTGTTTCAAATTTTTTATCTTCTTTAAGCCGTGGAGTTTAAAAACTTTGAAATTTTTAAACCCCAACATGCACTCAGATGTTAGTTAAAACTTTCTTAAGTTAGTAGTGCCCACATGAATTTTTGTGATTTTACCAAAATGTTTCACCCACTTTTTGTGCACTTATGTCCAAACATTTAAAAAAATTAACACTATATTTAGGTAGTGGCTAAAAATCCCTATAAAAATCCCCACATGAGCTTTTGAAATATTTTCACAATTTTGACCCACTCACATTTGCCCCTTCCTATTTTTGGGGTGATCAATCTAAAAAACAACAGGGTTCTTAACATAAAAGTATGGACAAATTGTTAAGTTTAAGGAAAATAGGTTGACGCGTTCAAAAGTTATTGTGAGACATATCCCAAATAGATAGACAGACAAATACTAAAAGGTCGAGATGAAACTGAAAACTGGCTTTGCTCGTTCAATCACGTTATGAAAATGTGCGTTTGCCTCTACATAACCAATGATCCAAATTCTCTAAACGTTGTATACCGCATCCCAGATTCTGTTTGTCTTTTATTGTTTTTTTCCTTTCACCTCATTTTTTTTATCTTTTGTTTTTTGCGCTTTTATCTGGTTTCCGAGCTCTTCATCGACAATAAAGTGCACTACAGTATAACCTTTTCCCTAAATTAAAACACTAATATTTATTTTGTCACTCCCATTGATCAACTCTCGCACCCTACTTTAGGTTATTTTCTCAACGTTTTCAATAGTAATTAGATTGTTTAGTAGGAAGAGTAGATGAGCTTTCAAGGGATAAAGGTTCTGAGAAAGGTACTCATTATTATGCTGAATCTTAAACCGTGCCACCGTGCTTGTTTTAACCATTATAAGCGATTACAATGTGTCTGGTGTCTTAATTTAATTATATTTATGTTGTATAACTAAGTACGTGTAGTCAATTTTCTCGCTGTTTCACATTGCTCACTAACGAACACGAGGACAAAGAAACGTTAAAAATTTTTGGAAAGCAAAAAGCAGCGCACTCACTAAAGTGGTTACGTTAACATATCGGGGAAACATATCGGGCCCGTTTTGTTCGGTCTAATACATCAGTGTCAGTCCTAATTGGATGTTACTTGTCTTCTCGGCGTGTTTATTTTGTAAAACGATTCAAAGCAAGTCAGCTGCTTGCGAGTAATTAGAAAATACAAACATACATGTTCCGTACAAGTAGAAACAAAAGCGCTATAAACATGGACTAACGTTATTAGGAGATGTACGTTTCTGTCGGAGTCGAATTTTCTGTTTCTGTTAATACAGGCGTGTTTCTACTGATAAAAATCAAATACATGCTCTCGTTAGAGACAAAGCCTGAAAACAGATTTTGTCAGAATAGACAAACCCTTGTTAAAGACAGACACAGTTTTGTCTGTTTCGTGTGCCAGACGAT
Source organism: Magicicada septendecula (assembly GCA_034769895.1). NCBI lineage: Eukaryota > Metazoa > Arthropoda > Insecta > Hemiptera > Cicadidae > Magicicada > Magicicada septendecula. The sequence goes on from CM068375.1 coordinate 107,823,062, forward strand.
ACATTTCTACAATCTGCCATAGCTTATCAACATCAGTACATGCAAGAGCCTCTATCAAAATTTAATTTTTTTCAAGCAATGAAAATAAAGACGATGAGACGGGTTATACTAGCAAGTAAGGGTGGAAAATAGTTTTAACATTCAACGAGTTGATAAATTACGTGTATAACTGTTTAGTCTGACTAAACTTAATGCTGAAAGGAAAGTCAAGTTAGAGACACAAACAATTTTAATTTTTTATGTTTCTGAGGTAACTGTTGGAAAAAGTATGGCGAGAAGAAGATTGAAACACTTGGATGTCTTGTACGGCATACAGTTTCCAGTTACTTTTACTTCTAATTTTAAAAAAAAAAAAGGCTAACCGATATGTAACATAAAGATGAATTAATAATTATTATTCAAAATAAGAATGTTAATAATTTTGGGGAAGTTACAGTGGTATGGTCCAAGGAATAAAAAGTTATAAGTTAAATAAAAAGTAACAACGGAAGTTAAAGAACCCATGAATAAGATAATGTATCTAAATTAGCTTTTAGAATAATGGACCAGAGTTACGTACTGAGTTTGTACGCGTTAATACGCATCATTTATATAGATAGAATATTGGAACCATTAATACTTAAGGAGTATAGAAAATTACACACAAGTAGACACAATATCACTTACTACTTACTTACTAGCCAACGCCCACCCTTGGCTGTTGAGCCATTAGGCGACGCGCTGACCAGTAGCGTCGGGCTTCGGCGATCTCGGTGTCCTCGTTAGACGGGGTGTGGTCCAAGGCCGGGCAGTCTCTCAGATGGTCGGCGTCCATCGTCGCGTGGTCGCACAGCTGGCACTCAGGGGTTGGCAGCATGTGGAGGCGGTGCAGATGTGAAGCGAGATAGTCGTGTCCGGTTTTTAGTAGGAAGTTGGCGACACACACTGCACGAGGGAGGTTGGGGTTGATTGGACCGTCGGTGACGAGGCTTTCCCATTTTTTACCGGCGGCCGCCTCAGACAGTCTTCGCTTATTCCATATGCTGACGTCTGAGTTTATTTGAGCTTTGGAAGATTGTAGGGACTGCGGGCGGGTAGGCTGGGGTAGGGTTGTGCCTTGCTTGGCCAGTTTATCGGCCTCCTCGTTGCCCCAGATGTTGACATGACTGGGTATGCATTGGAGTTTTAGGATCCACCCTCGGCTCGCCAGGGTCTCCAGTTTCCTTCTACAGTCTATAGTCCTTTGGCAGTCGGTTTGAGAGTTCCGTGATAGACTGCGTATTGCGGCCTGCGAGTCGACTAGGAGCACGGCTTTTGAAGGGGGAGTGATTTTTTCCAGTTCATCAACGGCAGCGTGAACTGCTTCGATTTCCCCATCGTAGTTACTAAGGAGGCTGCCCACGGCTAAGTGTCCTTGGAAAAGGCGGCTATAGTACCCAGCTCCTGTTTTTCCATTGCCCGGAATTGATGAGCCGTCAGTGTAGATATGGATCCACTCTTGCTCGGGATAATCTTCGTGGATGGTTTGCAAAGCTGATTGCTTTAGTTCTTAATCTGTGGATGCATGTTTAGGCGCTGAGTGGTTCTTAAGATGGTAGCTGGCTTGGGGTAAGAGACTGAAGAAGTCCTGATGGGTATTCAGCGGCGCTGTTTCTGTGAGGGCAATATCGTATTTTTCGGCGATGTTTTTGTACATGGTTAATGGGGTTATTTGTGTCTTTAGCCTGGGAGTAGGTTGTCGGTAGTCGTTCCATAGACGCTTGTAGACACGCCTGGAGCGCTCCCAGAATCGCAGTGCTGACCTTGCTCTATATGACTGTAATGGTTCTATCTGGGTTTGTGCCTCCATGGCCTCGATGGGGGTGGATTTTGCAGCGCCTGTTATTACTCTTAGGGCTGTATTTTGTGCGAGATCGAGTTTGTTTTGTACGCTGGCGCTTGCTGTGACGGTGACTTCGCTTCCATATTCTAGCATGGGTCTAATATATGCTTTATAGGTAGTCTTTAGGACATCTTGGTTAGCTCCCCACTTAGTGGCAATGGATCAAGGGATAAAAACGAAAAAATAAAACAAGCGTTCTTTAAAATATAGTCTTATGCGTTCCGTCTAAAATGCCTAATTAGCCTGAACTAGTGGCCAAGCACATAGGAATAGATAAACTGACAATATTACTAGAAGTCACCAAAAAACAAAAGATCGCAATCCCCAACGCTGTGAATGGCATTCCTTGTTTACTACGTTACTAAAATTTGCATTTTATGTCAAATCGCAAAACACGTATCAAAACACTGTGTTTTAAGTGTAAGTTAGAATTGTATCTTTATTTTTTTATTTATATGAAGACGTTCGTGTAAAAAATACGTAATTGCAGAGCTTAAGGTATTAGATATTGTGTTGTCGTGATCAGGTCTGAGAACTTTAATCCTGGAGAGAACAATCCGTATGTTCCTTGGAACAAATTAACAGATAACTTGAAACGAGCGTTTTATAAATTCGTGCCGCTCACGATCTTTATGTAGGCTATGCGATTAAATGAAAAAGAGTTTAGTTCACTTATCTCGATAAATAAGCCTAGAAGCTAGTTTTTATAAACAATTTAATCAATAAGTATGATTAGAAGTGTAATAATAACAGTATAATATTTTGCGGTTTCGTTAAACTGTATGAAAAATTATATCTTCTTCAGTGTTCCTACAACCCTGATCGGGAATTGGAGTGTTAAGGTTAACATTGTCAGGAGCCTGTCTCTTCCCCGTTGAAGTAACGAAAAGAACCTAGAAATAACCTGGGAAGTTTTTGTCAAAGCTCTAAAGCAAATCAAAAATGGCAAAGCCCCTGGATGTGCTGAAATACCCTATAAGCTGTTAAAGACAATTATTATTAAGCAATTAGATAAATTAAATAAATAAGAAAATTAAGAAACAAAAAAATTAAATATTGAGCAATGCGCAAAAATATAATTCGTGTTTCCAAATAACATCTTTTGGGGGTTGAGCACAAACTCCATCATGGTGGATTTTTGCCTACGTTAGTAGTGCAAGGGAAGATTTACCATGATATCGGTACTTTAGTAACACAAATAAATTAGCAGCATATATTTTTGCAAGTATATGTACTTTATTGGTAACGACTTGGATTGTCCAGCCCAAATTTTCAGGAGTTGTCAGTACATCCCAGATGTGCAACAGGTAATATTGGCAGCTTTGGAACACATGTTTCATGAATACAGTATGTTAGTCACTGAGATTAAATCTGCACTGTACAACATGAGTTGTATCATTATAAAGTTGTAATACATGTTGACCGAAAACCGGCAGGAGAACATGAGTGTCAACAGAACGCACCCGTGATGAATAAGGTTGGTGTTGTTATGGCTGGTAACGAGTTTAGAACAGGAGATACTGTGTTTCGCAAATGCGACAATACACTAATGCTCGTAAGAGACACATATAGTTTTTACCATGCATTTCAATGTCTATTTATATTCTCGAAAGACCAAGGATACAGCACTTATATGACGCAAGTTAAAACACCAGCACCAGTTCCTACAGTTCCCAGGGGCGCTGGCTTAAAGGAAGGGCCAAAATAACATGTTAAATTAATTTTAAAAATATGAAAATAAAATAAAATAAAACTAAAAAAATCTTGAACATAAATGTTTGTCTGACCGAAACCCAGATTAACATATTAATTAAACAATATGTGTTTTGTTTTCACTTACACCAGTTAGTGGCTGTTAAAATATTCTTTGTTATAAATAAAACTTATATAATAATAATAATAAATCAGAGCACGTGAAGTAATAATCAATGACTTTTTAAAGTTGTATAACACAAGCATTTATTGTAAAAATACATTTTTGAAATTCACAATGATTAAGTCACTCTTTTATTCTTGCATGTTGTTTTTACATGTTATTTTGTGTTTTTATATTTTATCAATATTCTGAGTAGGCATAATCAAAATTTATAATTTCCATAATTTTATAAAATTAAACACAGACGTTAACTACTCTCTTTAAAAATGTTTGTAATTATTTATGATGTTGATTTTTTGCTAAGCAATTGTTGAGTTCTCAAGCAATAAATTTGTTATTTATTTATTTATAGATACTTCTTACTGACTGCCTTACTTACTTAAAATTTTAACTAGATTACTGTATTAAAAGAGTAAAAATAATAACTATTCCCTAAAGGTGTCATGAAACACTGAATTTATATGATTTTGTGTATTCATAAATGGAAGGGTATATACAATTCTATCCAAGACCAATAACATTCAACTTAAAAATGCGGAAAAGGACAACGTTAGTTTAACTTAACTTTACTGTTGATACTTGCTTTATTTAATTTATTAAGTTCTAAGAATTTCGAAGCTTTTCAAAAGTTTTTGGTCTTTTAAACATTTTACAATTTTAGGAAGGAGCGATGTAAATTAACAATCAAAATGTTTGACAGAGAAAGTAATATGGAATTGCTTTCAGAAAGGTTAAAAAGGAAAGGAAAAAACCGGCTGCTGCTCTTTCAAGAAACATTGAGACATAACTAAAAGCAAATTAAAAGCAAATAGATGTGATAAAGAAGAAGCAGCTGAAATAAATTTGACAACAGATGATGAGTGTGGTTATGAAGAATCGATACCATTAAAGCATCAGCTTCTCATATAGTTACGACTCGTGAACACTCAATGAACCCGAATAAGTTAGACAAAGTAGAACTAGAAGAGACAAAAGAGTAGAAAGAACTATAAAAAGAAAAAGAGGAAAAGAAGATTGCTCACTTCTCAAGTAAGAGATAGGAAGACTTGTCTCAGCCTCAGGAGTGTTCCTCACCCCTGCAGATGAGTTTCTTAGAGAAACCAATCTTTAATTGATAACATTCTAAGAAAATAAGATACGAAACAATTTCTGCTACATATTCAAACTTCTCTTTTCTCTCAGGTAAAAGCTTAGAAAGTGCAGTTTCTGCTGCTGCTGCTGCTGCTGCTGCTACTAAAGCTTACATTCTATCTTTTACCATTAACTTTTATAATTGTTTGTAAGCTCTAGGTACAATAAATAAACTTCGACGCATCTGGTCTCAGAAATAAGACACTAGCTACAGAGAATACATATTAAATTCTATTATGCATGCAGAATAACGTTAGTGCAAAATATATATTGATAAGTAATTTATATCTTGTTACTCTGCCAAATTGGAACCGTATAACGGTAGTAGTGACGTACAGGTCTATACAACACACTCTAGTTTTAATCGAAAATACAATGAGATACTCTATATGAGAATACTAAGTTTACCCGGGCTGATCAATAACTGAGGGTATACGATAAATTGTCTGTTACCTCTATCTTCTGTGGAGGTTGCGTTGCTACATTGACAAAACTAAGAGATAAAAATTGGAATTACAAAAGATTTTTCAGTGAAGATAATTATCAAGATGGTCGCACAGTATTCTTTTACTGGTCATCAGAAATGTCGATATTTAGCACCTTTTCATCTGGGTAACTATATGGGACTTAGTAGTGTAATGTTATGTTGATTAACAAAATTCGTAAGAATTTAGGGAAGATTAAAAATGTCTCCTCCTTGGTCTACCGACATTTCTCTTCCCAGTAGGGTAATAACCCTAGGCAACCACGGGTAGACGGATATCAGGCATGCGGTTCAAGTGTTCACACAATCTTCTTCTCTGTTCTTCAATCTTCTGGTGCAACGATACAATGTTTAATTCGCGTTTAATATCCTCGTGCCTTTTCCGATCCAGGAGAGAATAAACTTCCGACCCTCTTAGAAATTTCATTTCAGCTGCCTGAATCCTCTGTCCCTTTTACTAAGAGTCCATGTCTCACTAGCATAGAGGAATGTGGGGACAGCCACAGTTTTGTAAAATTCCATTCGGGTATCCTTCCGTGTTTTATTTTCAGATACCTTTGAATCGTTCCAAAGATGCGTCTAAATTTTGTTACCTTACTATCTCATATAATCAATATCGGTTCTATAGGAAATATTACAACCCAGGTAATTAAAATGACTAAACTGATCCAAAATCTGATTATTTACGACCTTATGATTATTTAAGAATCTTAGTTCTTATAGGGTACTTGGCCTTAAATGACATCGTTTTAGATTTTGTAGCACATAACTGTAGCCCACAGTCTTGTATGATGCTATTGAACTTAAATATCGCCCTTTGTAACGGGTCTTCTGTTTTCTGTATCATTATCATGTCATCTGCATAAATCAATGAATTCACTTGAATATTCGCTGAAGTGATATTCCCGAGTTAACTTTAGCTGTCCAACTTTATTTGTAGAAATATCTTATGACATTTTGCCATTCAAATCCTCGACAACCGCCGTCTTGTAATATAAGCTCTTAAGAACTTTAATTAATTGCGAAGGGAAACCCCTTCGTTCCAGTATACTCCAGAGTAGCGAACGTTTCACATTATCAAAAGCTTTCGACACATCTACGAATGCTAGATGGGTCTCTAAGTTAAAATTCCCTTCTCTTTTCAATATTATAAACTCCATTATTTTAAAACTATTTATAATAATTTCTGTCACTGGCTTATTTATATGTACAAAAAATTATTATTACGGGCATATATCCAAATATGCATTGTTACAGTACATATATCTGGTAAATATTATTTTTCCCTCGCAAGAGCGCGAGTGAAAACTTTATAAAGTCTAGGATACAGATCACACATATAGCTGAGCAAGAGAGGAGGTGCAATCGCCAGGTATTGATAATAAACAGTGACGCAGTCAATATTATTAATAATCATTATGAAGAGTTTCCGAAGTAAAGAAATATAACTTACAGCTTAAAAAAATACAACTTACAGCTTAAAGAATTACAACTTACAGCTGTTCAATTTAATGCCAACGTACAGGTTGGGGACCTAGACTTAATAAATAGACTTATGCTTAATTTTTTATTTTCCGATAATAGCATTTTTTTTTATGTTACTGTTATTTTTTCGATAATTTTTTCAATAATGTTGTTCATTCTGACATAAAGGTTTTACAGCAACAAATACTCATAGCACATAACGCGTATCTTCCGTGATCTGCCAAATGTTTCATAGGAAATATGAGAGTTTACTGATGTCAAAAGACTGTAATTATATCTGTTTCTTATAGTTATAGTTTAACTATGGCTTTATCCGATTTTATGATAGAGAATGTAATTTAATCATAAACACGAGTATCGGCTACTTATGCAGAAATGTGTAACATTACTGTATGATAACTATTATTCTTTTTCATAAAACAATGACGTTATTTTATTAGATAGATACTTTTAAATAAAAATTTAAGAAATAAGTGTATCTATAAATGTAACTACAAATTTAATTTCAGTGTTATATTTTATCTAATAATAAAGAATTACAATATATTTTTAGCTTTTACTGTATGCGTACCAATTTCTAAATAGTGTGTAGGACTCAAAGTTGTAGGCTATTTGAAAGATTTAGTGCGTAATTGTTCAGTAAAATGTGTAGCTTGGTTTTGCTAAATATGTCAATAAAATGTAAAAGATTTTTGTTTTCTGTACAAAAGTCATTTTATATTGAAAAGTTTATATTTTTGATATCGAAAATAGTAAGTATTTTGGGTTAGAAATAATAGTTTACCTTTAAAGTTAAATACTGCTCTGTAATAATTGATTTACCTTCTTTGATTAACATCATTCAACATAGTTTTGTAAGAATTATGGTAAGTCAGTTACCTTAAATTGAAATAAAATATTAACACTTACGTATAAAAAATAGCAAATACATTTAGGTTTTGTTTATTTTATCCGAATATTAAGAATAAGAACTTGATTAAATCATAACCCATTATATCCAAATAATATACAGTATAAGGCAGGCCCATTACAACGTAAAAAAGAAATTGATGTGCAATGTCAGAAGAAAAGAAGAGTAAAATTCAGTAAAAATAAAAACGTCAGCGGGTGTTATTGCATGTCCGTTGCATGGTGTTTATAAAGGTTATAACGAATTACTGAGTTACAAGATAATAAAGCTTTGCTCATAATATTTTCATAACCGTAGTGTAAGAAACTTTATTTAACCTGACATATATTTTCAACTAATATTTAATACAATTATGTAAACACAAGTTTGTATTATGCTTCTATTATCTGAAAAATATTATCAGACTAAATGTAATTTCCGGCTACGTTGTGAAGAATATGCTGATTCTTCGTAATTTCCTCCAGGCTACTAAAGCAAAAGAAAACTATTCACAAGATGTTCTAATAAATGCATACCGGAGATTGCATAATATTTATGATAGCTCGAACAAGTCCTATGATACAAAGGTTGCGCTTTTATAGAAATATAATAATGTTAATATATTAACGGCTGGTGAAATCTTTATTTAAACTTTACTTCTTCTCATGCTGTTGTTGTTGTTGATGACATTCTTCTCCTTCGTGCTTTTCTTCTTCCCTGTTTAAGAACTACGTGAATTTATCATTTTCGGTTTTCAATCCACCTTTTACGTGGTAAATCTCTCTTTCCTTAGGAGTTTAGGCAAAGGCCTTCTTGGGCAGTTAATTTTCATTTTAACCTTGCAAATGTTTTATCCACCTGATCTGGTATCCAAAAACATGTCATCACTGGTTGCACAAATCTCAAGTCCTCTCTGATTTCTACTTTCATAAGGCGACCTTATCTTACAGATTCCATGACCCCACAGAAGAAATTTTCTTTTCCACGCAAGAATTCTAATAAGATTCTATTTTTTCGTGACTCATGTTTGCAAACCGTACGAAAGATTTGGTTACCGCAGTTTCCTTACAGACTTTATAAAAAATCCTCAGAAGTGTTTTTATATGATCTCCTTTAGTAATTTGTTGCTATCAATGGCGCAAACAAACTAAAACTTAAAAGGAAAACTAAAATATTAAGATTACAATTGTAAAATAAAAAAAACTTTTTCCATTAGGAAAAATAAACTGTTTAATGTATGACGAAACAAAAACATTATAAAGTTTTAAATAATTAAACTTAATTACAAACTGACAATCCAGTAAACAAGATACATGCAATAGGCCGTACTTAACGTAATGAACTCTGTAGTAAAAACAGTCATAAATTAATTTACCTTATTATTAATTTAACATAAAATTTAGTGCAAAGTGTTATTTTATATCACAACCTAAAATTAATTTTCAGGTTTAAAACGACATAAGACGGTTAAAACCAAAGAAAGCCGTAGCAAGTGACATTGAAGTGGAAGATGAACCGTTCGAAACAAAGTATATACTCGTACTTGGAAATTTTGTGTCACTTAGGTATTTACTTGGGAAATTAATATAACAACAACATAACAGATATGATTAGTATCATTAATCACATATAAAGCTATTGCTATTCTCATTATTTTATGGGGGGGGGGATATTCGTCCGCCGACTTCCCTTCACTTTTATCTCGTAATTTAAGAAAAAAATGTTAAAAAACGTCTTTATAAAATCACTGTGAAAAAAGAGATTGTTATATACAGGTCAGACATCGTGAAAATCATAAAGTAAGGAATATATTTGGATTATTGAAGAAACGGCCACGACATAGCGTCATCCCCTTTGAAAGATAGAGTGATGATCTAATTAAGTACTGTAGGTTCAGCCACAGTTAAAGAAATTTTTCTCCAAAAAAGAAATAAAGAAATTAGAGTATGAGACGGATGTTGTTTGGATGTAAAAAATTGTTTTAATATGAGCACATAGAAAAAGTACCGGAATTAAAGTGGCTTCTCAAAAAGTATACACATTTGTAAAGCCAAGAGAAAAGGAGGTCGCGACACGCAGTCAACCCATTTGAAAGGTAGAAGGATGGTCTAGTTAAATACTATAAGCTCAACATACTGGAAAACATTTTACTGCAGAATGACTGTAGAAGCATTCTCTCAACAGGATATACACAAACCTAAGATGATGATTAATGTGATTAGATGACTTTTTTAAAATGAAAACGTTTCAAAAAAAATTCTGTTAACTGCATCGATAAAATACAAATTGACAGTTATAATAGTATAGCCCTGTTTTTAAGATTTTAACGATTATTAAGATTTTAATGAATCGCTTTCAAGTTACGTTTGTTTGAGATTAAGTTAATAATAACCAAGCAAATTGTTAACCCCAGGTACAGCACATGTTAAGAATAGTGAAAAAAAAGCAAATTATATTTTATATCCTTCTCGGTATGTAGAAGGGTTGGTTAAGTACACGGAAAAGATTGCTCGAATCGTATAAATAGAAAATGTTTATGACATATTCGTGGAATTCAGAAGAGTGATGAAGGACGAGGGCGGTTCCAAAAATGAGGTACACCAGCGCTGCCATGCGGAAAAAATGCATTCATGGTCCCGATTCTGTTTCATTGCAAGGTGTAGACCTATCTAATGAAGGTGACAGTTATTGTTGTTTGTGGTGAGGATCCATCAATCAGTTTAAAACATGCTCTGACTGGAAACCGGTCCATAAACATCCTGCTGCGTTATCAAGAGGCACTGGACTTGTTGTCAATATTGACACTGGGGATAAGACGTGGATCTATCACAACACCATCGGAAGAAAGAGACTCGATGATATGGAAACATCCAGTAGCAAAAACATTCAAGGCACCAACGTTTCCTCGGAAAGTTAAAGCGATAGAGTTCTGGGACTAGAAGGACTATTGCTGATTAATTTCATACACACAGGAGAAACAATTAATGCTGATTATTACACTAAAACTTTGCATAAATTGCGGGAATTCTTTCGTCAAAAACGTGTTGCAATACTGACCCGAGGTGTAAAGTTTCTGTATGTCAATGCAGCTCCCCATATTGCTGGGAGAACACTTCAAGAAATCGAAAGGATGCGGTGATAAGCTCTAAGCGCCGCGTTTATTTACCCGATCTGGCACCTTGTGATTTCCAACTGTTTAGGAAGCTGAAGGAACATTTCGAGTGAAAAGTAAGAAATTAGACTGGCTGCCAAAATTGGACGTAAATTTTTATGAAGAGAGTACATTAAAATTAGTGTCATGTTGGGAGAAATGTTTAGTCCGGTTTAAGGATTATACTGAAAAAAAAACCGCAAATAACCTCCTTTTTGTAATGTAATTTAAAGTAGTTGGAATAAAATTTATATTTATTTATTTATTTCTTAATTACTTTTACAACTACCCTCATAAGTGTGTATATTTCAAATAACATATTTTCAACTAATTTTAAAACGACGAATAATAAAGTAGTATAGGTTTAGCTGTAATGTATCCGACAACCCAGCGTTTCAGAGCAATAAACAAAACAAATTGTTACATGTTTCATATTTGTGTCCAAATTGTAAAGTTGTCGTTGAAAACAAAACAGTTTTATGGTTTAACATTTTTTATTTTTGGTAGCACCACCTTTAAGCATACTCTACGATGAGGCGTGGTACTACAACGTATATTTACCAACACCCATATTTGTGCATTAGGTTCCGACACAGTTTTTACAAATCAGAATAGTCCCACTAACCTATAACAAACTAATGTTGAAAACTACTCGTATCCCTTGAATTCGTTCAGAGTTTATTAGTATTTCGCAGAATCAAACATAATTTTAGACAAGTCAATAAATTTTACTCAAAATTTTACGTTCAACTATTCAAAATCGTGGTTCACCTCTAATGGTTATTTCCAGATTTAGTATTTGTTTGTAGCTGTTAATCTAATAAGAACTTTTATATTTTTAACCTTACTTTTTTGTTTTGCATTGTTGCATTTTGGGATTTCTTAGATTACTTGGATATTTGGATATACGTATAAAAATATACATAAAACATTATGTACATAAAACAAAGTTGCACTTATGTATACATAACATCAGTTAAATTGTATATTTTAGTTTTTAATGCTAATTAACTAAATAATAATAATAATAGTAGTAGTAGTAGTAGTAGTAGTAGTAGTAGTTGTTGTTGTTGTTGTTGTTGTTGTTAATGTTGTTGTTGACGTCGTCGTCGTCGTCGTCGTACTGGAATATCAAAAGTAAATAAACATACTAGTTGAAGTCAAGAAGAGACCAACAGCTGTATTGAATACAGAGTTATTGAATATTTTCACTTTACTGAATTAAATTATTCATTTGGTAAAATTAATATAGTATTATTTGGTTTGATACGGACTTGTTTGTAAATAATTATAGCTAATAATATACTGGAAAATTCTACTCATGAGCGCTGAATAGCTGTCACGTCTGATAAATACTAGGACCTTAATTAAACATGAAACTAATTATAACAAACTGTTCTGGCTTAGCGAAATGTATTATAGAGCATAATGAGAAACGATGTAATTATTTCTGATTAAAATACACAAAACATTTGTCCTCTCTTTTGAATTAATCAACACAGTTATATCTGTTTGACAGTTGTATTTGTTATGAGAATGCGTTGGTGATTAGAACAATTTCATAGAAACAATGCGTTATACGTAAATAATAATAAATACCGCCACATAAATGAAACAAACTCTTGTTATAACATCAACTCGCCGATTGGTGTATGGGCACATTCTGACATTGTCAGGTAGTCTTGTTGATCAAATCACTGTATTGTATTAAACATATTTCTCCGTAACGTAACATTATCTAGGAATTTCGCTTAGCACACCTCTCATCACATCAACTTTTCTCCGTGACACACTTGTCATACCTTATAGTTATTTCTTGGATTTCGTTGTCCATGACGTGTCCGTTACTTAACTAAATATAGTTAATTCACTGTTAAGGATCGATGTTGTGTGTGTGGGGTGTGATATGTTCGAATAATGCATGTGATTTGTATTGTGTCTGTTTGTTTAGGATGTCGTTTTTATGTGTTTTCGTGTGTTTGTATATTTCCAATTGCTCAAGAGTGTCTAGTTCTCGGCCTTTTGTGTGTACGTTGTAACGAAACAGAACGTTGTAAAAATAATTAAAAATGATAATAGTGAAACGGATCCAGGGATGGAACACAAGACAATGCTCAACAACTAGTCAACAGAAAATATTAAATTTTGAAGATCAGTAAGGAACCAAATATGACTCAACAACATCAACCTTTGACCTAATTAATACTATCAAGACCCAGCCAGACAGTACCCAGTAGAATAGGAGATTAAACAAATAAAATTAAAGTAAAAAACCCTAATAAATAACTTTTAATAAGTAAACTAAACAGATCCAATAAAGAGTACAACATTCAATAAAGTAAAATTGTATTAACTGTATTAAACCAAAGAGAGAAAAAAGGGCACAACCCCTTTCAGTGATATAAGTGATCATAAACACAGAAAAGTGGCATAATAATAATAGTTACACAAACTATAGTTAAAAAGTGTACTATTATTTACAATGAAGTGTTCAATTATCATTAACAGTAGTGATGAGTGATTTATCACACAAACAATTGTTAAACAGTGTGCATAAATTAAAATTGTTAAACTAAGTAGTATCTTCAAGAGTTTTGTGTTATATTATAAGAGTTTCATATTATCAACTAATTAATTTAAATTAATGTATCTCAAAGGATCAAAAAGTAACTACCATCAACCATTATAAATTGTTCCATCAGATATCTGGAAAATCCACTAAATACTAAGATTTTACAGGACTAAACCAAGACATGTTTAGTACCAAATTATTTGTAATTTTATAATTAATAACTATATAAACATTGTATTAACCATTATTGTATAATGATAAAATAATAAGTTAAAGGCAAATTGTAAAATCTAAAGTAATTAAGGGGTATTGGTCATGTAACACTTGAACTGTGCATAAGGGGCCAATCAGAATTTAAGAAATTTTGGTCAGTTCGATGACAAAAATAAGAAATTACACTTGATTGTTAACTACGAGTGAATACAGTTGAATCGTGCTCGCAGAGTTATTATGTAACAGAATTTTTAAACCCAGGAACCGATTTTGGAAGAAAAATTTATAACCACAACAGAAGATACAAAAATTATTAACTAAAATCATATCATCAATGAGGAACAGACACCAGTAAGAAAATATCAAGCGAATAACAAGGAGACGCACAGCTAATTCCACTCAAAGTGTAACGTATAATACAACTTTATAACAGACAATATTAGTAATCCAAAACGAACAATCACTAGTCACATCAATAACTCACACCACAATTAATCACTGGTGGACATTTCATAAAGTGAAAAACACATTATATAAGAATCAGAGAGTACAAGGAACACATTTATTTAAAATACATTGGCACAAATTCATGCGCTATCGGACGACGAGACGGCCATGATCATGACGTCATTCTAGGACCAGCATGCACTGCACATAGCGAACTAAAAATCGCCAGACATTTTCGTTGGCCTGAATAATTATTGTCACTCTTACATTAGATTATAAGCATTAGAATCGTTTGTAATGTACTCTATATTGTTTGTGAATAATTAATGGAACCTTTCGTAGCAGTCAAAAGAATTCCCACGTTATATGTTTAATCCATTTTTTACTATTCAACCCTGAGGTACATATCGATTATTACTAGCGTGTATATCGAATGCAAAATTCTATTAACTTGAATTAAATTGCAAAGATTAAACGATAATATTAATAAATCATATCCATGCGTTCTTATTTCTTGAAGGTAAGATATAATCAGTATTTATTCTATACTTACGAAAAATAAGAAGACGTCGAAGAGTCGTTGGAACCCGGGAAACTACAACACCAAGATTAACCTCAACGAATAAGGCTAAGACAAATATCGAAAGTGAACGTTGAGAATTGTTTGGAACAATTTGACCGCTACATTTAAGTTAGAACAAATTAACTGAAGAATATAACAAGTCAATCCTCATTATTAACCAAGGAAGAATAATTCAGTCATTAAAATTATATCTGAAATCACTTCACACAAAACACGCAACATAAATATCAACCGAACAACTGATACACTTAGAACAAAAGTTTTCTTCATTAAACCAACAACCTTTTATTACAACTTACATTTAATAATACCCGATTACAAGTAAAACGTTAAAACGTGTAGAATCTCCATGTTATTTTCGATGTTTTTATATGTGTGGTTTGCTTCAATGAGGTGTGTTCATTGAGTACACACAACATCGATCCTTCAAAAATCGATACCGTCGCCAAGAACAAGACGGGCAGTGCTCCCAACGGCAGCCTCTGAAGAAGCTTTTTAAAAGCGAAAAGTGGTTCAGTCTAAAGGTAAAACTTTTGCGTTTTTACCCATAAAAAACTTTGTTTTCCGAGTCGGTAGTGAATTAATTATATTTACTTATAGTTATATACCTTAACCAAAAATATGATTTATAATACGATTTTCTACAATATTTTTCTGATAGGCCTACATCCTCTTAATCAATATATACTGTTTAGTTAATTACCCAATAAGTCTTCCACATTTTCCTCCCTCACAAAATTTTATTAAAACTCATCACTCTCTATGTCTATAATCTGAGAAACCGACACATCTACGATCAAGATCAAAGGACTTTACGAAAATTTGTTATAGTATATATATTTGAATATGACTTATAGCTGTAAAAAATTTAACCTACTAATTATACAAATTGTATTATAAAATATTTTACTATATAATAATTAGTATATTGCATAATAATATGAACACAATATTTTTATTGAACTATATTTTTTTGTATCTACTGATGTGCCGCGACTAGTAAAAACATCGCGGCGAGAGTTAATTATTTTATATTACGTCTCCTTTGAGCCTGGATAGTTATGCTGCGTGGCGTCTGCGATTGCAGCGAGCCGTCAATTGTGCATTCTCGCGCGCTGTATAGGGTAATCGTCGTAACTGTGCTCTCTCCGAACGCTTTATACGCGAGGGAGTCGGTCAGTTGCTTCTCCTACGTCAATCGTTTAACATCTGAACGCCGGCGCCGAAATAAGAATTCTGTCTGTACTACTACTACTTTCTGCCATGGGCGAATAATTTTATAAAGGACCTCTGGGTTCCCGCACCAGCCAGGGACTGGCTACACCCGTCGCCATCAGCCTGAGCATTGCTGACTAGCTCTCCTATTTCGTCGCCGGCGTTAGGCATGGGACCCGCCATGTAATACAGGATGAATCTCCCGGCTTCCTGAAACAGCAACTCACTACCCACTGGGACCTGAGCCTCAGCACGCGGTAACAGCTTTAAACCAGGTGAAACTGTTCCAATTATGTAAAGCCGACCTCGAGACATATTCTGCCACACCTATTGAGTGAAATATGAAAAGTATAAAACAGTTACATTCCGTTTTTGTGAACTATATTGCAGTTAGACAGTAGTTGATCAAAACCGAACATGTCGGTTCACTATGTGCACGCCCATAATTCAGTGACACTGATTACTAAACTATTAATAAGTCAATGGTTGTGAGTCAATAATTGTATGCCAGGCTAGCAGGCATGTACAGTGCGATTGTTTCATTCTTTTTGTTCAAATTCTTTATTTCCTTGCATTAACTGGATTAACTGTTTGTGCAGTGTCATGAATTATCACGCCTGGTCAGCTCATGCTGTCCGCCACATCTAACCGGAAGTCATTCAAATTTGTGAATTCTCATGTTATCTTGCTGTTTTTTCTCACATTTTATTTAGGTTCATTTGAGCGTTTTTTATTTCGCAGTCCAATCGGGTGTCCATGCTTGCAGCCTGGGCGAACTCGAGCTGTGCTGATTGTTTGCTAATTTTATAAAGATTATAGTAGATTTATATACACGAGTCATTAATGTTGAAAAGGTATTTACGAATGTACAAGCACTGATTGTTAGTATAGCCTACCCGTTGGGTTATTACGAGATTATGATTATTATTTGCCAGTAGGCCTTGTAAAAAAAGGGGGAATTGATTTAGCAATGATTGATCATTACCTGGAGTGGTTGCTCTAGCTTAAAAGGAGTGCTAACTAGGGAAGGCCTAAAGTCAACTAAAAAGAATTTTTTTTTTAAAGCCATGCATTGGCTTGGTGCTGATGGTCATATGCCGTATTAATTGAACTTGTTCAGTTTGCTGAGTTATCTTAAAGCAACAAACCGAATGATTAATCATGGCTGGTCGCTCTCCTTCCTTCACTCAAGTGTGAATGATTGGTTGTTGCAAAAATGTTGCAATTGATTTATTATTTATATTGCGTATTATTGTATTGATTTATGATGATGAATTGTGATGAATTGCTGAGTGCCTCATGAAGGTTTAGGCTGAACAACTGAACATTTCTGTCTTTAAACAAACGTATGTATATCTGTTGTACACTGTGCTATATCATCTACGCATAAATAAATGTTGTTACGTTAACCCAGACTTTTATTTGCAAGTCCTGTCACAATGGGCTCAGTGCATTTTATGCTTCATCTAGGCCATCTGCCTAGTTCTAAAAATTACGGGTCGCCTTTCGCTTGTCAAAAAAAAAAAACTTAAGACATGAAAAATGGTTTTATGTTATGGTCTTTTTTCATATGATGGTGATGATTCTCGAGTATGCTAACGAGTCATTAACTGGATCAAATAATACAAAACTGATGTACTGCGGTTCATGTAAAGTCGAACTGGATGGGATATGCAAGAAGAATAGATTATCAAAGAACAAATAACTAAGAGAATATCGAACCAATGATACGTCAAAATGTAAGGGAAAAAGAAGTGGATGATAAGGTGATGATTTGAGAGGCAAGGTATGATAGGCTGTAGAAGATTTTGTAGTGAGTAGACGGAAATAAGAGAAGACATTGGGAAAACTGAAATCCTGGATTGTGAAGCAAATAAAGAAAAAACAATTTAAGCCGTAGTTTCTTATATCCTTCATGCTTTTATAGTTGATTTCCTGTGGAACGTCTATTGAACCAGCTTTAATGCCTCTGTTAGCACTCGAAGACAAAAAAAGTGTTATATTCTCCACGGACATGACACTACCGTTAGCTTGAATTCATCAGACATGTATCTACTACATGTCTACGTAAATATGTGTTTATGTTTTTCTAAGTCTATCTGGTAGCGATGATTAGACGTCTGTTTCAGAGAAGAGTTCCCATTATTTTTTTTTAGAAGTATTTGTTCATACAAAACAGAAAGATGGTTTAAAAAATATATTTAATTGCCTTGCGGACGTTTTAAATTCTTTTTGAAACTGATGGCCTTTGATGTATAGTTATTTTAAATGCCGTTTGTTTTACTATACGAGACTTTTTGTTGGTCTGTAAGATGTTTCATACAGGCGAATGGACGTCAGTGAACTCCATTGACCAAGGTATCCTGTAATTCGTTGCCATATGCAGGTTCAATTCAATTACTGATAAAAGCTATTTGTCTATTGTTGGTTTTATAGAAAAAATTATAAAACACATAGGATTTCTAATTAAAATAAAGAACTGTAGAGAAATAGGAGAAATTTACTTGGAACGAGACCGCCTAACAAATACTGGTGAATCATTTTGCTATTGATTGAAGTCAACGTTAAGTGTTCTCTTGTGACATTAAAAGTACTTATACCTAAGGTTTCAAAATAAAGTTTATATGCCGCGTGCAAAAAACAGGTATTAATAAAACCCATAATTTTGATGAAACCGTCCTCATAATAAAAATAGAAAACACCTCAAAGTAATAAAGAAAATAAAACATTGTAGTCCAATATGTTATTACTTGTAAACGAGTACCACAAATAATCAGGTTCAGTGTTCATTGTTAGGTTTTGCTACTTAAAAAATATTGTTAGTTGGATATTGACTTTGAACGGTCCCAGCAAGTGACAACAGAAATAGTAAAACATTTGCAAATTGTATTTAATCACTTTCATCTATATCTCACTTTCTCGATCTATCCTTGCACGTAAATGCAGTAATTCCTTTCGTACTACGTTTTTAGTGATGCAAGAGGCATACAAAAAATAGTTGCACTAGAAAAGAAACAATCAACATAGGCAGAAGATTTATGAAAATTCTTGTATTTATCTGAAAGTACAATTGAAAATCTGCTCTCCTTAAAAATCTCCCCGTTTATTTAAACACTTACGGCAAAATGACACGAATTTATCAATGCAACTGCTGACAAATACCTTCTAAAATCCGAAAATCATTCCCGCTCTGTATATTGGACTTCTTTATCAGTACGATATCACCGCTTCGCAAGGACTCTTTCGTAAGACCGAACTCATAGAAGTCACACGGCGCAAGGTCAAGGTAAGGTAAGGAGGATGTCCCCGTACTCACACTCAAATTTACAATGAGTTTCTTCGTGACGCGTGTTCTTCTGTCAATTGACGAGGAGTCCATTACATTTCAGACTTCCATCGAAATACCAGCTGCAATTCCGCTTCTAATTCAGCCACAATTTTGTTCACTGTGATTCGCCTATTTGCAAGCAACTTTGGTGATCGCGTTGAACGTTTTCGTCCGTTTTCGGAGTTGATGACCATCACTGCCAGTAATCATCCTAGATATCCATGCGGCTGTTTTGGAACAACTCGCACCGTTTGCGATGGCCTGGCGTGAAAATGCTGTCAGCGCACACTTCTCCCAACTGGCGATTGATTTCATTAAGGTACCACTCGCTGTGCCCAGAGAAAGGAAATCACTGCACTGATTTCTAATTTGAACGTTACTTGCTAATAATATGACATGTTTCAAGGCTGACACAAGACTAACAGCTCCTACCAGGTGGGAACAACTTCATAAAAAAACCTCTTTTATAAAATAATATGGGCAAGTGCAACTAACTTCTTAATATACCTGGTAGCCAAAACAACCATTATATTTTGTAAAGTGTACTAAATAGTAGTTCAAAACAAACACGTGCCTAATATCACATTAAAATAAATAGCAACGCATAAACTAATCGCCATAAGTAAAAACTAAACCGGACATACCAATTTGTAGAATCGCTCAACGTCACCCATTATACAAAAAATTACCTCGATACCTCTATAGAAGCGTCCTTATTTCTGGTACGATATGTTCCATTTAAAGATTTTTACACACCACACTGTTTTTCAATATGTCGTCACATTCCATCACGACCGACGTTACTAATTGTTTTGTTTCATCCTCTACGTCGTTGTGACAAGACAATCTCAGTGCCAAGGTTTTCGTACTAGATTCACCATTTTCCGATTTAGATTGTATGTATGTCTGCTTTGTTGTAGCAGATTACATATATTTTTATTACAGATTACATAGATTACATGTATGTTTTGTCGTATCCGGATGAACGTATTTTTCATGTGACTTTAGGGCGATGCGATTGGAATACACTATTTGTGTAATAGATATGTTAAATGGAGTAAGTATATAATGCATGCGTTCGCGTGTACGAATGTGTGTTGAGTACATTATTGTGTTACGTTTGGCACCCTCGTTACACTTTTAGTCATACACTTCTTTAAATTTGTGTACATACTTATGTTTTAATAGTCACGTTTTCCGGTTTGTTTATTTACAACATTTCAAAATATTAAATCTCCTAACAAGAGAAATGATCTACCATACGAAGTCTTACTTCTCATGGTCCTTTTCAATCTCTACTTTTTTGTTTTTATATACGCCTCTTTTTCTTTATTGGTTTATATATTTTACTTAGTAATTCTTTTAAATTGTTTAACTAGGTTGTTTCAATAACCATTCCTTAGTTCATATGTTACCAGCGGACGAATACATTTCCACTTTTCAATAATCTGAAATGAAACTTATATACTATGAATATTTTTATAAATTTTGATTTGTTTACTTTTAATTACATTTGCTACGCATTGGCAAAAGTTACTAATATAGAAATAATTATACTTTTATTAACTGGATATTTTTAGTGGAAAATAACAGTTGCTGTTGATTTGTATACTTTAAGAGTATTAAGATCTTATTTGAATAAAATACCTAAAAACTTAAGTTTTTTACCGGTCAGAAAAGACTTTTATGAAAGTCAAACATATTAAAAATCAAACATTAGCTGGATATTGGGTGTAAAGACGTAAGTGGATAGAGAAAGAAGAAACTGTCAAGTTGATAAATGATTATATCTGATATTGGCTTCAGACAAAATACTGATAGTAAAGCGTATAGTTGCGATATCGAAAAGTAATATGTGGTGGTAATCTTTACATGGCGCACAAAACCATTACTCTTCAGTTTTGAAGGAAACGTATAATAAATTGTTGTTCACGATAGTGTGTGTGTGTGTGTGTGTGTGTGTGTGTGTGTGTGTGTGTGTGTGTGTGTGTGTGTGTGTGTGTGTGTGTGTGTGTGTGTGTGTGTGTGTGTGTGTGTGTGTGAGAGAGAGAGAGAGAGAGAGAGAGAGTGAGCGTGAGCGCGTTCTAGTGTGTTTTTCCATCCACATTTTTTGTTTATCATCTCTAACCCTTTAAACCATACATTTTGTGCTCCTTCTTTCACTGTTTTTATGGTTTTACCACCTAAATTCTGGCTCCATTGTCGTAATGCTATGTAGGACTGCACAGTGTTGTAAGTCTCATGTTGATGGTTTTTGTACTATGTCTGCACCATATACCAGACTACTCACATCAATTGATTTGCATCTTTGGCCCGATTTGCTAATAAACGCTTCTTGGAAGGTAGTATTTTTTTAATTATGAAAACCAATTAGTTAAAATTAGTTCTTGCTTTTGCGTAACATATAGCTTTTAGTGTGTGTGTGTGTGTGTGTGTGTGTGTGTGTGTGTGTGTGTGTGTGTGTGTGTGTGTGTGTGTGTGTGTGTGTGTGTGTGTGTGTGTGTGTGTGTGTGTGTGTGTGTGTGTGTGTGTGTGTGTGTGTGTGTGTGTGTGTGTGTGTGTGTGTGTGTGTGTGTGTGTGTGTGTGTGTGTGTGTGTGTGTGTGTGTGTGTGTGTGTGAATTGAACAATTGGTAGATAGAGAAAAACTAGAAATACCTCTTGCTGACAACAGTTGTTTCACCTTGTACCCTTTCATGTCAATAATAGTAGTAAACTAAGGTACGCTATAAACAACTTTGAAAAAACAATTGTTTTCGTAAAAAAATATTGAAGATCCTATAAATATTATATGTTATTCATAGCAATATTATTAACTGACTACATCAGTATACTTTAAACAAAATATTCAATGTGAAAAAGCAACAGTACACAAGATCCAAGTAATAACATACATTTTACTTTAGTTTAGCCTCTCCGTCCACATCTCACGACGTTTGTTCCCGCTGACACACACTCTCTCTCTCTCTCTCTCTCTCTCTCTCTCTCTCTCTCTGACTCATTTATGTTTTCATACTTTGTTTCAGTGGCGAAGCATGACTTTGTAGAATGTGTAAGCGGTCACACCTACCAAACGCCCGAGTGAATTTGTCCAGATGTTTTTTTAACGCATGCAAGCAGTACAATTATTTCTGCATCCCAAAAGCCATGTTTCCATTTCTTAATGTTGTTTCTTTCAACAAAGTGTATAAGTTTTTGTTTTTCACGTTAACGTGGGAATTAGAAGTGTTGATCTACCGCTAGATAATGTTAAAGTTGTTTGTAACATTTCTACAGCTGAATGGCTCTGTAAATAAACTTTAAATTGCACAGTTACATTCTAATATATACGAAGATTCCGTCCCGGCACAGGCTCTACTACAAACGCACTCATTATTAAGTAACTGTAAACTACACGGTTTAAAGATGTAGAATTAAAGATGCGGACGTGAACGCATTATGTAGAAGCAGAAACGTTGTAGCAAATTTCAATGTTGCTACTTCTTATTTCTGATCTTAAGCCAATTTGTAGCAAATTACAAGTATATGCTACGTCTTATTTCTTTAAGCCTCGCTTTGGATTCGTCAATTTGTAACACTCTATTTGTGTTGCGGGCACTTAAATTATATACGCCGCCCGTTGGAAACGTCAATTAGTAACAAATATATATGTATTAACTACTTTCAACCACACTGTTGTTGTTGTAATTATGTTACTATTAATAATATATGTTGAACGGCGAATGATTTTGTAATCTGCCGCTCGCTCCCAGTATACGTACCGTTTCAGTGACGTCACCCACCGTTGTGGTGTCCGCTGTGCTCTGTGAACTTATTTTTTAAATGGAACAGCAATAATAACGACGCAAATATAACAACAAACATATATCTTTATAGAAACCATTTATTTAGTTAAGCATCGGTTAATTGTTTCTCGTTATTTCATGATAATCACAATTGTGGCAAAAATTATGTGTCTTCTTTACCAGTTGGTACAGTAGTTGCAATTCTTATTCAGTATTCAGACCAAAATAAAGCGTTGGTTATTATTTCTATTAAAATATATCATCTCAGGGCGTATCTGGTTCGGGGATTACAATTAAACAAAATATTATTCTATAAATCAAAGTACAAATTTTACAGTTCAAGGATATTACAAAGTAGAGTGTAATGTGCACACATGCAGTCGAATAGTGGTTGCTAGTTATTATAGGTTATGTCCAGTTTATGTGTTTATTAATTATTATCCAAAATCAAAGGTTCTTGTGGTGAAGTGTTCTTAGTGTTGGTGTGATATGATGTCTGTAGTTTTAGTTGGTTAATTCTTAAAAAGTCGTGTATACAAAAGTTGTTGTTGATACATAATATAATAAAATGTCAAAGTCACCAAATCCTCTTCTTTATATGGTTCTTGGTCGAAGATAGGGCCCACGTCTGCTTCGGTCCTCCTCCCTGGTTCTTGATTCTTCTATTTAAATACTGGATGTTCCTCACTCGGTTGTAATAACTCGTATTATGTGTATCTATCTGTATTAAGATGTCTGGAATGTTTTTTCACAGTTTATAGTTAATTATGTAAGACGTTTTGCAAACGCGTCTGTACGCTATGACCGCTGTTAAAGAAGTCTCATTTTTATTTATCCGAAATTTCTGGTTGCTAAGGGTAAACTTGGAATCTGGTTGGTTGATTCGGATATACATTGTCATGTAAATTCATTATTTCAATGTCTGAATTTGTTAAAAACCTTTAAATTAGTATAACTTTTCTGTACTGATTGGGAATTTAAAACTATTAGCAACATTATTTTGGTCTTTATATTTGTGACACATAGACACTAAACATGCCTACCTTTACTTAAGAAATATAGCTGTTACAATTTTGTTATTTGAACTTTTCTTAAATAGCTTAAAACGAATTATTTTGCTTCTAGATTTGTAGTGTATACTATTAACTATAAATCCATTCATCCTTCAACATTTGTTCCACAAAATTCCTAACAGTATTATCTAAAATTTACAAAAGTTGGTTTTACATGGCTTCCTACAGTTTGCCATCCATAAAACATTTGCTATTCCATTTAGTTGTTCAAAAATGATCATCCTTATATAACTACTGTTTGCTTTGTTATTTTTCTATTTCTCGTTAATTTAGAATGGTTGGTTGCTTTTCTGGCTATCCTGATAACATCATTACATGAACAATAATAAAACAATATATAATCAAATCAATTCAGTGTTATGCCCTATGACTATGACTATGACTATGACTATGACAATTCAGGCTATGACTTTTATGGACATTGAATAAATAAGTTAAAATTTCATTAAACATAAACAACTGTTTACCACCAGTAATAACACCTCCTTTCACTCCATCTTGCCTTGATAACTAATTAATTGATCCTTATTATTAATACATAACAAATATATTTGAAAACAAAAGAGTTGTACTCTAGCTCAGACCTTCCAGCCTTGAGTTCAATGAACCATTAATATAAACAAAACACATATGTTTTTTCATTACTTAAATTATTCCTTAAAATTAAGTTTCATGCAGTCCTTGCTGTTTTTGTTTTATTTCAGGGATGTACCCTTGATCACTGCACTACTTATTATATTATCTCATCACATTTATAGTCATATTACCTAATATTGTGAGATAAAAATAGCACTCACTGGGATCATTTTTAGTATATTTTCATAATAAAATTACTTGCACTAGTCCACTGTTATTCTTTGATCTTATCTCTATTTGTTTTAATTAGTCTTATAAGATTAAGAATCACAGTTACATGGGATCACTAAGATTTGTTTTTATCTTTTTCATTATAAAAATAACTTGCACTGGCTCGCTTTTAATTCTGCCTTTAGACACTTCTGTTACTGATTGTTTTGGTTTCACTGACACATAATATTCAGCTACTTCCTTATCCATTAACACATATTTAATACTACAATATATCGTATTGTGTTTCTATTTGTTACATTCATTATTTTTGTATTTTTGTTTACATTTTTATCGTCATTAAAAGAACTTTACTCTTGTTATAAAATATTACTGTAAATAAGCTATTATTTGTTGTTTTCTGGACAATCTTATGACCATTATTTATTACAATTAGTTGTATGGTTCATACATCTATAATAAGGTTTGTTATATTTTCATTACATCATTCAAATTAATCACTTACTGATATTTCTTTTTATATAGTATTGCATGTTTGGGCCTATTATCCCTCAATTTGTATTTTGATTATCTTGATATTATTATACATTGAATGAAACCATTTGTTTCCTTATAGTACTGATACATAATCTGTCTGTCTTTATAATACTTATTTTGTCATTATTTAAAGTTTATGTCTTAATCGGGGTTGAAATGTATTTTACATCACTTTGCCTGAATCATTAATTTGGGTACGGTCAGTTGTATTACTAGTCAGTCTGAAATAGTTATTCGTTCCTCTTCACTATCATCTTGAAAGATATTTTTCTTCTTGTTTAGCTTCTTATCCATTGTCTTCATTAAATCGGGTACGATATTAAGGTGTTCCAAATGTAATGTTACAACGTATATATGACTACGATTCACAGACAACTGATGTAACGAGTGGATGGGAAATTTCAGAACGCTTTGGCAGTTTAACCAATCCGCGTGGGTTTAATGGCCACTATAGAGAAATGTATTCATTAGTTATCATGCATGTTTATCTCGGGCTTGGCTGCGCATTCTTATTATCACTATATCCCTCGAGTCAACGAAAGTTTTGAATTTTGAGATAACAAACTTTCCTAATGTATCAACTAACATAAAATTAATTGCACAACTTTATACGTTCGTATATACAATTTTTAATTGTGTGCGCCGCATACATGTAACTCATGCATGGACTTTTCGCCACTACTCTGCTTCACTTGAAAATTAAAATAAAACAAGTTTATTATAATCTCGGATACTGTGCCGAAGATTACTTCTTCTATTAAATTTAATTTTGTAGGCCTATTCTTTTTTTTTAGTGTAGAGGTGTTTTGGTAAAACCTTCTAAAACATAGCAGGAATGTCAGATGTTTTCGTACTCTTTGTGTAAGATATCACAAACACACGTGATGACCGATAACCAGTATATACTAAAATCTACGTTGAAGTGAACTGCTAGTTTATAGCTCTCAATATATATTGTAACTTTTTAATTTACAAAAACAATGGTTTTAGATACACGTACTGCGAAGGGATCATATCAGCTCCGAAGACTCCTTCTACCACCATCGCCGCAAACAGTACAAGCTTATCAGGTAAGTCTCCACTCTACATTCACTGGATACGTCAACGAGCGGGCTGAAACCCTTTCCTCGCAAGGAGACTTACGCACTTCACCGCTGAAGCACGTAGAAACAAAAACTGTCGATACAATACACAAGAGGACTTCAGCCTAACCCACCTCAGCTTGCCCAGCAGGGGACCTCGTGGAGGCCGCGTTTTGATACCGTACCCAAGCAAGCGGACGGGGAAGCCAACCACCCGAAGTTAGCTACAGACTCCAGCAGCACCGGTTACACATAATCGAGCGAATCACCGAACGCTGGACGACGCTTTGTTCTGATTATCAGCGCTGATACCGCCGAAAACAATTAACCCTGCGTCTCGAAAGGCAGTATGCTCCTAGGTGGTTCGGAGGGAGAAAGAGCCACCGATAAACAGGGGAGTATTTACGGGGGGACAAAAGGGACCGGACCCCCCCGTAGGGTCAAAAGTTGACAGGAAATTTTGTTAATCTCTTAATCTTTAAGCTGTTTTATTAATTTCTCAGCTGTGTACGCTAATACAGTACTGATATTTTTTTAAATATAGGTCTAGAAACAAGTTTATTACACAGAATTTGCGCGTACGTTTGGAATATGGAATATAGGAAAACCTATTTAGAAAAGTCATTAAGTATTTTATAAACAATGTTTCAATAGTGCTTATTCTCATTGTGTTATTACTTTAATGGGATTGATTTCAGTATGTTATTACACACGTTTTTCAGCCAATTTAAAGATTGTTATATTGATTAGCCTTCTTGTTTTTTCTTTTGTATGAAGCCAACCCCCCTCCCCCCAAGACCAAATTCTAGACTCGCTACTGCCGATAATCAGCCGTAAAGCTCTAACTCACAACCTCACAGAGCCGTAGCCCCAGGCCTAGCTGACCAATGAATTACCCTGAGCGGCCCTCATTCACCATAAATCAGGGTTTGGTTTCGGAGTATTCTTTTCCTAGGCACAATTGCTTTATTCACAGCTAAGACTCTGGCCTTCCCTTGGTTTTACATCACGTGTTCATCTGGCCTTTGGTGATCCAACAGCTAATTTCAAGGGATGAACTATCAGGAGCTTCATACAAACTCGTACTGACCCTAAAGCTGCGTTGCCACTTCCGCAGAATCCTTTGTTCCCAAGATCCTCTTTTTCACCATCACCTCCATCATCATCAAAGATCATTGTAACCTTCACACGTGATCCCAGGCAAGGGGACAGTGTTAAAGCCCTATGTACCGAGACCTTACCTGAATTTAGCCAGCCACTCGTAGAGCCGGGCTTACCCCCGCGTCGTGGACACATTGCTGAGAGTTACACAAGTGAATTCAAAGAATATATTCTGTTTCCGTTTTTAGTTTAATCCTGATGTAAACAAACCCACGTGGCTCACCTGAAACGCTATTGGTCAGGGAGGTTGACACTTTTCACACAGTAATGTGTTACGCGCATGTGCATAACGTCTGTACAGTCATGCGAGAGTTGTCTTTACTGCGACAAATGGTTTTTTATTACGTTTATTCATCTTTATGAATACATAGTAGAACGTTATTGCTCCTAGCAAAATGAACATAAGTTTAAAAAGTTTTTAGTAAATGATATTGCCAAAAAATCGGGGCACGCCGTTTTAAGGATTCCTCCTTATTACTGTATTCTGAATTACACTGAATTAATATGGAGCCAATTGAAAGGATATGTTGTCCGTCACAACACAACATATAGGCCTAAACTGCATGGTGTAAAACAACTGATAGAGCAGGCGACGGATAAATGAAATAACGACGGACAAGTGGAGTCGTTGTGTCGAGCATGTATTCATGAAAAAAATAAGCGATGGGAATTGACCAAATTACCGACGCCGTCGTGGACAATCTTATCATTAACACTGCTGACTCAAATGCTGATTCAAGTTCCGACACAGACATGGAAGGCATTGAATTACTCTCTGACAACAACTGATAATACACAGTATACTGGTAAGTAATTATCACAGCTTCTATTTTCGCTTTAAATATAGGACTTCTTTACTTTTTTTCTTGCAATATTAAAACATTAAATAAATAATCCATAAACTCTGGGTGTTATAAAACATATAATTATCGCTCTGACAGTCTCATAAATATTACTTTGGTCCGGAATGTAAAAAGTACTACAATTTACATGTGTTTATACAGTATCAATATTATATGTACCCTGTATGTACTCCTTCTGTCAGAGTGACACGCCTCAACTTCAAGTAGCAAATGGCGTTTCAGATGTGTCACACCTGTTTGTTTACATCAGGATTAAGCTAAGGACGGAAACAGTATATCTCTGTTTTCCCTTGAGTTCACATCTCAGACGGTTTAATGCTCATATCTGATGTCAAGACCAAAGACAGTATTCCTTGGCCATATGCAGTATTAAATTTACACAATTATACTTTTCGTTTTTGATAATTTCAAACTCCTTTAAAATTTTCCCTATTTTAGTTCTTAGAAGGGTGGTGTTTTGGCCCTTAAAATGACAGGCATACTTGTCTTTGTGCTTAGATGGATTGTCGCACAATGGTTTTTCTAAGTATAAGAATTATCAGTTCTTTTAAAGACCTAAACTGAACCACGCTAGCAACAGTTCAATGAATACACAATCGCAAAGTTTTGCACACTCCTCAGACGATGTGCTTTTACAATCCTCTGAGTTTTAAAGCATTTAATAACAAAAACGAAAATGTATGAATAAATGTATAATTCAATATAATCGTTACATTTACTTAAACTTTAAATACGAGGCCTATTCAGAAAGTAAGAATACAATTACGAAACATTGTTATTGCTATTTGAAGTACAGACCTTAAAATACTTTTCTATATAGTTTCCGTCATTTTTGAAACACTTTTCACAGCGAGGTAGCAAGCGTTGTATTCTTTCGTCGTATAAATTTCCCGCCTGTTATTTGAACCGTGTATTAACAGCTTGTTTGACATTGTTAGCCACAAGGAAAGGATTTCTCATGCTTGAAAAGGTGACTTTTGCTTGGTGTGAGGTCTGGGTTCTAAAGTAGATGATCAAATTGTTGCCAGCCAAACTCTGTGAGGAGATGTGTGTGCAGTGCGTGCAAATCGGACTAAGCAAAAAACTCGCATCCATCTTGGTACCATTGAATCGGTCGCTGCTTCTTCTCTATAAATATCGAAAACCTGACGGTGAATTTCAATTGTTTTAATACCTTTCGCAATCAAGAACTAAATCACATACCTGCTTTCACACGCGGCGGGCGTCTCGAATTTCTTCGAGATTATAAACATGTCCAACGAATTTTACTCAGTGTACAGTTGTTTACAAACGGCATTGTTGGCTTCCAACGAATCAACAAACTGGCCGCGCATGCGCAACAGCGTGGCGGCATCGATACCACGGCAATATTTAAGAACGAAACTTACTTTCTGGATAGCCCTCGTATATTAATACTCATTTATAATATATAAGTTAAAACTGTACAATATTGTTGTTAGATATATGCACCCTTACTCTACTAGGGTATTTTTAATGTTCTGTAAATATGTAATGCTGTAAATTTGAACACTTCTGTTCTGCGCTAATAGCATACCTAATATAAATTTGTTTTACACTTCTTATTACTATGAAGTTCTTGACGTTCCTGATTCTCCTATGGACCTTCTCGTGATCGTTTATTGGGCTAATCATAGTCGTTCGTGTAGTAGACTCTCTTCTTAGTCCACAGTTCCAGCAATTTCTTCAGTCTTATTCCTTATTTATACAAGGCTAGACCTATATTCTCGACTCGAAAGTGTTTATACACTTTCAAAAATTATTTATTAACTTAAATGGAATATGCAAATAGTACAAGCGTGTGCGCGCATGTGTAAACATTGGGTTAAACGTATTTTAACGATGGCTAACGCCTTGATCCAATTTTATTTTGTTGTTGCAATCATCACCCTCCAGGCTTCTTATATTGGCAACATTTCTTACTCCCTCCATCAAGTTAGTTCTTTGGCTTACCTTGTCATGACGTATGCATTTCTTTCTTTTCTTGTTATGTCTCTTCTCTTCTTTATCCCAATTATCCCAAATCTTTTCACACAAGACAATTTTGCTAATTTTCCTTAACACCTTACAATCTATGTCGAAGGCTCCCAGGTCCCTTGTCACGTTTCATTAAGTTTCACGTTTCACTGTCATGTACTTGGTAGAGTCAGTTTTAATCATGGTCCGTATATTATTTGATGTTTTCTTTTTTGCTAATTCTTATTCCATATTATTACATTTAAGCAGCTGATAGTTATTTGCTGTTGTTATCCTCTTTCATCGTGTTCTCTTTCACCTGTTCTTTGATACTTCATCATTATCCGAAGATAGTTATATTATAAACATTGCTAATATGAAATTAGTTAATAAAGTAACAATAACAACATTAATAATAATAATAGTAATATTAATATTAACAAGGTGATGACATTGGTTGTAACAAGGTAATTATGTTAAAAAGCAAATAAATAATTTTCTGTTTCGGTTTTATATAAAATGCTAAAAATATGATGGAATGATGTAATAGATGATGAAGAGACAGAAAAAAATGTTTTCCTACATTGTTAGACGACTTGTAAAAAATGTTAACGAATGTGACAATTTGTAGCCATGAAGAGTAAATAAGGGATAAAGGAGAGTACATCAGGCAGCACGTAACTGCGCACAATTTATTTTGTTTGCTCAAAGCACGACAGGGCTTTACTGCAACGGGTTCTACACGTAACAACAGTTTCTACGAGTGTGCAATGTTTTGTTTCCTATAACGGCTGACACTTGAACCACTAACAGGCACTCGTCGTATCTTGATTGTTATAAATATTTTCTAAAATAGTAAAGAGGTAATAGCTTTAAGAAATTCAAAAACAGTAAATTGTTCTTATATAATTATTTCCACTGCCTTTACGGGGAAAAGACGTTGGTCGCGAAATGATTTCATTCAAGTTTATCTTTCTTATATGTCTGTACTTTTTCTTGCCCTTCACATTCCCTTAACACAATTCTCTACACTCTGCAGCTCTTTTCATCTGTGCTACATTTTTCTCCGGTTTCTCTGGTCCTTCTTGCTCTTTATATTACTTTTTGCCCTCCATATTATTGCTTCACATTCACATTGTTTTTCAGTTATACTTCTTATTGTAACATTATGATTTTGGGGTACAAATTCATAAAAATATGTGCTACTTGATATAGGTTATCTGACTATTAATCTGGCTATTAGGTTATCCTACTTTGAAAATATGTTGTCTGACCTTTACCTTTAGGCATTAAGTGAACTAATATTAACAGCACAATCTCCATTGTTTGTGTTTCCCAAATTAGTAATAGTAACTTATATTTACTTGCACGTATAATAAAAACAATTCATCTGTAATAACATCTGTTATATGCTTAGAAAATTAGATGAAGAATACCTGAAATGGGACTTAACAATAAACACAAATAAGACTGAATATATTGTCGTCGGAAGTACATGCAGACATATACGTATTGTTGGAACGGGGAGTTGTGGGGAGAGTAGATTCATACAAATACCTTGGCGCCATGGTCTTGGTGTCATGATTACAAACGACGGATTATCAAGATTAAAAAACAAATTGTACTCTCTTTTAGTTAACAAAGGAAGCTACTTCCCTTCGTGGTTACCGCAATTATTAATGTAGGTGCAATAAAAGCGTAACCCAGTTTACGAACCGGTAACGAATGCTTTATTTCAACCAAATACTGTAGTGAGAAAAACTGTTCACTCTGGACTCGCAGATTTTACTTACGGGTTATAAATTTAAGCCGATTTAAAATGAATTATTTATAAATGCATGGGCTATGAATGGATATTCTATGCCCCAGAAGGACGGTAAATATCTACATATTCATTTGGATAAACAGTTAACATGGGCACAATTGACGTCCATATGACATAAGAAATATAGCTGGCTTTCGTAGCTATAAAATGTGTTACTAGTGGGTCCCAATTCTCAATCTCCCGACTCTGGGACTCTGCCAATGACGAAGAACATTGCTTTCAAAACTAATCCGCGCAGCCCTTAACGCCCCTTGATTTTTTTTACGTTCTGTTCTCTGTAAAGTTTTGTAAACAACAGTGCTTGAGAAATGTACTGAAGTGGCTGTGTTGAAGTGGAATAGTTTTAAAGGTCACACAAATGAACGAGCTGTGAATCTACTCTTCAATATACCACCAAGAGTTGTAGTGACGCGATCTTTAGACTTTAGCATCAACGGCGTTAGAATGTTTATTGTACTGAACATAAACTCAATAGATATCGTATTACCGTAATTGTATCCGAAGGATATCACATGGATACCTTTTACCTACGTGCGTCTCTCACCAAATAAAGCTGTTCCATTCAAATTATTTATTTATTTTGTAGATCGTGTAATAAAGTAAACAGGTGTAGTTGTTTGAACGTATTTTGTTATTTTTCTTACGTAAATCAAGTTATTATTTTAAAGTATTAAATTTCAAAAAACTGTATTTTAAAATAAAGGATTTTCATTATTTAAATTTTTGGTACAATGACCATGGTAGGTTTATGAAGCTATTATGGAAATAAAATAGTTCAAGAACATTTATTATATCATTGAAATGATACTGATGACTTTAAAGTCAGTTCATTGTTTGAATATATTGTTCTTATGGCTGACCTCTCAAACCTACGAACGGTGAACAGATACATGACTATGATTCTGGTATATGAACCAACTGGTCAGATGTCGATCTCCTCATTTCCAAACAGTCTATTCCACAGGTTGATATAATGATGTAGGCCTACGGGTTGCGGTAATTGTGTTAAGAAAGGTGACGATGACAATAATGATGTTCCAAATCTACAAAAAGAAGATAATTCCCGCTTGTCTTTTCATTTTTGCGTGTTAAGGTTGTGGTCCATTGTTAGATGTCTTTTTTCATCCAGACGTTTTGGCTACATCTGCTTTAGTACTTTTTCAGTTATGCGTAGTTTTGATCTTTAAATGAACAGGACCAGTCAATTTGCTAGTTCTAACTGAGTATTTTGTATTAGAAGGAGATCTGCCAAATTATGTAGCAAACTATAGTTCGTTAAATATATTTCATCGGTTTCTATAGAGAGTCGCATGCCACCAGTACTCTCCATTCCGTTCGACTAGGTGTTGGTGCCTGCTTAATTTGTCTCTTCTTACCTGTCATCCAGTTCCTATAGGAATATGGTTCTGTGTTTTAGTCGTAGTGAATATTGTAACTTCACCCTTTAATGTGGCTGTAATCCTTTCAAGTCCCACTGTTTGGACTAGCCACTTGGTCACCAGACCGCTGTATGCCGGTCGTTACAAAAGAATAAAATGTATACGGAAAATTCAATAAAAATAGAATTTTCAAATAATAAAATAATTTTGTTTATGTTTATAGAGGTATGTATAAGAGATAAATCTGTTTTTTAAAAGGTTCTGGTAAAATTTTAATAACAGGTAGGTATTTATTGACCGTCGAGCACTTCTTGAAGATTTCAACCAAGTCTGGAGTTAAATAGATTAACTCCAGGTAATAATCGATTGGTGACTTTTCTGACTGGTCCAATATCTTATTCAAAATAGAATATATTCTTCTCACTTAAGTCCTTCAGCCTTATAAATACCCTTAAATTACCCTGTGAAATAAGTACAGATACAAAATAATGGAAATATAAAGATTTATTGACAATTTTAAATAAATAATCGATATTTTATCGATGGAGAGCAATTATCGACTCTGTCTCGGGAATTATCGATTGTGTCATACAGAACAAAATTTATGATATTTAATATATTATAAGACAGGTTCTTTGAGCGATTAGAATTAATAGTCAGAGAAGGGTGACGAGAAAGTATAACATTAACAATTAACACAAATACAATAATTATTATTCAATAAAATTTAAATAATTCTAATATGTAATGTGTATGATCGTTGTCGTACCATACGCAGACGATGACGTCACTGCCTGATAAAGAAGGCCGGCTCTGTAGAATTAAAAGATGGCCGCTACTAGTTCTGGCGTAGTTAATGTGAACTCGGCATGTCCCAAAATCACGACAAAATTACCTTCGTCAAGGTCTAAAATGTCCCCGCACTGGTGTAATATGTCTCTTAATCTATTTGGTGTATTCTGGTGAAGTGTTCTGTGTAAACTTGCGTTAGTTAGTTTATTTTCTATGTGTTCAACTTCTACGGTTAAGTTCTCAAATTATTGGTTAGGATTTGCAGGATAAATCAGTTGAAATATAGTGTTTTACTTGTTTCTATCACTCGTATTATGTAGTTAAGTATTTGTTTTCACTATTGTCGTGAATGTATGAACAGCTTTAGCTTTAAAAAGTGTCTAAACCGTTTAACTCTCGTTCACTGATTTCAATGGCTAAACGCTAGTACCATCTTTCTCGATTTTTTAAAGAAACGTTCTTTTACACAACTGTCCAGCTTGATATTCAACAAAAGACTAATTAACTTGGTCATAAATCTTGCCCAGTTAATCCTTGAAAAAGTATTGTTAACATTTTTCGACTTCCCATACATATGATAAAATATTACATTATGTATGGAATTTATCTATTTTATTCCTCACTTTTATGAATTATTAACCTTATTATTGGTTTAATCATCTCATTCCCTTTAAATTGATGTATTATAGTCCATATCTGTAGATATTTTGTGGAAATTAACAAATTTCTTTACTTTATGGAAATATAGGCTCAAAATTGGATTTCCGTCTTTATACAAAATCCCCTCCATTTAAATATTATTAATACTATTACAATAAATTTTAATTAGTCATATTCCTCTTCCTTTCCTTAAATACATATAAATTACACCTTTGAACTGGTTTTTTGTGTTAATCTGTAAATTTGACATTGCTCTTTAAAATTAATTAATTTATATATTTTGACAATTTACAAAATGTTAAGGTATATTTCCTTATTATCATTTTAATTCATAGGATCATTCCTAGTAGTGGTTAATTGTGTTATCTTATATAAATCTTGGTAGTTTACAGGATTTATAAGTGAGTTATACTATTTTATATTGGTTCTCTGATTTCACCAAATGGCCTAGATTTTAGAATTTTATATTTCTTTCTTTCTCAAATAATTCAAACTTAATTCCTCCTCTGACTTTACATAATTACAATTATATGAAAATAACATGATTTATAACTTATTGTGTTGTGTAGTAGTTAATTAACACTACATATTTAAAATAAATAATTATGAACATGGTTTAGCAATCTGCACAATTGAACATATTGCAGATATGGTTTGAACATATATCTTTTAACTATTTTTGAGCTAACATAGCATACCTATTAGAACATTATTACTGGTATGTAGGTTATTATTTATCAAACATAATTCTTTTTAAAACACATAACATAAATCTTATTTTCTAATAAACCTTACAAATACATTTATTTAACACATTGATTTTAGGACTGTGAAATAACAGTCTATTTAAACATGTTACACTTATTCATACTATATTAGTACCAGTCCTTTCTGGTTTAAACCATTATTATTGTGATCCCCTACATAAGTAAACATTAACTCCCATACTCTATTTATTATCATTTTTTTACAAATGTCTTGTAAATAAAGATTTTCATTAAAATAATAAAATACCGGAAACCTTCCATTTTATTATTTTATTATGCTGTTTATTATTAGATTTTAAAGTTGTGATATAGCATACTACTAAGTTATAGTATCACCAACTTTAAGTTTATTGCATTTTTTTTTTAAAAACACTTACACAAATTCACTTTCACTGTTGGTTCTGATATTTTGAGTCTTATTATCTCAGACCAGACCTTTAGTAATCATGGACCGTTAAGACTAGTTTATTTTCTTTATTACACAATAGCTTTAGCCGGTGCACTTCTTATAACGCTATACAACACTTTAGTTTTCTCAATAATTACATTTTTATAAGATTTTGGGTATGTTATACTTTCTTTGGCATAGTTTTTGTGGGTTTGGGATTGATAGTAGTTTATATAATAATAGGTTTTATAACGGTGTTTCTTTCATACTATTTCTTCCTCTCCTCCTGTCTTCTTTCTTGTCCTTCTTCGTATCTTCCTTCTGGTATTCATTCTTGTCCCTCTTCTAGTCTTCATTCTTGTCCCTCGTCTAGTCTTCACTCTTCTGTTCTTCCTTCCTCATTCTTGGGTAAACCAAGGTACTTGGTGTTATCACGACTGAGGTTTAGTTTGGAGTATTTAATTTATTCACTGAACTGACTTTATTCTTCTATACAGGTTTCAGGGTATTGTTTTCTTCCTGTTCACAAACTTTATTCTTCCCTCTTCTTGTTTTTAGGGTATTTTGGTATTCACCACTCTTTAATTGAGTCTCTTTTTTCTTTGATATGGTCTTATATAACTGGTTTACTGCTCTGAGCTTCCTGGGTAACTTACTGTTATTATACTATGAGTTGATGAGTTGCTTCAATACTTTCTTTGGTTTCTTTTAACAGTGGTTTTTATATATTATGTAGTGAGGATTTTTATCTTATTGTGGTTCAATCCTCTGATTTATTTAAATGTCATTCAATATTATTATAACATTTGTTGGTGTAATTAAACTTTATGATTTCATATGACTTAAAATGTAGTGGATTTTCTGTCACGCTACAGAATGCCCTTCTCCAGAAGTAATTTTTTCAGACTATACTTGCTTTGTCTGAAACAATTGCTTATGATAATTATTCAAGGTTTGTTATTATTTTGGACTTCCTTCCATTTTAAAATTTTCTTATTTATATTTTGAGTTTATATCATTCTCACTTGATCTTCCTTGATAGTAATAGTCTTCTGAGTTTCATATTTATTATTTCATTTTTATATTTCTTCTTAGTATTTTCTCCTTGGAATATTTTCTCCCTATCGTTCCCTACTTTGTGAGCTGGTTCAGTTCAGAGAGGCACTGTACGCTACTTTCCTCTGCTGTCCAATACTTCACACATATTTGAGTACAGAGGCAAATCATCTCTGCTCAAAAAACATATTAATCCTGCTGGAATTATCTTCAGACAGATTAAAAAAATTATTCAGAATAGTACACATTTGTTACTATTTAAAAAATATCTTTGGGATACTTCACTTATTACTCATTATACTTCTCAGAGATTTTAATATTTCTATCTCAGTTGTTCATCTGACTTATTATCTGGATGTTTCTTTCATTTGATATTATGGTAGGAAGCTCTTCTATTATTACATTTTTTCAACTTTTCTTATCATATAAATCTTTTGGTTATAAATTCTTTATTACCTTCTGGTTTTTTTCATTATAATCTGCATTATTTATAGTAGCATATCTTTATGACATTTTTAGACTGTTTCATCGTTCTAAAAATTTCCACTTGTTCTATTTTCTAGAATTTGTATAACTGTCATTATCATAATTGTCACTTAATTCATAAATCATTTTATATTAATTCATTTAATTACATAAATTTTTGACATTATTTTCACATTATTCCGGTCATTGCTATTATACTTGCAAATGATGGTTTTTTTATTAATTGCATTATGAGGTCATATTTTCTCCTCATACCACTTAAAGTTTCATTCTCTCATAATTCCAAAGAAGTTTTTATACTTTTTTCTATTCAAACACTCAAATCGTATTAAAGACATTTTTTCTTTTTTATTTCCTTCATCACCATTTTACGGAAAGGTTTTCACTCTTCATATTGAACTTAGACATTATCATATTGTTCAGAATTATTTGTTTTTGACCTTAGATGGTTTTATTTCTAAATTCCCTCCTTCTTTATTATTATATTATAGCCATAAAGTTTTTCTTAAAATATTTGTTATGTAAAGTGGGCTTACATTTGTTTTTAGAATTTGGTTGGTTTACATTCAAAATTCTGTTTTATATATCTTCTTCCAAAATGTTCCTTCTCAAACAAATTGTATGTAATTGGCCTACATTGTGTTTAGAATTTAGAGGTTTTAAATTCTAACTTATATATCTTCTAGCCATAAAATTTTCTAATAATTGTAGATAATATGTGCTTATATTTCTTTTTAGAATTTAGATGTTTATTTCAAAATTCTTCTTGTTATTCTTCCTTCAAAATATGTTTCTCTTCAAATAAATTGTATGTAATTGTCTTACATTATGTTTAGAATTTAGGGGTTTTTTAAATTCTATTTTATATATCTTCTAGCCATAAAATTTTCTAATAATTGTAGATAATATGTGCTTATATTTCCTTTTAGAATTTGGCTGGTTTATTTCAAAATTCTTCTTATGCATATCTTCTAAATGGTTTTCCTTTAAATAATCTTGATGTAAGATTGGCTTACATGTATTTTAGAATTTTGGGGGTTTTAATTCTAATTCTTCTGTATTCTTGCCGTAAAATTTTCTAATAATTGTAGATAATATGTGCTTATATTTCTTTTTAGAATTTGGCTGTTTTAAGTCCAAACTCTTCTTATATCATTGCCATAAAATTTTCTAATAATTGTAGGTAATATATGCTTATATTTCTTTTTAGAATTTAGATGTTTATTTCAAAATTCTTCTTGTTATTCTTCCTTCAAAATATGTTTCTCTTCAAATAAATTGTATGTAATTGGCTTACATTATGTTTAGAATTTTGAGGTTTTTTAAATTCTAATTCTTCTTCTATCATTGCCATAAAATTTTCTAATAATTGTAGATAATATGTGCTTATATTTCTTTTTAGAATTTGGAGGTTTTTTTAAATTCTAATTCTTCTTCTATTTTACTGCCACATAGACCTTTCATAAATGATTGTAATAGTTTTCATAATTATATGGTAAACATATCATATTAGTTTCATAAATATTGTATGACTCTTTTCTTGTCTTTATTCAAACGTATTTCTTATTATTATTTTTCCTTTATACCCAGGTGGATGCTTTTATTATAGTGCATTGTTGCTCATAGTTCCTTTATAAGGTGTAGTTTCTTAATTAATTTATTTCTTAAATTCCCATTTTGGTTCTTTGTCCCTTCTTCTTCTCATTTTTCCTCAGTGGTAATTATTTTCATCTTCTTTGTGGTGGTTTTGCCGTTGTTGGTTATCATGATATCCATCCCTTTTACCACCTCATTATGTATCCGTATGGATCCTTATCAGATCCAAACTATTGCTCCTACGCGCCGGATAGTACCTCGGTTGGTCCCGCTCTAGGCTCCTCCGCCTTTCTTCGTATCTTCGGTAACTGCTTCGTCGATTGTGGTTGAATCCTCGCTGTCTTCCTTCTGTGGCTTGTATGAAGTTCACTCTATGGCGAGGGAACCTATTATTATTAAAATTACTATTATTGGGACCCGTACTATTGGTATTATTATGGTAAGGACTATTACCATAATTGGGGCTTCTCTGACTATTTACGTTATTAGGGTAGGGATTGTGGTTACCCTGATAACCATCAGAGGGTCGATTCGGGTTTTGATAATTTGGACCCGTATTATTATTATCATGGTAATTAGTATTGTTCCCATTATTATATTGTCTTATATTCCAATATGTCTCTGGTCCATATGCGGTATGACCTGAAAAATATCTGTGAGGTTCTTCATCTGGTTTATCAATTATTTGCTTCTCTGAATCCCCATAATCTGGTTCATCATCACATATCCATCCGGAAGGTATACATTTTTGTGTAATTGTACACTGGAATAGTCCTGGATGGCGCACTAATGGAACACACTCTGGTGATTCACCAGTGCCATCGTCACAGTCTGATAAGATGTTATATTTCCATCTTTCTGAAATACACTGTTTAGTTCCGCACTGAAATTGATCTGTTCCACATGTCGTATTCTGTTTACCTCTGGTCCTTTCCCAGTGATAAACTACTGTCTTGTGGTAAATTATTTCTGAAATTACTTCGATTCTCCTTCTATAATTCATAGAATTCATGATGTCTTTGTCATAGGTAATTGGGATATTATTGCCATCAATTAACCCATGTTTCATCATCTCCAACTCTTCCTTCGTTTTTATTACATTTCTTGGATACATTCTCCTTTTCCTTGGTTTAATATTTTCCTGGTTTCGGTTAGTTTCAATTTCAGGTACTACCATTACTTGTTCCTGCGTTTTAACATTTAGTACTTCTTCTGGTTCTGGTTGGCTATCATTTTTTATTTCTTCGGTCTTCTTCTCTCCGAAATTTTCCCTAAACAGTTTATTATCATTACTTATATCATCCAGTTTCCCCATTATCGATTCGTGGTTCTCATCCATTTTCTTGCTTAAATTTTCCGCCATCTTCTTTCTATCTTCCATAATCTCATCCATTTTCTTGCTTAAATTCTCCTCCATCTTCTTGTTGTCTTCCGTAATGGAATCCATTTTCTTAGTTACTCCTTCTATTTTGGATTCTAGGTTCTTATTCATTTCTTCACTCAATTTCTTACCCATATCCATTATCATTTGCCTTAGGGCTTCCTGTAAATTAACCTCCTCTATTGGTGTCGGTACTTCAGGTGTTTCCCCTGATTGTTCAGGTTTTTTCGGTTCCATCTGGATTAGTAACACTTCCGGATCCTCCACAGGTGTTGCCTCCTTATCCCCCATGTCAACCTCTTTCTCGGCATCTGCCGCCCTCTTTTTCGATGTAGCTCGTCTTTGCATCTTTCTCTGTCTCTATTTACTAATCGCTCCCAAGCTTAGATTATTAAGCCCTCTAAGTTGGACGCCACTTTGTAACTTCACCCTTTAATGTGGCTGTAATCCTTTCAAGTCCCACTGTTTGGACTAGCCACTTGGTCACCAGACCGCTGTATGCCGGTCGTTACAAAAGAATAAAATGTATACGGAAAATTCAATAAAAATAGAATTTTCAAATAATAAAATAATTTTGTTTATGTTTATAGAGGTATGTATAAGAGATAAATCTGTTTTTTAAAAGGTTCTGGTAAAATTTTAATAACAGGTAGGTATTTATTGACCGTCGAGCACTTCTTGAAGATTTGCACCAAGTCTGGAGTTAAATAGATTAACTCCAGGTAATAATCGATTGGTGACTTTTCTGACTGGTCCAATATCTTATTCAAAATAGAATATATTCTTCTCACTTAAGTCCTTCAGCCTTATAAATACCCTTAAATTACCCTGTGAAATAAGTACAGATACAAAATAATGGAAATATAAAGATTTATTGACAATTTTAAATAAATAATCGATATTTTATCGATGGAGAGCAATTATCGACTCTGTCTCGGGAATTATCGATTGTGTCATACAGAACAAAATTTATGATATTTAATATATTATAAGACAGGTTCTTTGAGCGATTAGAATTAATAGTCAGAGAAGGGTGACGAGAAAGTATAACATTAACAATTAACACAAATACAATAATTATTATTCAATAAAATTTAAATAATTCTAATATGTAATGTGTATGATCGTTGTCGTACCATACGCAGACGATGACGTCACTGCCTGATAAAGAAGGCCGGCTCTGTAGAATTAAAAGATGGCCGCTACTAGTTCTGGCGTAGTTAATGTGAACTCGGCATGTCCCAAAATCACGACAAAATTACCTTCGTCAAGGTCTAAAATGTCCCCGCACTGGTGTAATATGTCTCTTAATCTATTTGGTGTATTCTGGTGAAGTGTTCTGTGTAAACTTGCGTTAGTTAGTTTATTTTCTATGTGTTCAACTTCTACGGTTAAGTTCTCAAATTATTGGTTAGGATTTGCAGGATAAATCAGTTGAAATATAGTGTTTTACTTGTTTCTATCACTCGTATTATGTAGTTAAGTATTTGTTTTCACTATTGTCGTGAATGTATGAACAGCTTTAGCTTTAAAAAGTGTCTAAACCGTTTAACTCTCGTTCACTGATTTCAATGGCTAAACGCTAGTACCATCTTTCTCGATTTTTTAAAGAAACGTTCTTTTACACAACTGTCCAGCTTGATATTCAACAAAAGACTAATTAACTTGGTCATAAATCTTGCCCAGTTAATCCTTGAAAAAGTATTGTTAACATTTTTCGACTTCCCATACATATGATAAAATATTACATTATGTATGGAATTTATCTATTTTATTCCTCACTTTTATGAATTATTAACCTTATTATTGATTTAATCATCTCATTCCCTTTAAATTGATGTATTATAGTCCATATCTGTAGATATTTTGTGGAAATTAACAAATTTCTTTACTTTATGGAAATATAGGCTCAAAATTGGATTTCCGTCTTTATACAAAATCCCCTCCATTTAAATATTATTAATACTATTATAATAAATTTTAATTAGTCATATTCCTCTTCCTTTCCTTAAATACATATAAATTACACCTTTGAACTGGTTTTTTGTGTTAATCTCTAAATTTGACATTGCTCTTTAAAATTAATTAATTTATATATTTTGACAATTTACAAAATGTTAAGGTATATTTCCTTATTATCATTTTAATTCATAGGATCATTCCTAGTAGTGGTTAATTGTGTTATCTTATATAAATCTTGGTAGTTTACAGGATTTATAAGTGAGTTATACTATTTTATATTGGTTCTCTGATTTCACCAAATGGCCTAGATTTTAGAATTTTATATTTCTTTCTTTCTCAAATAATTCAAACTTAATTCCTCCTCTGACTTTACATAATTACAATTATATGAAAATAACATGATTTATAACTTATTGTGTTGTGTAGTAGTTAATTAACACTACATATTTAAAATAAATAATTATGAACATGGTTTAGCAATCTGCACAATTGAACATATTGCAGATATGGTTTGAACATATATCTTTTAACTATTTTTGAGCTAACATAGCATACCTATTAGAACATTATTACTGGTATGTAGGTTATTATTTATCAAACATAATTCTTTTTAAAACACATAACATAAATCTTATTTTCTAATAAACCTTACAAATACATTTATTTAACACATTGATTTTAGGACTGTGAAATAACAGTCTATTTAAACATGTTACACTTATTCATACTATATTAGTACCAGTCCTTTCTGGTTTAAACCATTATTATTGTGATCCCCTACATAAGTAAACATTAACTCCCATACTCTATTTATTATCATTTTTTTACAAATGTCTTGTAAATAAAGATTTTCATTAAAATAATAAAATACCGGAAACCTTCCATTTTATTATTTTATTATGCTGTTTATTATTAGATTTTAAAGTTGTGATATAGCATACTACTAAGTTATAGTATCACCAACTTTAAGTTTATTGCATTTTTTTTTTTAAAACACTTACACAAATTCACTTTCACTGTTGGTTCTGATATTTTGAGTCTTATTATCTCAGACCAGACCTTTAGTAATCATGGACCGTTAAGACTAGTTTATTTTCTTTATTACACAATAGCTTTAGCCGGTGCACT
Source organism: Magicicada septendecula (assembly GCA_034769895.1). Lineage (NCBI taxonomy): Eukaryota > Metazoa > Arthropoda > Insecta > Hemiptera > Cicadidae > Magicicada > Magicicada septendecula. Next base: position 107,866,998 of record CM068375.1, read on the forward strand.
TCTTATAACGCTATACAACACTTTAGTTTTCTCAATAATTACATTTTTATAAGATTTTGGGTATGTTATACTTTCTTTGGCATAGTTTTTGTGGGTTTGGGATTGATAGTAGTTTATATAATAATAGGTTTTATAACGGTGTTTCTTTCATACTATTTCTTCCTCTCCTCCTGTCTTCTTTCTTGTCCTTCTTCGTATCTTCCTTCTGGTATTCATTCTTGTCCCTCTTCTAGTCTTCATTCTTGTCCCTCGTCTAGTCTTCACTCTTCTGTTCTTCCTTCCTCATTCTTGAGTAAACCAAGGTACTTGGTGTTATCACGACTGAGGTTTAGTTTGGAGTATTTAATTTATTCACTGAACTGACTTTATTCTTCTATACAGGTTTCAGGGTATTGTTTTCTTCCTGTTCACAAACTTTATTCTTCCCTCTTCTTGTTTTTAGGGTATTTTGGTATTCACCACTCTTTAATTGAGTCTCTTTTTTCTTTGATATGGTCTTATATAACTGGTTTACTGCTCTGAGCTTCCTGGGTAACTTACTGTTATTATACTATGAGTTGATGAGTTGCTTCAATACTTTCTTTGGTTTCTTTTAACAGTGGTTTTTATATATTATGTAGTGAGGATTTTTATCTTATTGTGGTTCAATCCTCTGATTTATTTAAATGTCATTCAATATTATTATAACATTTGTTGGTGTAATTAAACTTTATGATTTCATATGACTTAAAATGTAGTGGATTTTCTGTCACGCTACAGAATGCCCTTCTCCAGAAGTAATTTTTTCAGACTATACTTGCTTTGTCTGAAACAATTGCTTATGATAATTATTCAAGGTTTGTTATTATTTTGGACTTCCTTCCATTTTAAAATTTTCTTATTTATATTTTGAGTTTATATCATTCTCACTTGATCTTCCTTGATAGTAATAGTCTTCTGAGTTTCATATTTATTATTTCATTTTTATATTTCTTCTTAGTATTTTCTCCTTGGAATATTTTCTCCCTATCGTTCCCTACTTTGTGAGCTGGTTCAGTTCAGAGAGGCACTGTACGCTACTTTCCTCTGCTGTCCAATACTTCACACATATTTGAGTACAGAGGCAAATCATCTCTGCTCAAAAAACATATTAATCCTGCTGGAATTATCTTCAGACAGATTAAAAAAATTATTCAGAATAGTACACATTTGTTACTATTTAAAAAATATCTTTGGGATACTTCACTTATTACTCATTATACTTCTCAGAGATTTTAATATTTCTATCTCAGTTGTTCATCTGACTTATTATCTGGATGTTTCTTTCATTTGATATTATGGTAGGAAGCTCTTCTATTATTACATTTTTTCAACTTTTCTTATCATATAAATCTTTTGGTTATAAATTCTTTATTACCTTCTGGTTTTTTTCATTATAATCTGCATTATTTATAGTAGCATATCTTTATGACATTTTTAGACTGTTTCATCGTTCTAAAAATTTCCACTTGTTCTATTTTCTAGAATTTGTATAACTGTCATTATCATAATTGTCACTTAATTCATAAATCATTTTATATTAATTCATTTAATTACATAAATTTTTGACATTATTTTCACATTATTCCGGTCATTGCTATTATACTTGCAAATGATGGTTTTTTTATTAATTGCATTATGAGGTCATATTTTCTCCTCATACCACTTAAAGTTTCATTCTCTCATAATTCCAAAGAAGTTTTTATACTTTTTTCTATTCAAACACTCAAATCGTATTAAAGACATTTTTTCTTTTTTATTTCCTTCATCACCATTTTACGGAAAGGTTTTCACTCTTCATATTGAACTTAGACATTATCATATTGTTCAGAATTATTTGTTTTTGACCTTAGATGGTTTTATTTCTAAATTCCCTCCTTCTTTATTATTATATTATAGCCATAAAGTTTTTCTTAAAATATTTGTTATGTAAAGTGGGCTTACATTTGTTTTTAGAATTTGGTTGGTTTACATTCAAAATTCTGTTTTATATATCTTCTTCCAAAATGTTCCTTCTCAAACAAATTGTATGTAATTGGCCTACATTGTGTTTAGAATTTAGAGGTTTTAAATTCTAACTTATATATCTTCTAGCCATAAAATTTTCTAATAATTGTAGATAATATGTGCTTATATTTCTTTTTAGAATTTAGATGTTTATTTCAAAATTCTTCTTGTTATTCTTCCTTCAAAATATGTTTCTCTTCAAATAAATTGTATGTAATTGTCTTACATTATGTTTAGAATTTAGGGGTTTTTTAAATTCTATTTTATATATCTTCTAGCCATAAAATTTTCTAATAATTGTAGATAATATGTGCTTATATTTCCTTTTAGAATTTGGCTGGTTTATTTCAAAATTCTTCTTATGCATATCTTCTAAATGGTTTTCCTTTAAATAATCTTGATGTAAGATTGGCTTACATGTATTTTAGAATTTTGGGGGTTTTAATTCTAATTCTTCTGTATTCTTGCCGTAAAATTTTCTAATAATTGTAGATAATATGTGCTTATATTTCTTTTTAGAATTTGGCTGTTTTAAGTCCAAACTCTTCTTATATCATTGCCATAAAATTTTCTAATAATTGTAGGTAATATATGCTTATATTTCTTTTTAGAATTTAGATGTTTATTTCAAAATTCTTCTTGTTATTCTTCCTTCAAAATATGTTTCTCTTCAAATAAATTGTATGTAATTGGCTTACATTATGTTTAGAATTTTGAGGTTTTTTAAATTCTAATTCTTCTTCTATCATTGCCATAAAATTTTCTAATAATTGTAGATAATATGTGCTTATATTTCTTTTTAGAATTTGGAGGTTTTTTTAAATTCTAATTCTTCTTCTATTTTACTGCCACATAGACCTTTCATAAATGATTGTAATAGTTTTCATAATTATATGGTAAACATATCATATTAGTTTCATAAATATTGTATGACTCTTTTCTTGTCTTTATTCAAACGTATTTCTTATTATTATTTTTCCTTTATACCCAGGTGGATGCTTTTATTATAGTGCATTGTTGCTCATAGTTCCTTTATAAGGTGTAGTTTCTTAATTAATTTATTTCTTAAATTCCCATTTTGGTTCTTTGTCCCTTCTTCTTCTCATTTTTCCTCAGTGGTAATTATTTTCATCTTCTTTGTGGTGGTTTTGCCGTTGTTGGTTATCATGATATCCATCCCTTTTACCACCTCATTATGTATCCGTATGGATCCTTATCAGATCCAAACTATTGCTCCTACGCGCCGGATAGTACCTCGGTTGGTCCCGCTCTAGGCTCCTCCGCCTTTCTTCGTATCTTCGGTAACTGCTTCGTCGATTGTGGTTGAATCCTCGCTGTCTTCCTTCTGTGGCTTGTATGAAGTTCACTCTATGGCGAGGGAACCTATTATTATTAAAATTACTATTATTGGGACCCGTACTATTGGTATTATTATGGTAAGGACTATTACCATAATTGGGGCTTCTCTGACTATTTACGTTATTAGGGTAGGGATTGTGGTTACCCTGATAACCATCAGAGGGTCGATTCGGGTTTTGATAATTTGGACCCGTATTATTATTATCATGGTAATTAGTATTGTTCCCATTATTATATTGTCTTATATTCCAATATGTCTCTGGTCCATATGCGGTATGACCTGAAAAATATCTGTGAGGTTCTTCATCTGGTTTATCAATTATTTGCTTCTCTGAATCCCCATAATCTGGTTCATCATCACATATCCATCCGGAAGGTATACATTTTTGTGTAATTGTACACTGGAATAGTCCTGGATGGCGCACTAATGGAACACACTCTGGTGATTCACCAGTGCCATCGTCACAGTCTGATAAGATGTTATATTTCCATCTTTCTGAAATACACTGTTTAGTTCCGCACTGAAATTGATCTGTTCCACATGTCGTATTCTGTTTACCTCTGGTCCTTTCCCAGTGATAAACTACTGTCTTGTGGTAAATTATTTCTGAAATTACTTCGATTCTCCTTCTATAATTCATAGAATTCATGATGTCTTTGTCATAGGTAATTGGGATATTATTGCCATCAATTAACCCATGTTTCATCATCTCCAACTCTTCCTTCGTTTTTATTACATTTCTTGGATACATTCTCCTTTTCCTTGGTTTAATATTTTCCTGGTTTCGGTTAGTTTCAATTTCAGGTACTACCATTACTTGTTCCTGCGTTTTAACATTTAGTACTTCTTCTGGTTCTGGTTGGCTATCATTTTTTATTTCTTCGGTCTTCTTCTCTCCGAAATTTTCCCTAAACAGTTTATTATCATTACTTATATCATCCAGTTTCCCCATTATCGATTCGTGGTTCTCATCCATTTTCTTGCTTAAATTTTCCGCCATCTTCTTTCTATCTTCCATAATCTCATCCATTTTCTTGCTTAAATTCTCCTCCATCTTCTTGTTGTCTTCCGTAATGGAATCCATTTTCTTAGTTACTCCTTCTATTTTGGATTCTAGGTTCTTATTCATTTCTTCACTCAATTTCTTACCCATATCCATTATCATTTGCCTTAGGGCTTCCTGTAAATTAACCTCCTCTATTGGTGTCGGTACTTCAGGTGTTTCCCCTGATTGTTCAGGTTTTTCGGTTCCACCTGGATTAGTAACACTTCCGGATCCTCCACAGGTGTTGCCTCCTTATCCCCCATGTCAACCTCTTTCTCGGCATCTGCCGCCCTCTTTTTCGATGTAGCTCGTCTTTGCATCTTTCTCTGTCTCTATTTACTAATCGCTCCCAAGCTTAGATTATTAAGCCCTCTAAGTTGGACGCCACTTTGTAACTTCACCCTTTAATGTGGCTGTAATCCTTTCAAGTCCCACTGTTTGGACTAGCCACTTGGTCACCAGACCGCTGTATGCCGGTCGTTACAAAAGAATAAAATGTATACGGAAAATTCAATAAAAATAGAATTTTCAAATAATAAAATAATTTTGTTTATGTTTATAGAGGTATGTATAAGAGATAAATCTGTTTTTTAAAAGGTTCTGGTAAAATTTTAATAACAGGTAGGTATTTATTGACCGTCGAGCACTTCTTGAAGATTTGCACCAAGTCTGGAGTTAAATAGATTAACTCCAGGTAATAATCGATTGGTGACTTTTCTGACTGGTCCAATATCTTATTCAAAATAGAATATATTCTTCTCACTTAAGTCCTTCAGCCTTATAAATACCCTTAAATTACCCTGTGAAATAAGTACAGATACAAAATAATGGAAATATAAAGATTTATTGACAATTTTAAATAAATAATCGATATTTTATCGATGGAGAGCAATTATCGACTCTGTCTCGGGAATTATCGATTGTGTCATACAGAACAAAATTTATGATATTTAATATATTATAAGACAGGTTCTTTGAGCGATTAGAATTAATAGTCAGAGAAGGGTGACGAGAAAGTATAACATTAACAATTAACACAAATACAATAATTATTATTCAATAAAATTTAAATAATTCTAATATGTAATGTGTATGATCGTTGTCGTACCATACGCAGACGATGACGTCACTGCCTGATAAAGAAGGCCGGCTCTGTAGAATTAAAAGATGGCCGCTACTAGTTCTGGCGTAGTTAATGTGAACTCGGCATGTCCCAAAATCACGACAAAATTACCTTCGTCAAGGTCTAAAATGTCCCCGCACTGGTGTAATATGTCTCTTAATCTATTTGGTGTATTCTGGTGAAGTGTTCTGTGTAAACTTGCGTTAGTTAGTTTATTTTCTATGTGTTCAACTTCTACGGTTAAGTTCTCAAATTATTGGTTAGGATTTGCAGGATAAATCAGTTGAAATATAGTGTTTTACTTGTTTCTATCACTCGTATTATGTAGTTAAGTATTTGTTTTCACTATTGTCGTGAATGTATGAACAGCTTTAGCTTTAAAAAGTGTCTAAACCGTTTAACTCTCGTTCACTGATTTCAATGGCTAAACGCTAGTACCATCTTTCTCGATTTTTTAAAGAAACGTTCTTTTACACAACTGTCCAGCTTGATATTCAACAAAAGACTAATTAACTTGGTCATAAATCTTGCCCAGTTAATCCTTGAAAAAGTATTGTTAACATTTTTCGACTTCCCATACATATGATAAAATATTACATTATGTATGGAATTTATCTATTTTATTCCTCACTTTTATGAATTATTAACCTTATTATTGGTTTAATCATCTCATTCCCTTTAAATTGATGTATTATAGTCCATATCTGTAGATATTTTGTGGAAATTAACAAATTTCTTTACTTTATGGAAATATAGGCTCAAAATTGGATTTCCGTCTTTATACAAAATCCCCTCCATTTAAATATTATTAATACTATTACAATAAATTTTAATTAGTCATATTCCTCTTCCTTTCCTTAAATACATATAAATTACACCTTTGAACTGGTTTTTTGTGTTAATCTGTAAATTTGACATTGCTCTTTAAAATTAATTAATTTATATATTTTGACAATTTACAAAATGTTAAGGTATATTTCCTTATTATCATTTTAATTCATAGGATCATTCCTAGTAGTGGTTAATTGTGTTATCTTATATAAATCTTGGTAGTTTACAGGATTTATAAGTGAGTTATACTATTTTATATTGGTTCTCTGATTTCACCAAATGGCCTAGATTTTAGAATTTTATATTTCTTTCTTTCTCAAATAATTCAAACTTAATTCCTCCTCTGACTTTACATAATTACAATTATATGAAAATAACATGATTTATAACTTATTGTGTTGTGTAGTAGTTAATTAACACTACATATTTAAAATAAATAATTATGAACATGGTTTAGCAATCTGCACAATTGAACATATTGCAGATATGGTTTGAACATATATCTTTTAACTATTTTTGAGCTAACATAGCATACCTATTAGAACATTATTACTGGTATGTAGGTTATTATTTATCAAACATAATTCTTTTTAAAACACATAACATAAATCTTATTTTCTAATAAACCTTACAAATACATTTATTTAACACATTGATTTTAGGACTGTGAAATAACAGTCTATTTAAACATGTTACACTTATTCATACTATATTAGTACCAGTCCTTTCTGGTTTAAACCATTATTATTGTGATCCCCTACATAAGTAAACATTAACTCCCATACTCTATTTATCATCATTTTTTTACAAATGTCTTGTAAATAAAGATTTTCATTAAAATAATAAAATACCGGAAACCTTCCATTTTATTATTTTATTATGCTGTTTATTATTAGATTTTAAAGTTGTGATATAGCATACTACTAAGTTATAGTATCACCAACTTTAAGTTTATTGCATTTTTTTTTTTAAAACACTTACACAAATTCACTTTCACTGTTGGTTCTGATATTTTGAGTCTTATTATCTCAGACCAGACCTTTAGTAATCATGGACCGTTAAGACTAGTTTATTTTCTTTATTACACAATAGCTTTAGCCGGTGCACTTCTTATAACGCTATACAACACTTTAGTTTTCTCAATAATTACATTTTTATAAGATTTTGGGTATGTTATACTTTCTTTGGCATAGTTTTTGTGGGTTTGGGATTGATAGTAGTTTATATAATAATAGGTTTTATAACGGTGTTTCTTTCATACTATTTCTTCCTCTCCTCCTGTCTTCTTTCTTGTCCTTCTTCGTATCTTCCTTCTGGTATTCATTCTTGTCCCTCTTCTAGTCTTCATTCTTGTCCCTCGTCTAGTCTTCACTCTTCTGTTCTTCCTTCCTCATTCTTGAGTAAACCAAGGTACTTGGTGTTATCACGACTGAGGTTTAGTTTGGAGTATTTAATTTATTCACTGAACTGACTTTATTCTTCTATACAGGTTTCAGGGTATTGTTTTCTTCCTGTTCACAAACTTTATTCTTCCCTCTTCTTGTTTTTAGGGTATTTTGGTATTCACCACTCTTTAATTGAGTCTCTTTTTTCTTTGATATGGTCTTATATAACTGGTTTACTGCTCTGAGCTTCCTGGTAACTTACTGTTATTATACTATGAGTTGATGAGTTGCTTCAATACTTTCTTTGGTTTCTTTTAACAGTGGTTTTTATATATTATGTAGTGAGGATTTTTATCTTATTGTGGTTCAATCCTCTGATTTATTTAAATGTCATTCAATATTATTATAACATTTGTTGGTGTAATTAAACTTTATGATTTCATATGACTTAAAATGTAGTGGATTTTCTGTCACGCTACAGAATGCCCTTCTCCAGAAGTAATTTTTTCAGACTATACTTGCTTTGTCTGAAACAATTGCTTATGATAATTATTCAAGGTTTGTTATTATTTTGGACTTCCTTCCATTTTAAAATTTTCTTATTTATATTTTGAGTTTATATCATTCTCACTTGATCTTCCTTGATAGTAATAGTCTTCTGAGTTTCATATTTATTATTCATTTTTATATTTCTTCTTAGTATTTTCTCCTTGGAATATTTTCTCCCTATCGTTCCCTACTTTGTGAGCTGGTTCAGTTCAGAGAGGCACTGTACGCTACTTTCCTCTGCTGTCCAATACTTCACACATATTGAGTACAGAGGCAAATCATCTCTGCTCAAAAAAACATATTAATCCTGCTGGAATTATCTTCAGACAGATTAAAAAAAATTAATGCACTATATTAGATTATACGATAAAAATTCAGCTTCCTCGTAATTTAGAATGCATTAATGTGCTATTAACTCAGGAGAATGACTCTAACATTCTGTACAGTAAGGTTTAGTAATTATACAATGCACAATTATATAATAATTATAGTTATTATAAATGCACGTTGTCGATGATAACTTGTCATTTTTCCCATCCTGCAAACTTCGGTAGGGAAAATTGCTTGTTCTTAATGTTCCCTAACGTATTACTTGAAATCAACTGTCGCCTAATTAACGCATTATCGTTATTTAACATGATTGTTATTTCCTTCTGAACGTTATATTCATTTATCATAATTCGCCTTTATACTTGCACATAGTTATCGACATTATCGACACTCAGTGTCAATTTCGATTCTCTTTGAGTTTAATTAGTTTCTTCTACTGATGTTATCCTACAATTCTCATTAATTACACAACTTGTACTCTTGTCGATACCTCTTTCTCCCACCTCAACGACCCTTCACTATACCGTAATTACTTGGCAGTTCTCCATCTTGCTTTATTACAAATAAGTTTTTTTATTTCCTAATATCTTTTTACTCCTACATTAGTTAAAATCTGCTTCACCAATTAAAAAATTGTAAATTTGGTATTGATTTCCATTATTGACGATTGATTTCTATTGTTTAATAATAATCTCTCTTCACGTTTTCAGTGATAGCCTATACCGCTTGGCTAACGACATTATCTGAACACTTTATTTTCAATGTGCGTCTCCATAACAAAGTCTGAAATTGTAATAAGAATTGTTTACTTTTTTACTATCAACCACCACGATTCCAATTCACAAAAGAAAACGATACAGTTAAAATGTTATTAATTTTCCTTGAACGGACGTCAAACCTTTTTTTCGCATATTATCATTTCGTAGCTTTAAATACTATTAGTTTATATATTTTTGCAATATTTCAGCTCCGTCATTTTACTGTCTAGGAATTCATATTATTTTATTTGACTATGACTAAGGTCTCCATCTGTTCTGGTCTTTACTTCGCTTGAATTTTTGAAGGAAACTATTATTTGTCCATTTATCCTTGTACTCATACAAAATGTGTATATACGCAAACAGCAAACAAAAATTGCTAAACATCTAAATACGTCAGTGTACTTTAGAGGTAAAGAAAGCTTTTTCAAATTCAAAAGTAAAGACCACAATGTTTTATACACATTGAGAAGTGAGAATAAGATTGTCCTCGAAGCAGCATAATTGAGAATTGGACAGGAAATGATAGTAACATAGCAGGTGTGCTGAAGGAAAAAATAATTTTCAAATATAAGGTAAATGAAAGAGACAAACAAAGTTACTTCAGGAAATGGAACTCAGAAGGATTGTGTTATCATTACCAGAGTTAACCTAGCACCTTCAAACAAAAAGAATCTCTGAAATCGGGAGCGAGTTTTGCGGCAGCTTACTTCAGCTTTAAATCAAGGTCGTGATTATGTTAAGGATGGCGGAGATGACGTAAAACATTTTCGCGTGCCACAATTGCCACTCGTCTCGGGGTTGGACAAAGGTCAGAGTACAATGATAGGATAGAACTGTAGCAGTAGATATGAAATTTGTAAACCCCAACTTTACGACACAACCTCTCTTACATAGTCTATCTATGGGTAGAATGTAAGAGAAGCGATAGACAAAGAAGAAGAAAAAGAAAAAAGGACTAATTTTTGTGGTAGATTTAATAGATACGAGATGCGAATAGTAAATTTATTCATCCAAAACATGATCAACTAATTAAATATGATAACAGGTGTCGGAGATTTTCCAAACTCAACATGAATTTTACCAATGTTTTGAAACCAGATCAGATGTTTCAATAAAATCTAAAATTAATTTCTAAAAGTCATTACCCATTATGGAAAACGATAAACGCGAAAGTTTCTGAGTACAAAGAAATTTCCTCCGACGTTTCCTTTACAAACGCTGTTACGACACGTAAGTGGATCGCGGAATTGTGTTACGTTGTCAACCATCGTATTAGCCTCCCCTAACCCACACCACGGTGTAACCCTTATATAAATGTTATATAACACTACAGTGTGTACTGAATACAAAACATCTGCGGTTTCCATGCCAACGCAAACAGCCTGGAGGTATTAGTCTTTATCCCAGCCATTATTAACCAAGCAGTAACAGCTACCTGTTTACGTAGCAACTGTATATTGTGATATTTACACTGGTATATTTGCGCAACGTAAATAAATACATTGTTACATAGACAGCAGTATTTCAGGTGAGAAATCGTTCACCACCGGAGACAATAAAAAACATAAGTTTTACTCAACCCATTAGACAAATTTAATTAAAAACTTTTCATATGAAGTACAGTAGTTCACTTGCGCAATATTTATAATAAAAAGTTGCAACCACTTAAGTTAAGAAATTTATTAAATTACAGTTAAAATTCTAATTCCACTTCTTTTTCTCCAAGTCCTCAAACATTCCATGTTGCAACTTTTAACCTATCCATAACACCCAATCTTTTATCTTTATCATGCCTTGGTCGTTGTCTCTTAAATCCATCCGGTCTTCTACTGTAAATAATTCAAGTAATTAATTATTCTGGAAGAGTTACCAGCCGTTCGCAGAGGGTCACGTGACAGGACTGCATTATTATGGCTTAAATATAGCCATCATCCCCACTATCCCTACATGAGGGGTTGCTCCATCCGCCCATGTCTGACCGTTAGAGTCTTTACCCTTGTTACCTCCGGCACGGGCCTCCATACTATCTCTGGAAGTTAGGGATGCGATATCCATACGAATATTTAATGTGAAGGTTTCTCTTTCCCTCCTGCATCCTATGCCGTTGCTCAAACGATGGGCTATCCGCCTTTAGGGGCAATTTTTTACCCCAAAGGCAAGAGAGTGCTCTAACCTCTACCTGCAATAACAAGCAGAGGAGGACAACTTATACCGACTGTCACTCGGTCTCCAGAGCCGCGTTAGGCATTGTCCATCCCTCATCCCGAGAAGGATATTAGAGAAGAGCTACAGGTATTCTCCATAAATGATAAGATCCAGACATATCGCAGGGGATGGTTACAGCATCTGGACAGAATGGAGTATGGACGCTTACCTAAGGTTGCGTTTTGATATAGATCCTTTAGTACAAGAGATGTAGTAAGACCGAGAGTAAGATGGAGAGATACTTTCTGAAGACGGAACAGGCAATCCAATCTGTACGGTTGCGAAATATGGGCCGACGTACTAAAGACGGAGAAGTACAGAAAACGTTTGGCATCGGTGCAGAGAAGAAGAGCCCTCAGAGTAGCGTCCTCTTACCGGATAGTGCCAGAGCCAGTAGTCCTGACAGTAGTGGGAGTCATTCCCATAGACCTGTTGGCTCTAGAGAGGAAGCATTTCTTCAAAAGAAGAGACGGAATTGGAAGGGATGCCACTAAGCATGAAGCCTGGGAACTCACTCTTCGGCACTGGCAAGATCGTTGGGATAGAGAGGATAGAGGAAGATGGACCGCAAGGCTCATACCAAACTTGAAGAAATGGATCGACCGCCAACACGGTGAGGTCGACTAACATCTGACCCATTTTCTCAGTGGCCACGGTAATTTTAATGCCTACCTCCACAGAATGGGAAAGATGCGAGCCCCCAGCATGCCATTACGGTGACTCTCGCCATGAAGTTGCCTTCCACACCTTTTTCCAGTGCAGCAGATTCGCAAGAGAGAGGATGGTACTGGAAATGGAGCTTGGGAAGTTCACGCTCGAGAGCGTAGTTGTGCTTATGCTTCGTGGTAAGGCGGAATGGGACCGTATCAATGCATTTATTCAGTGGGTCCTACAAGAAAAAAAGACAGGGCCAAGTTGCACCCAACGAGGAACAGAAGGTAACCAACTACTAGAAGGAGCCCGATAAGGGCGAAATAAGCTCCAATCTGAAGTAATACGCTAAGTGGTTCCAGGATAGATATGAATGCCTTATTTAGAGGTGGCTTTTTAGTGGGTGAGAATCCTACACACCAAGGGAAGCACGATCTTCTCTGATGGTGCAAATGCTTTGGTAAAAAAAAAACAAATATTTTTGAACCAACAAAAAAAGCAACGGAATAAAAAGCTACTTAATCCTCTGGATTTGCCATACAAATAACCTTCATTACCCTCATATATTTTACATATATTAGTCGCATCCATGTGGACCCTAGATAAATAAATAATTTAAATTATAGTTATCCTGTTTTTATTGCAGTTTTAGTTCTGAAACTCTAAATGGGTATGTGTATGTGTGACTTCATATGAGTCGAGTACAGCTGTTGCCACTTCTTGCATTTGGCTCCTATAAAATCCAGAATATACAAATATATTCCTAATTCATCTCTTACGGTACTATTTTCACTTTTTTTTATTTACCCAACAGTGGATCTCTGCTGTTTTTATGTTCAATATACGAGGGTGTACCCAAAAATAACCGGAATAGAACTGGGATTGGCGGAGCTTACGTAGTACGCATTTCTCCCGCTAGGCGGGCGTAGCGCAACTCGTTCCGAGTTCAGTGCCGTCATTGTTGTCGCCTGGCAGGATTGTGTCCGGTCACAGTAATTCGTTTTGTAAAACCAGTTTCGCTTGCTCCTCGTTTTTTGTCATGGCGGATTTAAGCTGCTGTGAAATTTTGCTTCCTGCTTAGGAAAATGCCGCAGGAACTGTTGTGATGTTGAAAACAGCTTACAAGGATAGTGCTATCGGAAAAACTCAAGTGTACCAAAGGTTTACTCGTTTCAAAGAAGGTGAAATGTCAATTGATGAAAAACCTCGTTCTGGACGTCCGTCAACTTCCAGAATTGACGAAAATGTTGAAAAAGTTCATGCAATCGTGCTTGAAGACCGACGACGGACCATTGAAGAGATTAGTAAGTTATCTGGAATAACTTGGAGCTCTGTTCAGCGAATTTTGTCAGAAGATATAGGGATGAGAAGGGTCACTGCAAAATTTGTGCCTCGGGTCCTGACTGAACAGAAAAAACAGAATCGAGTTGAAACATGCCGTGCATTGAAAGACCAGCTCCGAACCGACCCAGATTTTTTTTCCAAGGTGACGAGTGACGAGTCATGGTGCTATGGTTACGACCCCGAAACTAAACAACAGTCAAGCCAGTGGAAAACTTCATTGTCGCCTCGCCCCAAAAAAAAACTCGTGAAGTGAAATCAAACATCAAGACGATGCTCATTTGTTTTTTCGATGTGAGAGGGGTAGTGCATTCTGAATTCGTCCCACCAGGTCAGACTGTTAATCAGGCTTTCTATTTGGAGGTTTTAAAAAGATTGCGTAACAATGTGCGACAAAAAAGGCCCGATTTGTGGCAGACGAGGGACTGGTTTTTCCACCATGACAATGCACCTGCTCACGCAGCCATTTTAGTGCGCCAGTTTGTAGCAAACAACAGCATGGCTTCAATGCCCCACGCCCCTTACTCACCTGACCTTGCTCCGTGCGATTTCTTCTTGTTTCCGCGAATGAAGAGGGACATGAAAGGACAACGTTTTGACGACGTAGAAGCGGTAAAGAAAAAAACGAGGCAGGAGCTGTCGGCCATCACAACAGACGAGTTTGAAAAATGTTTCCAGGGATCGCAGATTGGACAAATGTATTAAGTGTAATGGAGAGTACTTTGAAGGTGATAAGGTTGTTTTGTAAAAAAACTAAATACATAGCTTTAAAAAAAAAATTCGGTTATTCTTGGGTACCCCCTCGTACAGTAGGCTAACTGTAATTTTTTATTAATATTCCATACTTTGGAGCTGTAACTTATTGTACATTTCTACAGTGTATTCATAAATACGTATTTTCTCATCCTTTGTTATCTTTTCTTTTTATAATACGCCATGTAGTTGTTTTACTACACTCTTTGTTCTTGCCATTCTACACTTACATATTTTGCATTTTTTAAGAAATTTTATATGACTCTAAACCAAATTCTTCCATGTCCATCAATTATAACGTACTCCAGTCTAGCCGGATTTACTGTCAAACTCCAGTTTTCTTAGCTCTTTTTTAGTTTTTTCAACGTAAAATAAATATCCACTTCATACTGGATGAACCCCTTGGTCCCAAGCAAAATCCTTAGTGAAAAGTTTGACATCAAAAGCTGGTGAGCACACATTACAACATTGACACCTCAATTAAAATATATAATTAAAAGAGTGAGAGAAGTGATACATACTTGTCGTAAATCTTTAGTTATCCTAAGTTGAGTTACAAGTTCATTGTTAGTTTTTATGTTGACAGTGTATACAGCATGAATTTACATTTTGTTTACTCCAAAGTGTTTCATAACTAACCTCTGTCGTTTTAGTGCAGCGATGTTCCACGAAACGACAGGAGTTTACAGATTATCAACGAGTCATTTTCTACTATCTGTGAAAAAATAAATTTTGTTTACTCCAAAGGGTTTCATATTTAACCACAGTTGTCTTAGTGCAGCGATCTCTCATGAATCAACATGAGTTTATAGATTATGAGCGAGTCGTTTTCTGCTATCTGTGATAAAGTAAAGAATGTCAATTCTTAACTGGTCCAGCGCTAAATACATTTTTTTTCTTGAATTCTTGAATGTCCGTTACGCTGATTCTAATCTTTTCTTTAATATTTTCAAGTATAAGGGCCTACTTGATGTGCAATTACTGACACCGGTACATCTATACCAATGTAGATCATCCTGTCACTTGTGACCTGATTCTTGCAATCATGTGATCTAAATAGGGCATGGTTTCGTTTTATGCTTGGGCGCAGTCAGTATGCCTGCAGTCAGCAGTCAGATAACTGCAGACAATAATGTTTTTTTAGTTGATCGGTTGCGTAGAATAGATTTTTTAATACAAATGTGTAATAAACAACTTACGAACGAATCCAATTGTTTTCTTTTGGGCTGAATTAGTAATGACTGCATAAGAACCTTAGAATGCAACATAAGGTAAAGTAATAATTATTATAAATATTTAATTTGTTTTCTGTTATGTCCATTTAAGTAATTATAATAATCTGTTATGCATTAATCGAAAAACGATAAAATTCTTATAGCGTTAAAATCGCAATATAAAACTTAATGTTACTTTGCACTAATTAAAATGCACAATTAGTAATGTGTTCAAGGCAGTGCCATGACTCCTCTGTAGTTACTGCAGGCAGTACAGAAGCATAAGAAGCCGCTACAATGTAATACTACTTGTTTACGGTGTTGTATTCAATATTCTTTGTTATTTATAGCTCATACTGTTATTTTATAAAGAGTTAAATATACAAAAAACGCTCGCCGCTGCAGTTGCTGTATTTTAATATGATAAATATATGTATTGTCGTTACACAGTACTACACAGTGACAGGACATTTTCAATTTATTTCATAAATCCGGAACGATTTCATAAACTGGTAACTGTACAAAAACCCGAGTAATATTCTATTGCGACTCCAACTGTGTTACGCAATTTCCCTAATGGACGCGTCTTGAGAATCAACGAAAAAAAAAGAAACAATCCGACTACCGCTTTTCAAGAACAGTGAAGGAAAAGGACCAACAGATTTCCCTTGACAATCGCTTAATGTTTACAGTAGCAAGCTGAAGCTCATTGTTTGCTTCATTTTGTGCAAAAAAATATCTAGACTCACAATCATGTGTCAGGTAGACGTGATACTTATCTTTCTTATTTTCTTCTACAAAACATAAAATGAATATTCGACATCGCTTGCATCCCAAACTATTTAAATGTTTCAGTTGCACGAGAAATATAACTCCATACAATTCATATATATGTACACTTACACAAAAAATAAAAATTTACCTAAATTTTCCACCAACTGGCGTTCTGTTTACTCATCGAATCCCTTCCTATGACTCGTTATGTCACTTCATCTCACAGAAAGGGAAACATTAACAGCTACAGAAGTGCTTACAAGACGATGAAAATTATTTAAAATTATATCTAACCATATTTAATGATTTTATCAGAGTCGACAGTTTTATACTGTCACATAATTCGGATGTGTTAATGGTGGTATATAACTTGATAATAAACATTACATCAAACACGTGCAATGTGTTAACAAGATTTATTTATCTGTTACATCACTTTTCTTTACCAGTATAAGAAGAATTTTTCCCATATATCAAAAACAACATTAGTATATATTATTGTATTTACTGTTCCTTTCATATGAAGGGACATCTGTCTTTACCTCTAATATACATCTATAGTAATCCATTCCCATTCAACCAAACAACCAAATGAGCAACATTTGGGCATTCTTATCACATATAACATCATACCAAGAAATTACAAGATTTATCTCTGTTCTAACCTAACAACAAAATATTTTATGGTACCTAATGCTATACACAAGAGGGACAGGCTGAAAGTGATTGCAAAAATCAGGGCCCTCCTGTACAAACTAAGAACGAAGTCAATAAAATTATGATCAGAAATAGGAATATGTTTGTAGATAATGATGAGGTACGTTAGCGTTGAAGAGAGCACATATAAGAAATGGCTGGAGATAAATATTTAGCAGGGAAATTCAAATAATCGGATATGGCTACGAGAGAATATGAATATAAATAACCATCGGTGTCTTAAAGAAAAAAATCGTTAGCAAGCATAGAAGATATCGCTGTATTCATCCCAAAAATGTAGGTCATGTTCATTCAACTAGGAAATATAAATACTTAGGTCTAAGTTGATGTTTAATAGGACTCAGCAAAGAAAGCGTTAACAGACTTTTAGTAAAAGTTTAACAAAGAATAGAATTTTATAAACAAACATTTACTGGCCAAAAACAAATTACTAGTAAGAAAACACAAGACCACATTAGCTATATTATTAAAGTAACGGATTTATCAGTTACCTAAATGAAACTAGAAACACAAATCAGAAGGCATAAAGTTTAAAATCATCATGAAAATGAAATTTATATATTAAAATCAGTGATATGATATTACGTATAGAAGCATACAGTATGTCATGATACGATATCTTCTAGAAGACAGCTTATTAAAATAATGCTAAACGATCTTAAATGTATTTGCATTGTGATGAAGAGATAAACATAAGGTTATCCAACAAAACAAATACGTGGTAATGCTCTACAGTTTTATGGTGATAAACATCAACTCTTTTTACCGGTTAACAATACACGATTTCTTTAAACTCGTGTTTACATGGCCAGAGTGAAACGACAAATTTTATAAGAAAGCCTTTCAAAGTCTTTTGAACTTTACTGTATATTAACATACGTTCCAGGTCCGTTATTATTCAAAGGAATTCTAAAGTCAGCAGTACTTTTTGAAGGCCAGAATGTAAAAAGAAATTTTAACAATGGTGAGGATATTCAAGTAAGGATTATACTATCAAAATAATGCATTTAAAATATTTTATAAGCGAGAAAAAACAGGTAGTTTAGGAAATCAAACTGAATAAATAATAACTTAATAAATAGTCTTATGGTGTGAACACTTGAATCACACGCCAGATATCCGTCTACCTGTGGCTGCCTTGGGTTATGACTCTACTGGGAAGAGAGATGTCGGTAGACCGAGAAGGAGATGGGTTCCAGAACAAGTCTAAGGCCTAGTCCTTGGAGTGATGATGATGATGATGATGATGGTGGTGGTGGTGGTGGTGGTGGTGGTGGTGGTGGTGGTGGTGGTGGTGGTAAATGGAGTCTGCTTTTATGTATTTTGCCAAATTTATCAATCCCAATTATAGTATTTAAATAAATTTCTATTCTTCCGTAGCAAACTATATCTTAAAACAAATTTGTTTGTAGGGATACCAAAAACCTAGTTTCAGAAACTACGTCTGGGCACATTGCAGCCTTGCCTATGGACCAATTTCTGCTGTCTACTTTTAACTTAAGTGAAATATTTTGTAGCTAGTTTCTTTTGTAGAAGTTGTGCTCCTAACATCTTCTGACATGCAATTTTATTACAACTTTTTAGCGTAAGGATTTTTCGTAAGGCACTGTAAATTATTCGTCTGGAGAGTTTGTTGTCAAATGGGAGTTAATATTAAATACTCTTTACTGAAGTTGCTACAGGATTTTCCGATTTATAGCTTAGTTCACTCCAAAGTTCAATAATGTATCTTTAAAGTGTAGCTAACAATTGTATTTCATAATAACTTATTTTCAAGGAGAGTTGGTTTGAGGATTACAAACGATAAGCAGTCTTATGGCCGTGAAAAACTCGGATCAGAAAAAATGGTACAAATAGTCATGTTCAGAGTATTTAGAATACTATTTATTTTGAGAAATTTTTATATGGTTTTCTGTTTAATTACACTTACACACTTTACAATGTCTGTGTGTCTGTGTCTGTGTCGCATGCGCGAATTGGTGTTATGTTTAGCACTAGCAGAATATTTTGAGGTGAATGGTGTCAATATTATGATAAAAAAGTACAATTTTTATGATGGTTATATTGTGTATACTATTCAGAAATGAGTAGTTTTTATGAGAAATTTCTATCAATCTCGTGTCCCTAATCAGCATCATTCTTTCAGTGGTAATCAGGGTGAAGGTTTAGTTAACGACCTAACATTGACAGATACAAATATATTCTTACTGCAATATTGTTACAAATTACAGAAGTTTTCTCACTGTTTGTCCACTCAAATTCTGAAACTCAAAGGAAACATTTTGTAGGAGAAAAGAGCAAAATTTTGTTGCTCTAAAAATCCAGTCATTAAGTTATAAGTAATGGCATTTCTACTAGGTAACAGAAACTCTGTCATGAACCTATCTCTGGATTACATGGTAACATAAGTAGCTTAGAGATATCCTTTGAACCGAACGATCATTACCCAAATTCGCAAACTCGTAGTTGTTACTACAGGAACAAGGAGTGCCGAAAAGGACTGTTAATATGTACTACCGTAGAAACTAAATACGAGACATTGACACTACCTTGCGCAATTTTCAATTCAAACAGAAACAAACGCATCTTTTAAAAACCTATGCAAAATCTGAATACTATTTTATCTTGTAAGTTTTTTGACACTTCGCATTTTGGCCAGGGTATAGTTGCTCTTACTTTTTTCCAATCAGAGTTCCGCGAATCCAAACATATGCAGTGGTAGGTCACCCCCTACTTCGATTGAAGCTCAGAAAACTGACTGACGTTCGAGCGCCAAACCCTGCTTTACAATTATTGACCAATTTCGCTTTTATTGTGTAAGCTATTGGTTTGTGTTTTAATTATCAACGATGTCTTTTTTAATCATTTTGTTATGGTATTTCAAAGTTAATATGAACATATCCTATTATGGAATTTGTGGTTCTTTAGAACATATCGTACTGCCCATTTCCTCTTTTGTGTCCGACTTTGAGGTACTTTCCATTTTCACTATGTCCATGGTTTCGGTAAAACGATTCTTTTCGTTAATACGCTGTTATTACAGGACTACATTACACTTGCATTTTGTTGTTAAATTAATTTTATTTTTAAACGACCATTTCATATTACAATATGAGACTAAAAATGTAATACTAAAACGAGTCACTCAGTGTTAATGGAGTTTAAAATGCATACTTCTTTTGTATTTAGCCTGTATGTGGTACCGAATTACAATATGCTTCCGTCAGTGCAGGAACACGTTACCTTGTTGACGACAAGGCTTTAAAACTAACAATCCCAGACATGTGGAAGTCAAGAGGGTGAGATCTCTATGGTACTCTTAAGTTTTTGGTGTGTGTTGCCAGTGCAGACAAGACTTCTAGACGCATGCAATACCATATGGTTTCGCGAGATTGTGCATAACTGCTATAATGATCCTGGAAACATGGTATATAATCGGGTAGTAGAAAACGTTACCCCCCCCCCCAGACTGTGACTAGTGACAATTCGTGCACGTATAAAGTGACAGTGTAATTATCTGTTAATCACTCCAAATAATTACGAAGCAATAAAAACACTCCCATGAAGTGAAAAATATGTCAAATTAAGAACAATTATTTTATTTGCCAAAAATGTGTTACAGACAATGGAAATTTCCAGAATAAGCAAACAGTTGTTTATGATGTGAAGATGACACCAAGCCTGCTGTAAAAATTCTGGCAGGAGTGTTTAATCAATCTTCGACAGGTTTGTAATGTCAGGATTACATAACCCGACATTTTCTTAATTTGCAATCAGATTGTTGCCGAGTGAACTTCGTGTGTATCTCGAGTAGCGCTAGTTATCGAGACGTCCGACGAGGCTGGCCCATTCACACACTTACACAAGCACACGCCATCGTCAGGGGTACCACCACGGACAATCTGATCTACCACGGTAGGGTAGTGTAACCTACAGCATCAGGTGACAATGAACTAAATTACTTAAATAAACAAAAGATAAATAATAAAAAGGGGAATAAGGAAGAATCTGAAAAAGTATACGAATGTAAATATCTTATCAAAGTAAATAAATTAATTAACACGCTAAGCACTTAAATTCTTTTGGTATATATTGTTGCTATTAGAATGATGTTCTTTGGAAAACATTTATTATCAGAATTTTTGAAGTGTTAAATTCCGTCAGTGGAGGAACACGCTGCACACTTGGTTCAAGCAACACATTTTGAAGAACGACTAAAAGGCTTTTGAGTTTAAATTGTAAACTCTAAATTAAAGTGTAAATTATTAATTGTCAGAATTCCTTAAGCATGTCAGGCACTCAATTTTAAAGTAAATTAAATGTTCGTGGTACAGTATATAAATATAGGATTTATAATAAGTTATTTGAATTTTGATTTTTCCATACTGTGATTATGATACATGCACTCGTCTAAGAAAGGCATACGTTTTGATAAAATTTTCAGATTTTTTTAAATAAAAAAATTTTAATGTTTTTACATTTTCATCTTACGATACTTTCTCGCCTCTACAAATTTAATCTTTACACGTGACGTAGTGTTTGAAATTAGGCATAACTCAAATAAAGCTCAAACCCTACGGACTGATTGAGTATGTGTGTATGTATTAAAAATACGTTCAACGCACGCACAAAAACGTAACATTGTGTGTGTGTGTGTGTGTTTACGGCAAGGCTTTTAATTTATCGTTCCCTGCGTGTAGCAGGTCTGCAGTGAGAGCATTATATTAGTAACAGTTGGGCGATCCCAGACGATAAAGATGAAAAACCGCACACCAAGGCTTAATTTTTCTGCGGGAAACTAAAGTACGTTTATAACCGCCATACAGTAAACTACGCCAGAAGTTATTACTGATGAAACAAACACTTGTCTAATAAACATGCCTAGCAACACCACTACGCGTAACATGGCAGTAACGAATATCGCCCAGTAAGAATATGTAGGCCTACATTATACGTGTATAATGGTGGTAGGTTTATTCCTAAAAACAGAAAACTGCACCTTGCTGCTACTGACAAGCATTACCATTGTTTAAATTCCTTCGCTACAAGGAATAAATAATTTTTTTAATTACTCTAAACAAATGTAATATTCGTACGTGTCTTATGCAGATCGCTCATTGCAGGCAATTTTTAACTCACGGTGAACACATTCCATGCAATTGCAAAACATTCCGTCTGTAAACAAAATAACAAGCTACTGACATATCGTACTTCTATAATCGCCCACATAAAAATTCACTACAATATCAATGTATTAAAGATGCAAAGTATGCTCAGAACGAAACATATAAAAAATGTTTGTAGCTGGATTGCCGTCCTGCCGTACATTACTAGTTAGCAAAAAGATACTTCAATAAATATTTTAGCCCATATATTGAAGTTCAAAAAATTTTTCTCACACGGGAGACCGATAAGGAAATACCAGAGACTCGAGTGGAAACAAGTCTAAATAGCAAATGAATACGTTGGTAGGAGTGATAAATATATACGCGTGTCAGAACGAAGAACAATAAACTGAACTGGAGGCAGTAAGTAGAAAACAAGGCCACTCAAAATTGTTAAAAATTATGCGCCAAAGGGAAAGAGAGATGTAGGTAGGAAAAGGAAGAGATAATATTAAAAGGGCGGAACACTGATGTAGAGAAGACAAACATGACAGTCATATGACAAAAAAGTGGTGCCTTGTAACAGATAAAAATTAAAGTAAGAAAGACGGACTATAAAATGTACATCTATATTTCACTTTTTACAATGCATATGTCCAGAAAAAATGATTAGGTAGTTTTAAACTACTATTTTGTAAAAGAAGTACTACGTTGTGCTAGGACTACTAAAAATCCTAGAAAGTATGCAGTATTTACTTTTGTAAATTATAACGATCATCATTGTTACAGTTATCATTCGAGTTTAAAAAATTAAATTTCCTTTTCCATAAAAAAAACACATTGCATAAAATTTCTTATGTCGTGAGCGAGGCAATATCCGGTTATCGACCATGAATATAATTCCTTTATTTTACACATCCTATCGGCATGGTAAAAACAGGGCAGTACAATAATGATAACGTTTACGTTCCTATTAAGTAATAAGTTTGTAGTCTGTTTTAAAATAGTCTTATGTAGTAACACATTAGTCCCATACAGTCTTTAGCAGTGTGCATTATTGTGTATGGCTTAGGTTCATAGATCACAGAGTACACAGTAAATAAATATTATGTAGTGTCAGAGTGAATAGTGATGAAGAGTGTAAGTGGATAAACAGGAAGAGATTAAAGCAAGCCTAATTAGGAGGAATGACAGGGGTTTTCCTGACTAGTCAGTTATACAGAAATGGTGTTAGAAGGGAAAATGGTGATGTAATGAAACAAATCACAGTATAACACTTTCCCATCACGGGTTTGAGGTTGCAAAAAGAAGTGGCATTATTCAATTTTGGTCACATCTATTAAGTACACACTACACATCGTTTCCATGAAATTATTACCAAAATTACTGACAAATTTATAGTCCATCAATGGATAACATTATGACGATTAATTCAAAACAGAGAACAAAAGTCTCCGTAGTTTTATTCAGAAACAATGACATCGTTTGTCATTATGTTCGGTAATATATTCCGCTAAGCCAGCGCATTTTGTCATAATTAATTTCACCAATGTGCTTTTGATTAAGGTCACAGTTGATCAGACGTGTCAGCTACTCAATGTTAATGAACAACGTTGTTTACTAAATTAGTAGACTTCATGACGACACTATTACGAATCAACAAAATTTCTTAATTTACTGATGACATTCTTTGCTATATTCTGCCGTCTCCCTTGTTAAGACAACACAAAAGTCGGGAACTAGTTCAATTCCTTACCAGTAAATTAAACTAGCTGCCGTTGTTAGTAAAAATACTTACCAACAAATTACAAAACAATTATGATATAGGAAATTGACAAGGTTTGCATAAATTTATTCACTCACTAGGTGTTAGCGAAAACATCTCTTTATTGCTATTCAAATATTATGCTTGATTTTAAAGAAAAGTTATTTTAGTAAATTCTGCTTTTACTGCTTCAAAGATCTTAAGTATATCATTCGTTTTATCTCAAAATTTATTCATATAGATGTTAGTTTTAATACCACGGATCCGGGTCTCAACTTTCTCAAAATAATTAATTTATCAAAACTTCAACCATATTATTGGAAGAATAATATTGGTGATACTCTACATTATTATCTTACGTTTATCTATACATTGCGGTTACTATTACTTCATTACAAAATTACAAAATTTACAAATCTGATAATTTGTTCTTTACATTGCTAAAGTTCTTTAAAGTTCTTTGTTACTTCTTTTATTAAGGCGAAATTTACAAAAGTTGTGGTTTTATATCACCTGAATTTCATATGATGTTGTTGTTGTATCCTTGGGGCATCTCCCGTCGTCTTCTAAGGGTGGAGTACGTTGTTCCTGGTGAATCTACATCGGGTTGATTATTTCTGCTCTCGAAGATCGGTTGTTTACTTGAAGTTCCAATTGTTGTAGTTTCACTTTCCTTGGTCCAGACTTTTGTAGTTCACATTTTTTTTTTAATTATAGTTCTCACTTTGCAGTACTAAAGTCTAGTAGTTACCTATCTTACACTTACATTTTATATTTTAAAAGAGATGTGTTGGCTACCTTTTTCTTTCTGTATGTATTCTCACTAACTCTACACACTACATTATTCACAATAAAACCATCTCACGCTGGATATACTTTTAAGGACATACACTTACGTGTATGTACACAACACCAAAACTCACATCTTGTCATGGCGAAGTTCTACTGGCGAATGCGCGTATAGTTTAGGGGCGAGGGCTCAGTAAGCTAGTGCGTATTTACGCACTAAGAAAATAGTTCGTACTTTATATATTATTAATTATTCATTAATTAGAATGTAAATACTTTATGTTTACTGTATTATGACTTAGGGATTTCTTTATTTATATAGTCGCATTTTTAATAATTAAAGTAATTATTATTATTATTCTTTACTTAATACCTTTCGTGGCGTGTTGGTACTGGAAAGTTTCAGGTTGATTCAGGAATCTGGGTATAGGTAAGGGCGTATGATACTCTTACTTATTAAAATTAAAATTTTAATTTGTGCGATTTTCGATATATTTAAAATCGTCACAATATAATTTGTTGATGATACTCTTTGTTAAACAATATTAATATAGTAATATTCATTGAATTTTTAATGATTAAACACACACACACACACACACACACACACACACACACACACACACACACGTGAAGTTTTCCCTATCAAATAATATTAAAGCTAAAAAAGATTGTAAATCCATCCTGAAGAATTATTAGACTACTTTTCTAATCTGGTAACTAAACCGGTGCTTTCTTGAAATTATATAACTCTCTAGCGTGATGTCCAATTCCATTGTGGTAATAATTGTCTTACGTTTACCAAATATTATTAATTACTGTGATCCTGGAATTACCTGGTACATTAATTTTAGTAGGACGTCATGTTTGAAAGGAATAAATCCCAAATTTTTAGTACCAAGCCACGTGTTGTTCAATCAAATATATTGTAACTTACCGTCTGCGGCTTTTTGAAACAACGTCTTCACTATAAAGTTTACATGTTTCGGGACACTTGTCCCATCCTCAGAGCATTAAAACGTTCGTGTATCATTTAACATTGATACAGTTGTCAAATAGTGCGCGGTCAGTCACCGTACGATGTACATCGTTTAGCCGTCGCGCTCGTTTTAAACATTTAAGTGAGTGCGCGGTCAGTCACCGTACGATGTACATCGTTTAACCGTCGCGCTCGTTTTAAACATTTAAGTATTGTGATTTTGTTTCATATTCGATTTTAATATTTTAATTATTTGACATATTGTTTTTCCGACAAAAACGATTTTGTTTTCCGACATAAAGACCTTGTATGGCTATAAGTTGTTGAGGGATCCCTTTCATTGCCATTATTGTCCACAGCCTGTCCCTATCCACTCTGTCAAACGCCTTTCAATGAAATTTACATATGTAGGCAACTGAATATGTTTTATCAATCAAATAAAATAGTTACATTAATTTGTATGATGTATCAGTCACGACATTAAAAAATGATGAAGAAGAAGATACGTATTTTCAAATTTCTTTTTGCAGTCACTTAAAACCGGAACCTCTTATGCGGCCTCCCCTTAGTATTTCCGACTTTCAGACTTTTTCTTTAATGTGTTTGATACAATTATTCAGCTAACGATGAGATTTTTTACATTTTTAAAGTGTATTCTTTCACAAGCAACTAATCTTGCCTTAGAGACTGCCTAACAACAAAACGATGTCTTTGACTGTCATCAACAAAGCGTTTTCAGAAACACACAAAAGATTTCATGCTCCTTTTCTTTGTTTTTGTTTAAAAATTATTTAAAATTAGAAAATATTTTAATAACAAGCTACTATTTAACAATCTCATGCTATTTTAGACTTATTGTCTTCCATAAACCTTATAACATTCAGATTAACATAAACTGATTTCACAGTTACTTTTTATTCCTTTTCTTGTACAATAAGCCACATTTTTACCACGCGTGTTAGTACGTTTTGAATCGTCTTTACTATATAATACTCTTTTCTTTGTCAATTTACTAAAGTATATTTATCCTTCCAAACCAATTCATACAAACATAGTTTTCAGTTTTCCCATGACTAACATTGTCTCAATATCCTAATCACATTTTGCACTTTCTTGATGATCAGGCTTAAATACCAGTCACGCAGAAATCATAGATATCTTTAAGTCTCTTATATTGATGGAGTCTTAAATTATGTCTTTTTTCTTAAGCCAATGAAATGTATCGGCTTCTTCAAATTATGATATGCCTCCCTAAATAACTCACATTATACGACAATTAAAGACTGTAATGTAACTTTAACTATTGTATATAATTTTGCATTATTATAATTAATTAACACGGAATTAACTTTATGTTAGGAAAGTTAAAAGTAAGCTGTCTAAAAAATGTCAAAAATATAGAACCGTTTGGCCACACTACTGTTTTCAGTAATGTTCGATAAGCGATAACAACAAAAAACGGATTAAATTAAATAACTTTCATGTAAATAGAACTTTTGATATCGGACTTACACCAGAATCTCCATAAAATAAAGATCTATGTAGTAGTAATATTTATTAATAATTTAATGAAAGAAATATATGAGTTTTTTCATAAAAAAGTTTCAGGACCCAAAAGAAAAGCAATAAAATTATACCGGTTTTATTTGCACGTTTTACATGGTTAGTAGACAATATTTTACTTGAAGAGTGTTATCTAGACTGTAGCCGTAAGGGTGAGGGAACGTTTTGACCAATGAAATTGGCTAATACGTCAGTCGATTTCTCTGTGATGGGAAGCAAAGTCAGTCTAGCTTAGATTGCAGAAGAAGCAGTCTCATCAGATTGCATGTTTTAATAACATGTAATCGTTTCCTTTTAATTAGGACGATAGGTATATGAGCACATATAGTAAAGTTCGCGACTGAAATAATCTGGAGTGTTAGTACGGTTAA
This sequence comes from Magicicada septendecula, assembly GCA_034769895.1. NCBI lineage: Eukaryota > Metazoa > Arthropoda > Insecta > Hemiptera > Cicadidae > Magicicada > Magicicada septendecula. The sequence goes on from CM068375.1 coordinate 107,894,634, forward strand.
AGTTCAAGATTGTCCGCTTAGAATTTATGAACACGTTAAGTTAGCCGGATAGTGTATTGTAAAATACACCATATAAAACATTAATAATTAGTAATTCAACACTGTTCGTAAAGTGCCCAACCCAAAAGCAACCCTTAGAGCTGGAAAGCAGGAGGAGATTCTGAAGGAACCTCAGTATACTGACGTCTACCTGAAAGAAACATCTGTCGACACTTAGGGAAGCAGCACCGCATCGTTCATCAAACAAGGGAAGTGAAACCATTTCTATAAACTTAATTAAATCAATTATAAATTAAAAGACAAGAAAACTTATAGGAATAAAGATTTATGTAATTAGAGTGTAGGAAAGAATTTATTTTAAGTATAAACAATAGGTCATCAGAAACTGTTAATTAATTTTATTTTGCAACAGAACCAGTAATTAATTTTATTTTAACAGAACAATTAATTTATTTTATTTGCATTAGAAAATGTCAACTAATTTTTTGTGGTATCAAAAACTTTAGTAAAACATTTGTGCAATTCTAAAATTAAGGAAAATTTTTAATAAGTCCGAAATATTCCATTATCTAATTATCGACTACTGATTCTATGCGACTTTGTACATCGCAATATATATAAGGACAGCATCGTATATAATGATAAAAAAACTAGGGGAAGGTATTTAAGAAAACAGACTTAAGATAAATTAACCAGGGAAAATTATCTACACGAATATGTAAAGTCGAAAAAAATGGAAACACAAAGGAATGGATAAGATAATTTTCAATATTTGGTTTCTGTAATAAAACTTAAGCAACAGTGACACGAAACCAATTTTTACAAATTGAAATTCCATTTAACGGTTTACGAGAATTTTGGGGAGAAGGCGTCCTGCTAAAATTAATGTATCAGGTAATTACAGGATCACAGTAATTAATAATATTTGGTAAACGTAGGACAATTATTACCACAATGGAATAAAGAAGGAAAGGAAGGCCAAAAAAATGGTGGCTACAGGACGTAGAAGATGACTTCAGGAGAATGGGTATCTGTTATTGGGGGGGGGGGGCTGAAGAATCGAGGTATTTGGAGGCGACTAGTCGGGGAGGACAAGGCTCATCGTAGGCTGTAACGCCAGAGAAATGAATGAACGAATTCTTCGTACTGAGCGTGTCGCTCACATTATTTTTCCATATTTCTTCTGTTATATTTTCATAGCGAGTACCATGTATAGTCACCATATTGTCTAATTCTATGTTTTAGATTTCTTGTTTTTTTCTACGTGACATTGTGCATTTTTGCCAATTTCGCCAACTGAAAAATCTAAATTTTTTTATTTAATACAGACTTTACCGTTTACTTTTTAAAAACACGTTAATTTTTTTACTTTCAAACACTATTTGTGCTATCTTTAAATTAATTTGAAATATTCCTTCTATTTGATTAATGTAACTGTGTTTTTTGTATCTTTTAAAATCTAATAGTCAAGCTAAAGATAAGAATGTTTCGTTTCGATGCCCATTGGTATGTCAGTGTTATATTTTTTGTAGTAATTATTGTAATAATTATGAAAATATGAAAGCCATTAAAAATAAAACTCTTTGAGGAAACTCAGAGTGCGAGAAATCTTAAAGTACTAGTACGAAAAGGAGATGGTTAGTAAAGATGTTAGAGAGAGAACCATAGCGCGCCGTGATAATTGTTCGTCGGAAACGATATTAGGGAACGTTGAAAAACGTGCCTTGCAAATAACAACAGGCTTATAATCATTCAACTAATGTATTTCCCAAGGTGCAGGTGTGAAACTCTAAGTGGAAGGTAGCAGAGTATACTAGGATTTATGGACGACTAACCTCTAAGGAGAAAATGCAAAGAAGTATACGTATCAACAACACTTACTTCTTTTTATGTAATGTTGTAACGTAAAACATCACAACGTGGCGTTAGGCAGTATAATCATAACATAATCTTTACATTACGGCCCTATTTATGAGAACACAAAGCAAGTCTGCAGTTTCCATGACGACTTAAGTAGCCCGAAGGTATTATCCGCTAAAACGCGATCGTTAACAATACCGAGAGTATAGGCCTACGTCCTCTAAGCTGTTTTATAATAACCACCACAGGAAATAAGTATTCATGAGTTTTCTAATATAACGTGAAAATTAACACATCTGAATACACCGTCACTACCAAGAACATACACAAGCTATACGGTGATATTAAAAAACTTCTTACCAAATCCTTTAATAATAAACAATTATTATGAAAATCGATATCCGCAATTATCACACAAAAACTGAGCGTTTTTAGGTGGCTCTAATAAAACAGCTGAATAGTAGCATTGGCAATTGGATTATTATCTTATCCAAGTTTGAACTAATCATGGGATGTTTACGACTGTTACAATGTGGACTGAGAATGGAGCCTTGTATATAGCGGAGAGAGCGATACTGTAAAATACACGGTGCTTTACGCAGTAGGTGTGGACACGATCTGTCATGATGTTGCGTAATGATAAACCGCAACACACAGACAAGAAGCATAAGAAGCATTTTGCCAATTTTTTTTAACAAAGCAAATAGCATGAGAAACACGGAAACAGAAGACGGCAAATATTAGAAATATGACGTTATGGATGAAGGTATCAGGGAATAAGTGAGTAAGTAATGTAACAGATTAAAAGAAAGAATAAGAACGTAATCCACTTACAGATGCGCTTATGAGATGTATAAAAACTATAACAGTTGCCAGTCTGGTAAAGAAGAGGGTACTTTATAAGTGAAACTCACACGCTCAGTAAAAATGTAGACTCAAAAACGTTAACTATCAACTCAATGTAACAACGGAGAAAATTATGTTTGAATTAGTGTTTCCACTGTCACCCAGACAAGTCTATATTCTTTCAGCCATACTATATTCTTTTAGACATACCATGCTTTATTATCTTTATGAAATAGTTACAAAAACGGTTCGATATGCTATAAGTCTACGTCAATAAACTTTGTTTTACTAAACACCGACACAATATTCCAATGTGTAAAATGCGCGAGTTTTGAATTCAGATTGCAGAACTAATGAGCCGACACCAGTTAATTAAAATAATTGCCAGTTTTATAAAACACTATTATCAAAACCACACTAGTTTCTTTACTCTTGCACACTTACAATAATCGGTAGTATTTTTTACAGAAAACAATATCCTAACAGAAATTAAGAGATTGAATGCTTACAAATCGTAGTTGAAAAACACTTTATCCCACTTCACACTGATTACAGTGATTAAAATAAACAAAATAAGACATCTCACGAATTGGTCAAGCCTGGACCGTGCGTGGATCTCAACGTAGTTGAGGTTAAGGTTCGCAGGGAACACCAAAAATAATTCCGACGCCAAATTCCTTTTCTCAACATGTGCAAGAGGTAAAGAAATGTTTAATAACGCGCACTCGCGTTGGAATCAATGTTTAATGATTCCAGGCACTCGAACTCGGTGTTTACTACTTCTTCTATTTCGTCTTCTGTGTTGCCGTGATAGTATTATACAATTCATTGTTTGTGCTCTGTGTGTGTGTGCGCGTGCTAGGAAACAATTTTAAGAAAAAATAAATCAGTCCGGTAAACAGAGGCAAATTACAACTTTGACTGCAGGGCAGAAAATTACAGTGTGTTAGTACAGTACATACTGTAGAGGCGTAACCAAAGCGATCGTTAGGGTCAGTCTCACCTACTGACTCAGTGTTACAGCAAGGCATTTTGTTATAATTTACTAACAGTAAATTATACTGTTGTTCTGGTCTAATTATTTGTTGACAGATAGCAAATTACCTATGGTTTGGAACCTAAATTTTAAGTGCTTAATTCAACGAAATGTTTTTTGTCACATTGAAGTCACTTGCAATGAAATCAGTAATATGTTAAGCCAATTATGGAGTGGAAATTTTCTAAATGTAATAAACTAATAAACACATAACTAATAAATCTCATAACTAATAAACACATTGTAACTATCAAAAGCTAACTAAAGTGATAAGCCAGTGGTTCCCAACCGGCGGTACGCGTACCACTAGTCGTAGGCGGAGGGATCCAAGGTGGTACGCAAGAAAACCTAGCTAGTAAAAAAGTATTTACTTTAAAAAATAATAAATAAAAATGTATGTTTAAAACTACAAAAAGTTTTCATCGGACATGATTTAAAACCATTACCCTTATAAAAACACAAACTAAACACTTTGCAGTAATATTTCATCAGAATCTAACAGGGTGTCTATTGAGTGTGATTTAAGGTTGAAAATAAAAACCATTGGTAGATAATTACATTAACTCTCTGGTACAAAATAAGCAGCAACAAATTTCACAATAATTGTTTTCTTTTTAATATGTTATTTTTCAGTACTAACATGAAAGCCTGTAATGAAAGTAACCGACTGTCTTTTGAAAAATTTTGTACTTTATTTTAGCATAGAACCAACCGGAAATTGATTTTAAAAATCAGTTCTCGTTTTGTAAATTCTATGTATCAGATTTACATAACTGAACATAACTAGGAATAATAAAATATACTATTCATGTTGTATTAAGGTTTTTATTGAGAAAACCCCAAATAACCTTTCTTTAACTTCCGGTGGTACTTTAAATGAACGCGGATGACCAAAGTGGTATCAGGTCCGGAAAGGTTGGGAACCACTGTAATAAGCGAAGAAAGGGTAGGTTTGAATAGACAAAACGAAAGAAAATAGAACACGTAAAAACTTTCCTTGACTAGGATCGAAAACAAACGAAAAGTTGCAAGAAGAGTAAATCAACAAAAGATTAGATAAAACTTAGAAGTGCTGTACAAGCTGAATAACAAATGTATTCATGTGTCACCATCCCATGAATTTGAAATAAGAGGAAAGCAAATACCAGCTTAGCGTACTTAATACCTACAATTTATAGGCACCTGCTTAGTTATAAATTATAAAGAGTAGTTTATACCAGCCTACGTTACTTCAGACGTAATGTACATTAATACGGTTGTCAGTTTTGGAATACGCTAATAACACTTATCATAAAACCTGCCGGTGCAAAAGAGTATTGTGTTGAAGTTTAACATTAGCGATTATAGTAGGAAAGCTAATTGAATGCTTAAAAATCGTAGTTAAAAAAACACTTAATAGCACTTTGCACCGATTACAGCGATTAAAATAAACTGTACGCAATACTGTACACAATAAACTGTACGCAATACTGTACACAATAAACTGTACGCAATACTGTACACAATAAACTGTACGCAATACTGCACACAATAAACTGTACGCAAGATTGTACACAATAAACTGTACGCAACATTGTACACAATAAACTGTACGCAATACTGCACACAATAAACTGTACGCAATACTGCACACAATAAACTGTACGCAATACTGTACACAATAAACTGTACGCAATACTGCACGCAAGTTCTTAAGCTATGGCCGGCGTCAATATTGTTAAAATTACTATTGTTAGCCGGGTTTGTAGGCCGCGATCTACAGTTGTTTGTTGACAAACGTTCAACATCTACCTCACCACTGGAGCGGATTGACGGACACTGTGCCAATTGTTTCAGGCAATGACGATGGCCTCTGATAGTGAGGCTGAAACGTGTGTCAGCAACGACTGTAGACCGCGGCCTAACAACCCGTGTGTAGTGTCAGCAACGACTGTAGACCGCGGCCTAACAACCCGTGTGTAGTGTCAGCAACGACTGCAGACCAAGGCCTAACAACCCGTGTGTAGTGTCAGCAACGACTGTAGACCAAGGCCTAACAACCCGTGTGTAGTGTCAGCAACGACTGTAGACCAAGACCTAACAACCCGTGTGTAGTGTCAGCAACGACTGTAGACCAAGGCCTAACAACCCGTGTGTAGTGTCAGCAACGACTGAAGACCAAGGCCTAACAACCCGTGTGTAGTGTCAGCAACGACTGTAGACCAAGGCCTAACAACCCGTGTGTAGTGTCAGCAACGACTGTAGACCAAGGCCTAACAACCCGTGTGTAGTGTCAGCAACGACTGTAGACCAAGGCCTAACAACCCGTGTGTAGTGTCAGCAACGACTGTAGACCAAGGCCTAACAACCCGGGTGTAGTGTCAGCAACGACTGTAGACCAAGGCCTAACAACCCGTGTGTAGTGTCAGCAACGACTGTAGACCAAGGCCTGACAACCCGTGTGTAGTGCCAGCAACGACTGTAGACCGCGGCCTAACAACCCGTGTGTAGTGTCAGAAACGACTGTAGACCAAGGCCTAACAACCCGTGTGTAGCGTCAGCAACGACTGTAGACCAAGGCCTAACAACCCGTGTGTAGTGTCAGCAACGACTGTAGACCGCGGCCTAACAACCCGTGTGTAGTGTCAGCAACGACTGTAGACCAAGGCCTAACAACCCGTGTGTAGTGTCAGCAACGACTGTAGACCAAGGCCTAACAACCCGTGTGTAGTGTCAGCAACGACTGTAGACCAAGGCCTAACAACCCGTGTATAGTGTCAGCAACGACTGTTGACCAAGGCCTAACAACCCGTGTGTAGTGTCAGCAACGACTGTAGACCAAGGCCTAACAACCCGTGTGTAGTGTCAGCAACGACTGTAGACCAAGGCCTAACAACCCGTGTGTAGTGTCAGCAACGACTGTAGACCGCGGCCTAACAACCCGTGTGTAGTGTCAACAACGACTGTAGACCGCGGCCTACAACCCGTGTGTAGTGTCAGCAACGACTGTAGACCAAGGCCTGACAACCCGTGTGTAGTGTCAGCAACGACTGTAGACCGCGGCCTAACAACCCGTGTGTAGTGTCAGCGACGACTGTTGACCAAGGCCTAACAACCCGTGTGTAGTGTCAGCAACGACTGTAGACCAAGGCCTAACAACCCGTGTGTAGTGTCAGCAACGACTGTAGACCGCATCCTAACAACCCGTGTGTAGTGTCAGCAACGACTGTAGACCGGGGCCTAACAACCCGTGTGTAGTGTCAGCAACGACTGTAGACCAAGGCGTAACAACCCGTGTGTAGTGTCAGCAACGACTGTAGACCGCGGCCTAACAACCCGTGTGTAGTGTTAGCAACGACTGTAGACCAAGGCCTAACAACCCGTGTGTAGTGTCAGCAACGACTGTAAACCAAGGCCTAACAACCCGTGTGTAGTGTCAGCAACGACTGTAGACCGCGGCCTAACAACCCGTGTGTAATGTCAGCAACGACTGTAGACCGCGGCCTAACAACCCGTGTGTAGTGTCAGAAACGACTGTAGACCAAGGCCTAACAACCCGTGTGTAGTGTCAGCAACGACTGTAGACCAAGGCCTAGCAACCCGTGTGTAGTGTCAGCAACGACTGTAGACCGCGGCCTAACAACCCGTGTGTAGTGTCAGCAACGACTGTAGACCAAGGCCTAACAACCCGTGTGTAGTGTCAGCAACGACTGTAGACCAAGGCCTAACAACCCGTGTGTAGTGTCAGCAACGACTGTAGACCAAGGCCTAACAACCCGTGTGTAGTGTCAGCAACGACTGTAGACCAAGGCCTAACAACCCGTGTGTAGTGTCAGCAACGACTGTAGACCAAGGCCTAACAACACGTGTGTAGTAGTAATTTTAACAACATAAGACATCTCACGATCTGGTCAAGCCTGCACCATCCGTAGATCTGTACGTAGTGAAGGCTAAACTTCTCACGGGATAGGCCTACAACAGAGTAATTCCATTATCACAGCTATCACTACTCAACCATACGTTTCAGTTATCGAACAGAGGGTCATGCTTCTGTGACCGAAAAACATCACACAATGTTCAGGTCTTCAAAATAGCATTTCGAACGTCGGTGAGCTGAGGCCTCTATTATGTGAAAGTAAAGACATACAACACAAAATAAAATTGTACTCTGTATGTGGTAAAATGAACAAAAATGTTTATAGTTGGTGTCCACATTAGGCAAAACTGACTAAATACTTATGGAATACATATCACATATACGTATAACAGAATATTGTCCAAAGTACAAAGATTGTAGGTAAAAAGGGCTATGCTATAAGCAATGTATAAGGTATAGTTATGAAAATTATAGTGCAATAGTATATGCTTGTTATAAATAATCTTGCGCAACATATGTAATGTATATGGATCACTCTACAAATTGTCTCAGCACCGCTGTATGATAATCGGTAGTTAATCAGCATAATAACATTGCATGTACTTCTTCAGTTCACTATTTAAAAGTTTAGCTATGCCATGAGGACAAGATGTAGTCGCCACGGTCTCTTCGTCTCCAACACATCAGTCTTCATTGTCTTCTGCCATCTTCACTCTGGCCAATTTGTTCTACCTCACTACCACACTAGTTTCTTATTTCTTAAAATTATGTCGTACGTTCTAGTTTGGTTGCGTAGCCTATTCTGTGGGTTTAGAGTAATTATTTACCTACTTCGTCTGTCCTCATTATTCTTCCTAACGTCACATTTCAATGTACCCCTGAGCAGGCGGCAGCTTGTACATCACTCGCCTGTTCACTTCCAATAAGTCATTACGAAATAATGTAATGATTGTAAGCACTACTTTTAAACACAAAAGAAGGACTTGGTTGTTCTTCATGATGTTCATCGTTCAATGCTATCTTCCCCGTTCCTTACTTGATTATTATTTTTGGCATTGCGTCTTGATTGACTGTTAATATCGTTTCCAAGAGTTTCAAGCCATTTCCATTTATTTGTAGGTCCATTTTACTTTTCCCACCTTCTTAGCTGATGAAAATGATATAATGATCTCTGTCGCTGTCTCTCTGTTTTATCTACGCTACACACACACACACACACACACACACACACACACACACACACACACACACACACACACACACACACACACACACCACACAAATATTGTAATGTGGAAAGCATTTCACTACAAAAAGAGACCTTATTTATTATGGGCCAAAATAAAATTATCCAGGACGACGACGACGACGACTGGCCGGTAAAAGCAACGGGTAAGCCTGTTGGCTGCGATTACGTTGCGTCACGAGCATCAGCTCAGCTCCTGCTACAAAGACAATAACTGGTGATTTCTAGGTGTGGCCAGCTACCGGCCGTGGATAACCACGTCGAAGATTGAAATATAGTAGTGTTGTTGTGTAGTAACAGCATATTGTTATTAGGTTTATCAAAGTGTGTGAATAAGAAATGTGGAAGTGTGGTGGTGTGGACACATCGACAGAAATATTTGTGTAAATAACAAGGATAATTATGTCCATTCATGGATACACTATTCAATTACATTAGTATGCTAAATGAGTAAAATCATTTATACTATTTATATAAATAAATAATAATCATAAATGGTAGTAGTTTGTTTAACTCTGGTAGTTTATTTAACTAAAATTTAAATTAATTATAAATAATAAATGAGTACTATTATTTATAATTAATTTAAATTTTAGTTAAATAAACTATCAGTAATCCTAACTGTGGATTAACATTACTAGAAATTAGTGCACTATTTTGTGTTTCTTTTTTCTCGAAAACAGAAGTTGGATATTTCAAGCACTGGTCTCTATCTCAAAAGACGTTTGAAAAGTCAGAGTTTAAATCAAAGATGATATTAAAGTCAGAGTTTAAAAGTCTGCACACCGATAAAGTAACACCCTAAGAGAAATAAAGAAACGTAAGGAATACGATAAACGGGAGACGCAATGTTGAGAACTTCAAACTATGGGAAATTGGGGAAATAAATATATTATTTCAAAAATTTTATATAAAAAGTATCTTTATTTTAAAGATATTTAAATAAAATTTAATTATATATAAATACACTATATTTATGAACATTTTTCTAAGGCTATAATTATAATTATAGACGAAATTTTAGTAAGAAACACAATTTTCATTTTTAAAATTTTATTTCAGTAGCAAACTTGTAAAATCAGTTTAATCACTTAAATATTTAATAAATTAAATTATGTTGAAGAGTTAAGAACTTTTATATTTTAAAGATATTTACAGTGCAATATTTCTCTGAATTTATTTTGTAATTACAAAATTAAAAAATATTTAAATTTTATAGAGAAAACAATAAATAAAATTTGTGTGTGAAATTTTTATTTCTAACAAAGTGTTAATCATTCATCTAAAATATTTTACAAATTTATGCCTAGACATCAACATGCCACATAGCAAAAATTGTCGTCTGTCAAAGTGGGATTTTAAAATAACAACAGATCTTTGAAGGAATTCAATATTTAAAAAGTAAATATTACTGATTTAAAACTGATGTAAATATTTTCAGTTTTTAAACGTTAAAAGTTAAGCGTGGTGCACAAGTTAAAAAGAAAATAATAGTGGATCATAAAAATTGTGATGAAAAAACGAAAGCACGTAAATCAAAAAATGATGGGGTATTTAAATTAATTTTGTAAGCTGAAAATGCCATAATACTTTAATCACTAAAAAGACATATTTATAACTCTGTAAAACCGAAAATTACACAAACCAAATGAGAATTGTTAATGTTAACGAATAAGGTACATAGGCAAGTTTAAGACAAATTTAGTGAACAAATTAGTAAAATCAAGGGCAATATGTAATTTATACATAACCATAAAACTTACATACAGAAAGAAATAAAAGAAAATAGTAAAGTCAAGTTAGTAAAATTAAAAAATCTAAAAAGTAAATTCAATAGTAAAAAATAATTCAAGTTGAACATAACCTATTAACCCGTTTACAATTGTTGTGTAAAAAAAAATTATAACAGCATTAATCAATTCGTGTATAGCAGAGTATAATATAATATCTGTGTTATCGTGCCCTCATATAATAATAATTAATACAAAATACTGTCGAGGCGCAGGTGATGCACCATTATTACATACCACCCTTATAAATTATATTCACCATAATAATTATATTCACCCTTATAATTATATTCACTTATATATTATATTCATAAATGTAACAATTTTTAAATTCTTTTATAACCTTAGTTTTATAGCAATCAATAGATGCATTAAAAGAATAACTCACTACATAGATTTAAAAGGAACTTATTTTACGTACAGTGTATTAGAGAAAAGTTCGTACAGATATTAATATATTGTTATAAAATAAATATTTTATAAATTAAATGCTAAACAAGGATTCTGACATTATTTAAAATTGGGAACCAAACTGATCAAGAAATACGAGTTTCAAGAAAAGTGGAAAACAGAGATTTGGTGAAGGAGAACCATTCTTAGTAAGAGTCTTTGCTCACTTTTCTATCTTACTAACTCTACATTTGTGTGTGTACCTCTCTCCGTCACCCCTCTCACACTCCCCTATCCCCCTCTCGCTCTTATAAAACGTAAATCGTACTCATATAAATATACTTATAATATGTGTGTTCTGTGTGTGAACTTCTAATGTTTTCCACTATTTACTTTAGCAAAATTATGTGTACACATTTAAATGTATTTGCTTTTGGATAGTGAGATACTTTACATCGAAGATATTAAAGAATGAGTATATACAACTAAGAATCCATAACGAATACCATAAGTATGGATTTATTTGGTACGCTGTGTTCGTATACCATAAACAAGTGAAGTAAGTAAGAGAACATACAGACGTAAAAAAATATTGTTTACGTTGGCATGAAAAGTGTGTGTGTGTGTGTGTGTGCGTGCGCGCGCGCGCGCGCGTGAGAGAGACAGAGAGAGAGAGAGCGCGTGCGTGTTTTAATTTATAAACTTTTTTGCTTTGTATTTTAAATGAAATATGTTGTTAGCAGTTGGCTGGCTTCAAACTACGAGGAAAGAAAAAACACCACACGCGCTTTCACAAACGTTTACCCAACTTTGTCCTAAATTTCAAATAAAAAAGGGAATTACCCTTGTCTAAACATAAGTCCAGACCTGTCTAAACAACTACCCGGACCGTGAATTAAACTACGTTTGTTAGTTAAGTTAATCCGCATACTCCCTGTAAAATACTGAAATGCTTTTCAGACCAGTGTTTGTATTACAATCTGACACGTGATTAGAGTCGTATAGAACACTATGTCCTTTAAAATCTACTACTGTCTAGGATAATTAGTACTTGAGTTCTTTTATTCCTCATTTTATGAATTTTCACTCCTCGTTCAACAGGCATCAATGACTTCAAATTCAGATCTCTTTGTTGCTGGATTACTCACACTACTGAAATCACTGTATTTTATTTGTAAATGTAAAAATACGAACTACGAAGTGGTAAAGGAGGGTGGCACATCAAAAACTGGGCGAAACGATTGAAGTTAACAATTATATCATTAAAACTTGGTTGTCAACCGAAAAAAGCGTTGATATTAAAAGTTCCGACTACGCAAGTCTCCGAGTTGAGATACAGAATATTCTATAAATATCTTTTATAGACCATATTTTTGTTTATATGATCTCCTATAGACAATTTTTCGATTTATTTTTTATGATATAGTTATTTGAATATATTCCTTCTCTTATAATCGCAGAAGTTCAGTCCATTCTCCTTCTTTATTGTGCCAGCATTCATTAGGCAAAAACAATTTGCTAGAGAAAAAAAGTTTTATTTAATTTCCATATCATCAGAAATCTTACTCTTTGCATATACTAAATGCAATGAAAGCATTTTTACTTACTGCTAACGTATTTACACATATTTGTTTTTCTTGTTCTTCTGTTTTTTAGTTTTCCTTCTACTACTTCTTCCACTTTTAGTTTTTATTCTTTCATACTTTGTGTCACGTGTTTCTCTTTTATTTCTTGTTCATCTTAATCTGAGTCTCATTTGTAGTTCAATCATCGTTTAAATTTCTACGTTTTCTTTTTTCTTTCTTCTTTTTTCCTTCCATGTTTTGACATTTTTGTTTTTCTCTAAGAATTCAATTTCTATTGCTGTATCTTCTTTTTCAAAGACTTATTTTTATTTTTTAAATCTTCTATTTCTTATTTTTTATTTGTTCGTTTTTTCTTTTTCTGTTGTTACAACTTTTGTCTCTTCCTGTTTATTTTACTTTCTCCGACTTTTCGTCATATTTTAGGACTTTTTTGTAATGCTTTTTTTCTTTAAGAGTTGCTTTTTCCCTTTTCCTCTTCCCCTTATTCTATTTTTCTCGTTTAAGACGTCTTCTTCTCTTTCGTATTTTTCTATATTTTCCCTTTTCTAACTCTTCCCTTATAATTCTTATTATTCCATTTCTTCTATTCCTTCTTTTCGTTTATCATTCCTTATTCATTATGCACTTTAGGTCAACGGTTACGTTACTTTTACTGTATAGTTCGCGACTAGCTTCAGCAATCTGTATACAGCTGAAATTTCTAATGTAAAGAGCCAGCCATAAAGAGCTCCGATTTTCAATCAAATATCTTTTTTTTTCACTACATGGCTTGGGCTGTAGCCCGTATCGACTTTACACAGTCTCTGACCGTTTTTTCCTGGGTCTTCGACGATTTCTCATTTCTACTGGCCTATATATTCAAACGCTTGTTTACGCGTGTCTACCATGCCTTTCACATGGGACAGATTGTAACTTCAGGTCTTCCCTTATGTCGTCGGTTTGTAAATGATCTACTTCTTTTGTATTCTCCTAATTTTCTGTGTTCCAAAGATATTCAACTCTATATAAAAACTACCATTGGATCTGAATATGTCTGAATCTTGATCTACTGGGAGTAGAGTAGGAGAATAATAGAGTAAAGCTTTTGAGAGACTATTCAGAACAACACATGAAAAACATTTTGAAAAATATTCAGCAGGAAGAAATATCGTCGACCGGGACGCAGAAATATTTCTAGAGCAATGGTGGTATTTGGAAGCGATATTGGAAATGCTAGGAGATTGTCAATAAAAAGTTTCGTTGTATTAAGTTAATGCAAGAGTAGACTTGAAGTGGAATGTTAATTTTAATATGGTGGTGAATCAATAGGATGACCTGAAGAATTCAGAATGTGACCAGCCACCAATCAATAAAAAAGTCCAAAAGAAGAAATCTGCGATAGCTGTCAATGAATGTTAATATTAATTAATTACCTCACAAGTGTAATAAAATATTCTATTAATTTTTTATAAAATATAAATTTAGAAACACTGACTGTTTAAGTAAACACTAACTAAAATAAAATTCCACTTCAAAGACTGCCATGTTTACCAAAATACGTTACAGAAATGCATTTTTAATGTATTTAACCTCTTCTGAATTAGATACAGATAATATATGTGATGGCAAACGTACTTTTATTATTTACGTCTCATCATTTAATTCTAATTTATTTAAGCATTTGGTTAATTATATACTTTACATAGGCCTACATGGGTATAAGTAGCAGTATTTAGTGACATAATCCATTTGCAATATAAATGTGCGGTGTGTGTATTACCATGGCCCGTATATGTATTAACATGTCTGAACTATGTAAGCGAGCTGTTAAAACATCTGTATTTTATTCGTAAACAGCAATTTTTATTCTCCTCTCTATCAATCTATGTATCTATCTATCTATTTATCTCTCATACGTTACATCATCCTGGTAAATGATATGACTTTATACATGTGAAGTTATACCATAAAAAAATAGTTGTATAGTTTTAGGCAACGGAGTTCTACAATTATAGAAGTTCTAGTTGTCACTCAATTAATTTCATGTAAATATGTAAACAAGATAAGATGTCTTTATTTCATTCAGTAAATTTAGACAAATCTGCTACGAGGTGTGTAATTTGCGAGATAAACAGTGTTTAAACCTGTGTAATAATCACATTGTTTAAACCTTAGCGATATACCGTTCTCCCCTAGCCAACAGATTACTTTCCCAACAGCGCAATCACTTCAAATTAAACTTAGACCATATTTTTACTACTATTTACACTCCTCTGAGTGTACATTTGCAATTCCTATCTTTCTTAACACGCACAAATTGCTGAAGTAAATATTTTCGAAATTATATACTGTTTTTTAAACTTTGTAAATTACAATGAATTTACATCACAGCTACAACTATTTTAACTAACGTTTATAACTGAACAAATATAGTTAAAATAGTTAAAGATTATTATTTTTGTATAAATATACGATATAAAATGGAATAATGGTTACAGTTCGGAATACAAAATTCTATTGTAATACAGTATAATCTCCTTACACAGGACAGCATCGGGAAGGGGAAAGCAGTCGCTATTCCGAAAGCAGCGTCAGTAGTTGTGTGGGAGGGGGTCCCGGAATACAAGTATAATTAAGTTTTATAAAAGCTTGGAAACTGATTAAAAAAAAACAATCGAAAGCTTTAAATTGTTGTCTACAGAAGTAGTTTGATAGCGATCGCACAACGAATGGATCCCTTCTATAAGAATTGTACATTTTAAAAATACTTTAAAAAATAAACTAATAAAGAAGCACAGCTATGCTCTTTGGTGCATAACTATGCACACCAGAACCTCAGATGATATGGAATCTTTTTATAGAAGGTTTTATAGAGCTTAATATAATACTTAACATAATATAATACCTAGACATAGATCTTCAAGACAGCTTTAAGGAACCAATGATTAGACTATGATACAGAGTTCCGCACAGAGTCCGACACTTGTGTGGAGAACTTTAGTTGGAGCCCCTAAACGCCCCCACAAATAAAAAATCACGTTATAAAAACGTATCAGTGAGTATAAATGTAATATGTAATATATTATTCATAAGTTTGTTGAAGAAAACCAGGAATTACAAGAAATGTATAAAAGACAATAAACATAGCCAAGAAGGGTACAAAAACAAAAACCGCAAAAATAATACTGCCGAGAATACCCTTTCAGAGCAAAGGTTAATACAATTAACTTAACGAATAATAATTTTTTTCAAATATTTCCTCCTCACCTGAAATTTTTGGCGCTCTTACTACCCTGTCGCCTGTGTGCGCCGCATACTTTGCACACTATGTCGGCGCGCCTCTGGTTCCGCAAAGAACATACACATATTAAATCTACATAACGTAACCACAGGATTAAAACAACAGAGGCGGATTGGATGGTATTACAATTCTAAGCTAAACCCTTGAAAGACAAATTAATATTTACTAAGCTTAACGTGTCAACACTACGATGCCAGGAAAGAGAGAAACACTTAGTGACGCTTTAAGGCGTGCGTTTAATGATAAGACGTAATCATCCAATCTCATTTGCCAAGATTATAAAATAAAATGATGAACAGCTTGCTGAAAAAAAACTCTGGATTGTAACAGATGAACAGCGGACGTTAGCCATCATTGAATCGATATCAACAGCAACGTTTCGGCTAAACTGCCTTTATGATAAGTTAATGTTGAAACAGATCAGCAAAAACAAATTGGACATGACGTGAACTGTGGACATACAATTTTTCTATTTTCAGTATGACTTCTTTACTATTTGTCTATTAAACGACGGTTTTTTGCAAAGTTAAGAGTTCCGCTTTAGATATGCCATGTTCTATTCATTAGCGTTTTATCCATGTTCTTTAATGTGTCCATTGATTAGTACCATTTGAATGATAGAAGTCATTTATGTAACTTCTTTTCATTATGTTTTGCTATTAATTTCGCTGAACACGTCTCCCGACTTCTGTAGTGACGTAGTCTACACTGCTACTTTTTAAATCAGTGATGACTACCTCCGTTATTCACATTTAAAAACAACCCATCGCCCGCTGATGTTCCCTAGTCGACTCTAACAGCATCAAATATGACAATTTAAGGTCGCTGTTGAGTTTTACGCTTCTACTTATTCAAAGTCACAAACTAGATAGAGGATTGTATAAGCAACAAAATGATTTCGTGTATCTGAGTTTGATCTGATCATTCTAATACTTAATTTGTAGTTATATATGTAGACGTATTTACCAGATATCCGTCGTGCGACTTCGTTTTTCTTGTCCTTTATGACGCGTTTCGGCAACGAATTGCCATCTTCAGAAAACTTGATCACTCATTAGAGATCGTTAAAAAATTAAAATACTAAAATCATTACAGTAAAAGTGCACTTTTACGACAGCGGAAATTCACATACGCGAACATGAAATTTTATGTTTCTCTCGTGGACATTATCAATCGACTGATTCACTGTTTATATATCCACTGATAAAACTGTTTTGTTTATTATAGCCCGTGAGTACTGTAACTTTCTATTTACCGGGGCCCGTGTGCAAGTATTGCCGTGTCGTACAATATGTTATGTGAAAATGTAAGTTTATCGTTCAAGACATAAACACTGTTGATTTTGACGGCTTTATATATTTCATACTCCTCAAGTGCGTCCATGTATTTTCCTTTCCTGCAGCAACGCATGGGCTGGAAATTTGTCTCAAAATCACTGTAGTTATGATTACATAGCATCAGGTGTCTGGCAAAATTTGATGTTGTTTTATGCAATTCCCTTCTGGGAAGATGTTCTTTATATCTTTCTTCAAACGGTCTGCCTGTTTGGCCTATGTAGAACATATCGCATGAGCTGCAGTTCATCTTGTATACGCCGGTTCTTTTTCTTTCTGGTATACTGTTCTTCCGGCTAAGAAATCTCTGAATGCTGTTATTTGTATGGAAAGTTACAATTACATGGTGTTTCTTGAGTTCGTTAACTAAAATATTTGGTAAAATATTTGTGTAATCTGCAGATATGTATTTATTAACTGGAAGTGTGTTATCATTGTTCGACTTTTTAAATTTCTTCTCTTTGTGTTTACTTATTAATTTATCCACTAATGAACTTTTATATCCGTTAGCCGCTGCTATGTACTTGATGGTGTTAACCTCTTCATTGTAGTCTTTTCCACTTAACGGTATAGTTAGCAATCTGTGCACAAAACTATTGTAAGCTGCCATTTTATGCGAGGTGGGATGATATGAATCGGCATGAATTGTGATGTCCGTTGTTGTGGCCTTTCTATAGATTTTAAATTGAAGTTTTCCTTCGTTTATTAAAATGGTTAAATCTAAGAAATTTAATCGATTTTCTTCTTCTATTTCAGACGTGAATTTAATCTTATGGTTGAAACCCCCCTTTTATTTTTCTAAGTTTTGTAATTTTTTTTTGAATTTTATTTAGTTTTATTTTTATTAAGTTTTTTTTTTTGTAAAAGGGGAGAGACATCATATTTAGAACTAGGTAAAGAGAAACCTAGAGGAAGCAAAAGTGTGCAAGGCCCAAATACAATTACAGACATGTCCCCCCAGGTGAATGACAGGACTTGCAAATGAAAAACTCTTTTAACCAACAAGCGTGTGCTTTATTCAACCTGTAAGATTTTACATAAATAACAAGTTCGTAATTGTGTGAGCACACCATTTAAGGCAGAATTATATATATCTATGTATTTCCATTAATTCATAATGTCACAAAGTAAGTGAATTGATATTACTAATTGCAAAAATTTCTGCCTGATTATGCATGAGTCAAAGTTGGTAATAATCTCATTCATAAAGCAATACTAATCTATCAGTGTTGTATAATATCAATTAGGCTAGCCTGTTGTCTCAAAAACACATTTATGGTTATTCTCTTTTTTAAATCGGTTACATATTCCCCAAATATATATATATATATATATATATATATATATATATATATATATAGTAAAATTACACACACAAACACATATACGACATGAATAACAAAACATCCCTCATTTCAACACTAACCTCCTCATAAACCCTTTCCCACAGCAGTAAATAAATGAACTCTAATATGTATAGCTAGGTACAAATATAAATGATAACGTAAATGGAATATCTCAGCTCCTAAGCATAGATTCGCCAGCATATTCACAAGCATAGTTCACACCAGAGAATGTAAGTGACCGCCCCGAAACTCAACCAGCCAAACGAACCCTTAGCTTAATCATTAAGCATTAAGTATGTGTGTGAAAGAAAATCGTTTCTCATCAACAGCATCAGACAACCCCCAGCTACGTTATTAAACTCTGCCATGACCAGATGACTTGATAGCACGAGATAATTAACTCCCTAATGGTCTTAATTAGATGAAAGTTAGATCTTACAGTAAACTGCGGATGTGTGTGTATGTGTGTAACTTCTTACACATTATACTGTTATAAGATACTTCCTTAGGTGTACTGTGGTAATGTTTACACATGCAATAACATGATGATCACACATAATTGAACATGAGAGTTTGTGCTAGAGTCTAATTTTCAGAACTTCACGAGTGAGCTTCTGGCGGCTTCTGAGCATTCACATGTTGTAGAGAGAGAGAAATAGATAAACAGAATTTTCCCACCTGGATAGTCCGGTGTACTTAGTTCGTATAGGCGAGGATCAGTGATGTCACAGTCATATCACCCGTCCGTGGTGCAGCTTAGCGTTGGAAAAGTTCTTGGTTCAGCTTAGCATCGAAAAGTCCTCGACTGACGGCATTGTGGCTAAAGATCGTCTCTGCTATTAGGGGGAACAGATGTTCGTTCGCCCCTGACACCCATCTCGTCCTTGGTCGAGCACCTGGACATACAATACTTGTAGAGGGTGTCATAAAGAAATTCACGCCACTTAGGCCGTCCACATTAAATACCAACACTAACTTTAAGCAGCTACAGCGCATACACACATCGCCACTAATTCAGATTAAACAGTACTAAGCTCGTCTAGCAATTATTTTCTTAATGTTTCATTGAGATATTCAAATTGATTTGCTGTGTCTATCGTTGTTATTAATTACATCAAAACAGCTGAGTGCAAGATACATTAACATATTCTCTATTGAAATTAACTTGACCCACGACTCTCACATTCATAATTTAATTAAATATAATTTAATTTGATTTTGTAACAGCGTTAATGCCCAGATTAAAAAACTGCTCTATACGCACACACACACACAGGCATAACTCATAATGAAAGCTGAAACGCAAAATATATTTGGGGTTAGAATATTTTCAGAACCCACAGACTTGCACGTACCTGGAGCAACACTTTATCTAGCCTATCATAGTGATAGGTTCGGAAGTCCTGGTTAGAAGTTCGCCGCCAGCCGAGACCAGATGAACAGCTTGGAGGATGAAGCAGAAATGAGAGCGAATCAACGTTTCGCTCCAGCCAAGTAACCTCCGAAAGCAGGAATGTACAGACACACAGCTGGCTGGCAGCGCCAGCAGTATTGCGTAGCGACACAACCTTTTGTGTGTATAACCGACCGACAACAAACAATCGTAACAGAGTGGCAGTGCGTGACGTCAGCGGCGCTCGTTTTTAAAATACTAATAATCTAATACGTTGCCGAAGCCAGTTCGGCACACCCTCACCCCAAAAGGGCAACATGGTTGACCCAAAACAAACAAGTCCTCAAGCACGACGGCTGCGGGAAACCTGGAAAATCTCAGATTCTAAAACCGCTCTTGGTGGGTTCAGTAACACAGGAAAACGAAAAAGCAGAAGGAAGAGGTGTGAGTCAGTGAAGGTGTGTCTGAAAGAGAAGGTGTAAGTGTGAGTCCTGCATGCTCGCCGGGCCCTGGTCCGCATGCAGATAGAAGAGACAGAAAAGAACAGAAGAAAGAGAAGAATCACAGACCTGCTCTGAGTACCGACCACCAAGGCCTCCCAAATCTAATAACTGAGACCCAGGACCACTAACACCATATTACTCCCTTCCCAGGACTGAAAATCTCCTCCACACTGCGACCATCCCCCACGCGAGTCCTCTCCTCCATGCCAAACTCTCGGGACCGCCCCAACACGTCACCATCTCCGGTGACCACCACCTAACTCTCCTGGTACTCACATATTCACGCCCGAAGGCTAACAAGGTGCTACAACCTTGATATGGGAGTACCATTTCTACAACCGTCCAGCTCGTGGACCGACCAGCCGTGTGCAGCAAAACAAGGCATTATCAATCCTTGACACACGACTGGCCCACATCCCTACACTAGGGCGGACGGACCCGAATAGCAAGGCCGAGAAGACCGCATTGAGGGCACGCGAACATCAATCTCCCAATCTCCACTTTATAATAGTTATCTCTCTACCTAAGGAGGGGGGGGGGGGTAACTTCTCTGCGGACAGCCAACACTCAGCCATACAACCGACGCCCAAACAACCCTGGGGACATCAACCCGGAATGCGGCATGGTTCGGGCCAAACACTAATCCACATTGAAAACTGACCTACATTTTATATCACTCGAACAGCTGATCAGACAGAAAACAAATAAACTGGTCTTTGAATATAGAAGCCGGATATAACGATACACAATCTATCAGATAAGCAGGCAGCAAGGCTTGAAATAGTGTTACAGCTGCGGCTATCAGCTGGCCAAAGGTTATCTTTCGGATCAGTTTGTATCACTGTTCAAAACTATTGCATCGATTCTGGTTTAATATTCAATTTATTCTTTCTAACATCTATTGTCTTTAGTGCAGTCGGCGTTAAAATTCCCGTTTCAAAAAACAAGGTCCCCCCAAAAAAAAAAATCCTAACTCAAATTCATCTGAATTCCTACTTCATTTGGAACGCCCCTCTTACTACTTAAATTCGCTCAGTGTCCACCAGAATTTTACAATTTACAACATACATCCCAGACAACAATTTAACACCAACACATAAGGAAGAACTTGATCATTCAAGTGGCTCCAGAATGCTCTAGCGATACGACGAGATGGGTGTCATAAAAGCAGAGAAACAGCCATGTAAAATTTCCGGAAGAAAACACGACACAAAACAACCAAACTAACTCACTAAATACAACACACAAGTACACATAAAATTCGATATAATCGAAAATATAAAGTATCACCTCCATGCCCTTGGTCGGACCATAACCGCACTCAAAATACGATACCGCAACGCAACGCCCTCAATAAACAATTACCATATAACTGGGATGCTACCAAACACGTTGTCTAATCCAAAAGACAAGTCATAATCAAACTCAACAAGTACCGACGGCCCTCATCATGTCCAGACTCCGTATGAGCTCCAGGGTATGTGCAAGTGCAACCAATCAGCACACATTCATTAAAACAAATTAATCACATTCTCATAACCCCTTTTCAAAATTCATCTCGCACTCAACATCACAAAATAATCACTTAAACACTAACACATATTAAATTATTTTAACTTCATTAACCCCCTATTCATTTTATAAAATGTGCTCTTTTTTTTTTTTTTTTTTTTTTTTTTTGTCGTTCATTCTGTTAATTTATTACACTATCATTAAGTTTTCTTACAACACTTGGATTCTAATCAAAAATAATTTGAAGTAATTTGCAAGTCCTAACACCAGCTGACATGTCTGTAGCCACACTAAGTTTCATTTAAAAAATAAATATAAGTCCCCAGATTCTAAAATTTCTCAAGTTCAACAGAGAAAATAAGGCAGAAATAATACCTACTATCCATCCAGAATCATAACAACCACGCTCTGAACTAACATTTGAGCGTACCCGCCTTTTATTTTTCTAAGTTTTGTAATTTTGTTTTGAATTTTATTTAGTTTTATTTTTATTAAGTTTTTTTTTTTGTAAAAGGGGAGAGACATCATATTTAGAACTAGGTAAAGAGAAACCTAGAGGAAGCAAAAGTGTGCAAGGCCCAAATACAATTACAGACATGTCCCCCCAGGTGAATGACAGGACTTGCAAATGAAAAACTCTTTTAACCAACAAGCGTGTGCTTTATTCAACCTGTAAGATTTTACATAAATAACAAGTTCGTAATTGTGTGAGCACACCATTTAAGGCAGAATTATATATATCTATGTATTTCCATTAATTCATAATGTCACAAAGTAAGTGAATTGATATTACTAATTGCAAAAATTTCTGCCTGATTATGCATGAGTCAAAGTTGGTAATAATCTCATTCATAAAGCAATACTAATCTATCAGTGTTGTATAATATCAATTAGGGTAGCCTGTTGTCTCAAAAACACATTTATGGTTATTCTCTTTTTTAAATCGTTTACATATTCCCCAAATATATATATATATATATAGTAAAATTACACACACAAACACATATACGACATGAATAACAAAACATCCCTCATTTCAACACTAACCTCCTCATAAACCCTTTCCCACAGCAGTAAATAAATGAACTCTAATATGTATAGCTAGGTACAAATATAAATGATAACGTAAATGGAATATCTCAGCTCCTAAGCATAGATTCGCCAGCATATTCACAAGCATAGTTCACACCAGAGAATGTAAGTGACCGCCCCGAAACTCAACCAGCCAAACGAACCCTTAGCTTAATCATTAAGCATTAAGTATGTGTGTGAAAGAAAATCGTTTCTCATCAACAGCATCAGACAACCCCCAGCTACGTTATTAAACTCTGCCATGACCAGATGACTTGATAGCACGAGATAATTAACTCCCTAATGGTCTTAATTAGATGAAAGTTAGATCTTACAGTAAACTGCGGATGTGTGTGTATGTGTGTAACTTCTTACACATTATACTGTTATAAGATACTTCCTTAGGTGTACTGTGGTAATGTTTACACATGCAGTAACATGATGATCACACATAATTGAACATGAGAGTTTGTGCTAGAGTCTAATTTTCAGAACTTCACGAGTGAGCTTCTGGCGGCTTCTGAGCATTCACATGTTGTAGAGAGAGAGAAATAGATAAACAGAATTTTCCCACCTGGATAGTCCGGTGTACTTAGTTCGTATAGGCGAGGATCAGTGATGTCACAGTCATATCACCCGTCCGTGGTGCAGCTTAGCGTTGGAAAAGTTCTTGGTTCAGCTTAGCATCGAAAAGTCCTCGACTGACGGCATTGTGGCTAAAGATCGTCTCTGCTATTAGGGGGAACAGATGTTCGTTCGCCCCTGACACCCATCTCGTCCTTGGTCGAGCACCTGGACATACAATACTTGTAGAGGGTGTCATAAAGAAATTCACGCCACTTAGGCCGTCCACATTAAATACCAACACTAACTTTAAGCAGCTACAGCGCATACACACATCGCCACTAATTCAGATTAAACAGTACTAAGCTCGTCTAGCAATTATTTTCTTAATGTTTCATTGAGATATTCAAATTGATTTGCTGTGTCTATCGTTGTTATTAATTACATCAAAACAGCTGAGTGCAAGATACATTAACATATTCTCTATTGAAATTAACTTGACCCACGACTCTCACATTCATAATTTAATTAAATATAATTTAATTTGATTTTGTAACAGCGTTAATGCCCAGATTAAAAAACTGCTCTATACGCACACACACACACAGGCATAACTCATAATGAAAGCTGAAACGCAAAATATATTTGGGGTTAGAATATTTTCAGAACCCACAGACTTGCACGTACCTGGAGCAACACTTTATCTAGCCTATCATAGTGATAGGTTCGGAAGTCCTGGTTAGAAGTTCGCCGCCAGCCGAGACCAGATGAACAGCTTGGAGGATGAAGCAGAAATGAGAGCGAATCAACGTTTCGCTCCAGCCAAGTAACCTCCGAAAGCAGGAATGTACAGACACACAGCTGGCTGGCAGCGCCAGCAGTATTGCGTAGCGACACAACCTTTTGTGTGTATAACCGACCGACAACAAACAATCGTAACAGAGTGGCAGTGCGTGACGTCAGCGGCGCTCGTTTTTAAAATACTAATAATCTAATACGTTGCCGAAGCCAGTTCGGCACATGGTGTATGCTATTTATGTGACTATTTAAGTTTTGTATTTGTCTGTTTGTTCCATTAAATATCATAAACGTATCATCGACGTATCTACAGTAAAAAATGATTTTATTCTTGTATAATTTATTAGATATTATGTTTATATTCTCATAATAATTTAAGTATATATCAGCTAATAGTCCTGACAGTGGCGAACCCATAGCCAGACCGTCATCTTGTGTAAAAAAACCCGTTGTCAAATGTGAAGTAATTTTGTTCTAAGACGACTGTAAGGAGTTTTATAAGTTCGTTGATTTTTTGCATGCTAAGTTGAGCTACTTCCTTTAAATTGTTATTTACAATTTCTATAGTTTCTCTCACGGGGATATTAGTGTACAAGTTAGTTACGATATCAATCTAACGATACCAATTTATATTGTGGTAGTATTTCTATCTTTTTAAGTTTTTCAACAAACTCGTAACTGTTCTTTATACTGTAATTATTTGCTATCCTGATATTATTTTTAATTAAAGTCTTTAACTAAAGCAGCTTTGAATCCGGGAGCTGTGGTGTAGTTTATTACTGGTCTGATTGGTGTATTTTCCTTGTGGATTTTGGGTAGTCCTGTGAATTTTGGTGCCTTGGCATTAATTGGTTTTAAATATCTGCGTGTTTTCTCATCTAACAATAAATTACATTGATTAATGGTGTTATTCAATATAACACCTAACAAAATATACATAATTTGCTAAAATGTATTAATTTGTAGCAAATGATGGTGAGTCAAGTATAGAGAAAGCCACTTAGAAACCGGTGCGCTGCACAGCCAGCTACTTTAGTGAGTCAGATTAAACAATTTTTATCTTGAAATGACCTTAAATATTTAAATCGCGTGCAATCTTAATAACCGAATTTTTAATATAAATTATAGGATACAAAACATAAATTTTAATATTAGACATGCCTAAAATTAAATTTCTCACAACACCTATAAGTAGACAGCTTTTAAGTTGACAAAAGAAAAATCTCTACATTAAGGGTCCCTGCAGAATTAAAAGACTTCAAACTTCTGTATAAAATTCCTTCATCTACTTCAAACTTTATGTTATGCTAGATATTAAAGTACCAAAAACTGGTCTTAAGTTTAGAAATGAATATATTCAATTAGTATGTGTTATCTGTAATCAGGATGTAGGTAAAAACAGTACGGTCAATAATCACTAGAATCTTATAAAAACTGCAAATTACAAAGATAAATATAAAATAAACTAAACTAATAATAACAAGGAGAAACATGAAACAATAAAATATATACGCAGTCAAATTAAAATATGACCTGTTTTTATTTATAAATTTAAGATAACAGTATGGAAGTAGTCAAGATACATAGGTAGGCGAGAAGATGGCAAAAGAGGCGGCGGGTGCTAGATTAGAGGCCACACTTTGCGAGATAGAGGGCTGGTTTAGTTACGGAAAGAAGTCAACGGTTACTACTGACTTGGAAAGTATCCGCCCTCAGATATCTGACAGTGGGAAAAGTTCAAATAATGATGGTATATTAAAGACGATACGTATGTTATAGGTTCATATTCATACTGGTTCACTAATAAATAGATACACAGGTATATAGATACGTAGACAGACAGACGAAACAATAGACAATTTAACGGATAGCTCTATCAAGACCGTTTTCATGCATGGAGATTAGTCAGATCTTTTTATTTTGCTTTTTCCTATGTTAAGCCGTGGTTATTGATCTTGTTGGAAGTCTTCATACCCCAGATACCCTGGCTGTATTTAAACAAACACTTTTTTTCAAATTTGTAGTTCAATTACTATATTGTAAAATATAAATAATGAACAGGAAGTGTCTATTGTCAAATCAATATTTTTGTGCAACTAATCAGTTTCTCCTTAACGCTAGTCATTGCTAAAAAAAGTTGAAAGAATTAAAAATCAGTAAGCGGGATCGCCTGCTCGACTGTAGATAACGTGTCATAAAATAAAAATACTTTTGTTGCTGTGACAGCACACAATCAGGCGAATAATCGATAATTCAAATGTCAGCCATTTAATATTAGCAGTTTGGCTTTCTTGTCACTGTCATGAAAGTAAACGTCTGATTAATTACATTTTGTTCAGTCACTAAGCTACTCACTTCAGTCAAATAATGTTATATTTATAGGATTAACATTTTCTAGAATTACGTAGTTATAATAAAATAATAACAGATTTTAGAGATTTATAAACAGAATGAAACGACGGTTACATAACCAACACCAAAAAAGCGTAACTTGAAATAAGATTTACTTTGGGTATGTAATAACAAAAAGCATTTAATAAATACACGGTTGTATGATTGAATAAGTAGCTAAAATAACTAGATCTATCTCAAACAGCAGAAACACGGATGTAGCTGAAAATGTCAAGAACTATTTGGACTGAAAGAAAAACCAATTTGAAAGTGGTATGGTAACTGTTACTGCAGTAAATTGAATTAAGGGATTAAATTTGTAGTGCAAGCAAGAGACACAAAGACGTTACCAGACACACTCTGGTAAGCAAGGTTGAGGAGCTGAAAACTATGTGGAAAAGATATAAATTTGAGACACTGGAAATAAGGTTGAGGAAGAACTAGAAAATCATAGTCCGAAATAAAACGCATTGGATGTGACTGTTCTAAATGAAACGACCAGATAGATAGGCCTATTAAGCTCTAGTCTTTGATGATGATGGTCAGTTAATTTTCGAAAACATTAAAGCGTCTTTTCTACACCATATAGCGTCAAGCGTATATATGACAATGCTGAATATTATCAAGAAATATCTGAAACATAGCGAGTGACAGTTCTGTAGACAAACTACTCTGCCATACGTAGACAAATAATACAATTAGACTTATAATACAATTCAAAATTCATATTTTTAATTTCAGGTAAAATGAATACAATTACAGCTAATCATAATACAACTCAGCATAATGCTTTATATGGTTGTATCGGCAGCCACATTCTGAAATCATCAGGTCATTGCGCTGATCCCCTCTGTTTAAATTTCTGTAAATTTTCAAACATATTATTATAACCAAATAATCCAAAAATCTTTTTTTTGGCACCGGCCTTTATATCTCACAAACGCTTTTGTTTCTAATCCCTTAGTCATGGAACTATTGTATCTAAATAACGGTCCGCCTATCGTCACTTTCTTCTGATTCATAATTTTTCCTTTTTCGTAATCATTTTTCTCGTGTATCTGACAAAACTACATAATTGCTTAGTCTAACATTATTATATTATTTTCATTCTTCTCTAGCGTTATCTAAAAAACATCTAGTTTTTTCTTGCCACAGTTCCCAATTGTCTATGATTCAGAGCCATGTAGAGTTCTGTGTAAGTAAGACTTCATAAGATGTTAATTCAGTCTCTGCGATTACCAACTTTTCCCTTTTAGAAACTATTTCATAAACCTGTTATGTTAACGTCTTTTGTGAATCTTTAATTCAATGGTTTTTCTGAGTATTACATGAAATTTACTTTTATAAGCATTTGTGGATCACTCACTTCTTACTTTTAGTAAAAAGAGGTCACTAAATCACGTGCGAATATTGTGTGCGAAGTTAAATCTGGTGACTGTTTCAATTCTCAAACATTCTCTTTCTTATAAAAATTGATTAACTAATAAATTTGTAGTTACATGTTGGACAGAAATGCTGACGTAACACAGTCCAGCCTCATCCCTTATGCAGAATTCATGGAATTTGTTGTAAGGATATCAAATAAGTGTAGTGGTATGGTACATGTGCAGTCTTGGTCCAATCTTGAGTTCTGATATAGAGACAACCTGAACTGGGCTGTGTGTTTATACAATGTTATACATCATAAGAAATTATACATACTTCAATTGTACAGTATTAGCTGAATATTCATGGCAATCCTACAGCTAATACTCTGCAAACAAGAGTTAATAGATTAACGGTCCGATGCGAAATATCATCAGGACTAGGAATCCTGTGCAGGAAACGTTGTGGTTACAAGTTTCATGTATTTTCACTGCCATTGATGATCTACTTATTTATTGAATCTGATATCAGAAAGCAAACTGCTTTTTTCAGAACGCTTTCCTTTTAGTTATTGTATAACGATTTACCGCTTGCCAAATTCTGTATATTAGCAAATCCTTACTGTTTTTAATGTTAAGGACCACACCGTTGGAGGTTAGTACCTAATTTAAAGTGACAGACACCGAAAGCCCCACCGGTCTGGCAATTAAGAATTACAACTTTGAAATCAGTAAACTAATAAACAATTATGTTCAGACTCCTTCTTCTTCTTTATCTCTTACCAACACTTTTGCTTCTCAGCGTCAGAATCTATGGAGCTCTGTCGATCTCCTACATCCGTTACTACCTACACAAAAAAACAGACAAACTTCAATTACTAAGACTGTTAAAAGGAACAGGTTTTTAATAGAAATTTTATGTTCTACTCGACAACGTTACACATTTCTGGTATGCCCAACTTGTGTTATTCGCTGCTTTGCTTTTATTGCAAGTTATACTAATTCAAGTGTTTTATTCCGCTTAAATCTTTGAGCAATTTAGGCTTATCGGTACATTTATGCTTATCTCTTGTAAACACTTGTACATATTTTTATAGCTCTGTGCCTCTATTAGATACATAAAATAAAATTAGGTCTACTTTATAATAAGTTTGTCAAATGTTAAAAAGTAAAAAATTAGACTCTTCAAATCATGAATAACGGTAATGGCTTGCTCAGGAGATGGATAACTTTCGTTTTGTTACGGTGGTATACACTATAGGTTTAAATAGTGATCTCGGACTCTCTGTTGTCGTATTCCTGCAATTTTTTTAACTTCGTTGACTTTAAATCTATATCAAGTACCTATATAGATTTTTAATAAAGTTTGTTATTCTTCATAAACTATTGGCGCATGGAGAATGTTTGACAACTGTACGACTGCTCTATTTACATCGATGTGTACAGATATTCGGCTAGTTTAAAATAGAGTTGTTAGTTCGATGCTGCAACCACGAAGTTCTTATTACCCGCCGGTACACACACATTTCAAAGGCATTAATTGTTTTTGCTATGTGATGTTTGGTCCAGATTTCAGAGGCTATTTAAAAATTATGTGTCATTAACTTTAATTACGTGTTCTGAGACATCTCTGTGTCCTTCTAGTTTCTTGTTAGCTTGGAGGTTATGTTCCAAGCCATACTTATTACTCTTCTAACTTTAATGTCGCATCTTCTTTATTTGTTAGCACTAGCCAAAGCACAAAAATTTCTTATTTCAAAACCTGAGAGTTCACACTTACATACGCCTCACTTTTATCTTTATTTTCCCATGATGTTATGGAGATCAGTATCGCTATATGTTAGAATAAGGGTATCATCAGGTTGATGATCTTGCACTTACCTACCAAAACAGTTCCAACCTAGTTCTCCAACATCTATCTCTCGATGGATTATATATATTACAATTATTAATTATATTTTATTATATTATAATTATTGAAAACAGAGAAGAAAAATTCACCCCTGCCTCACGCACGTAATAAAAGATTGAAATAGTGTTTTGTTGATTCTCCCTTTTGTACAGCTATTTTCATAGAGATCTTTAATCACGGATAAGATGATGATGGAGTCGCATACTTTTAAGTAGAAGCAATAACCTGTGTCAACTGACCAATCAAAAGCTTGGAAGTTTTATCACTGAATTTGCTTGCTTTATCAATGATTTGCCGAAAGTTCAGCAGTTTCTCACGAGTTACTTCACTAAGGCATAAAACCAATTTATTTATCAAAAATTTTAAGGAGCAGAAGAGGTTCTAATCTGGTATTAATTACTTAGAGTATTACTTTGCTGACATATCTGATAAGAGCGACCGTGCTACAGTTGCTGTAATCTGCTCGTGAAACCATTTTAAAAAGTGGAACAAACATCGAGTCACACCATTTTAATTCTATTAGCCATCTTCCAGATTCCCACACTAATGAGTAGATCCTGTGAATGTTGTCAAACCAGCGACTCTCAGTGTCTTCAAAACTTTACCAGTTATTCACTCTGTTCCTGGAAATTTATGAATTTTGAGTGTTGCGATGGATTCTTAAATTCTGATCTTAATATAGGAGGTCTCAATTCATTTGAAGAGTTATTTTGGTGGTTGAGTGGGTCTGAGTCATGAGGGGAGTCTTGCTACAGTTTTATACAGTATCCCCTCCACACTTCATTAATTCCATCTATAACTGTGCGATTACTTTTTGATCATTTTTTATTATCTGCGTGTGTAGTTTTATTTCACTGGAAAGATATTTCCTCTATTCTAGATAGCTTTCATGAAGTCTTTCTCTGCTTGCGTATAGTCTACCTCATCGTAAATTGTAGTGATACGATCGCTTTTGTCTTTTCTACATGTTATTTTAATATTTCAATCTAATTATTCTCCTTTAATTGTTACTAGTTTTCTCCGTTCATCTGTTAGTGCTACGGTGTTAGTCTTCATCCAATCCTCCCTTCGTCTGGTTATTACAGCCTGCTGCTTTATTTTGTTTTTTTTTTCTTATTTTCTTACCTTTGTTAGGTCCGTCTTGTGACTTTTATCTTTAGAATAAAATTAGTGTGACGCGTTTCGGGTCATCTGACCCATCCTCAGACACTTGCTCGAAAAGAGGTCGTCATATATTAAAATTCAATTAAAATAAAAATAAAAATAAAAACACATATATGTAAATTCATTGTCAATAATTAAATGATCAAAAACATGAATGCACCACGACAACAGTGTTATTCATGTTTTTGATCATTTAATTATTGACAATGAATTTACATATATGTGTTTTTATTTTTATTTTTATTTTTATTTTTATTTTTATTTTTATTGAATTTTAATATATGACGACCTCTTTTCGAGCAAGTGTCTGAGGATGGGTCAGATGACCCGAAACGCGTCACACTAATTTTATTCTAAAGATAAAAGTCACAAGACGGACCTAACAAAGGTAAGAAAATAAGAAATTAAAACACGTGACTTGGACCGTTAACAAACAAAAATGTTTATTTTGTACTTTCTTTTATTCGCTCTTTATCTCAAGCCATGTTTCCTTCATAAAGGCTGATGGGCCTGTTTGTCGCATCTTTCCTAAAAACCCATTTTGCCTAAAATTTGTACTCTATAGTTAAATAATTGTTTAGCTTGCTTAACCTTTTTGGTTAGAGTTTTTTTCTATTCCTACTTTCCTAGTAATTTGTGGCTTTAACTGCATCAGTACCTGGTCTTACTCTGACGTTTGTGACTGAAATTCTCCATCGAATCCTTGTAAAGATAAAATCTACTTGATTCTTAAGTCCCCCTAATAGGGACGTTCAAGCAAAAAGGTGTCGATGGTGATGCTTAAACATTCTGTTAGTGATTCATAGGCCGTTTTCTATTCCAAACTGTATAAGCGGTTGCTGATTTTCATTTATTTCTCTAATCCTATATTTTCCCAACGTATTTTAAAGATTCCTGTTTTTTTTTTAGCTAAGACCACTTCAACACTGAAATTGCCAATTAATTTTATTATATTCATTTTTGGTATCTTTTACATAGCGTACTCAATCTCTGCATACACTATTATCTCAATGTCTTTATCAGAGGACGACGTAGTCGGTGTGTAATCTTGGATGATACGGAGTCTAACTGGTTTGGAAGAAATTGTTATTTTAACGAGAAGGTCGTAGATGGGTTCATAGCCTTCAGCATACTTCGTGAAATGTTTGTCTTAACAATAAATGCTGATCACCAGTCTTACAAGCACCTGAAATGTATATGGTGTGGTCTATGGTACCGAAATACCCATCGTCCTTCCAATGTGTTTCAGATATTCCACATGCGTGTACTCCTGTTTGGTTCTCGTTCTATTATGTAAAGTTTTCGTGCCTCACATTTTATTTCTACGTAGAAGACCTCTCACATTCCACGTACCTAAAGTTATACTTCTCCGTAGTTATAGTTGTAATTGTAGACAGATCTTCTAGCCATACATGTTTCGTGCGTTGTATGGTTGGCACGATCGACATGCAAATGCCCGGTCGCCTATTTCAGACCTAACGGCCTGGAACCGTTTTGGCGCTGGATGATAACCCGATCGCTTAGCACATCACTATTTCTGTCACGACTCAGTGACGAGGTAGGCGTAGTTAATATTACTCATCCTTATGTAAGCTGTCCAGCAAAGTTGTACAGAGGTACTACTTTATAATTAGATATTATCTGCAGAAACATTAGTTCATGTAGCATAATACTGGAAAACATTTTGGACAGGAACGATTATCTTCATTACAACGGCATAGGAAATAATTATGCTGGTCTTCTAGAGACCTACTTCTAATATCGTTTATAAATTATATGAAATTAAATACTTGGGCACGTTCCTTGTTAGCAACTTTGTAACTGTGAGTGTAAGGCCGTAAGTTAAACAAATGGCATAACAGTAAAAATTAAAAAGTGTTACTGAGAACATAGGCATCTCTCTGAAGTACAAACTATATGAGTATAGCATGGGCACGTGGTATGCAATGTGAGGCACAACTAACAAATCAAAGTTTCGTCGCGACATCTTGACCAGAACTCACTCCCATTCCTCTATATCAAAACAAGCAATCTCTAACATCTAATGGCTTCATTGAGTATGGAAGAAGAGGTGCACACAGTCGAAAAATATGGCTTGAACGCAGTTGAGTCTTACTGTTAAGTACGCTATTTGAAAAAGAAATCTGTCTATAAGTTTTAAAATTTACCCTTTCCGTTCAATTAGTATTTATGTATGGAGTACCTTTATTTTTGTTATATTTATTTCACTAGACTAAATATCATTGTCCGCCCTGTCCTCGTAAGAGTTTGTTAAAAACAGTAACTGAATAAACTGAACTGTAGCCGTTACATAGATTGCAATTTTCTGTTCAATCGTAAAGCGAAATGGAACTGACGAAATGGAACTGGCGATGGTCCGCACGTAATGGGTAGGGTAGCAAGAAATGTATCCATTAGTTGTATTGTTTACCGTTAGAAATTGTTCGCAGGTTTTTCACGTTCAACTCACAAATTCTTTTTATTGACACTGTATTAAATATTTCAAGTTAGAACTAAAGGCATATAGCGATTAAGAAATCAAAATAAAGTAGTAATTCATTATTGTTATTTATATTATTATTGTTGTTGTTGTTACATCCCAAGTTATTTCTAACGAGAAAAGACAAAACATACGACATTTTTTTCTAAAATTTCAATATACTTTGCGAAAGACTACTGTCCTATTGTATTACGTACTATTAGAAAGTACTTGTTTTTTTTTTGTTCTAAGCATTGCCAGAACAGTAAAAACAGGATCAATTCTTTGGTTGTACTGTATATTTGTAAGTTGTTTCTATTGTCTTCTATGTTGTTTATATAGTATATATTATACTTCTATATTTGTTATATTGTCAATAAACTTAAGCAATAATTAGGTGTGGAAATATAAAACTTTCAGAGTCATTACTACAACTTTGACTCATAATCCAGTGGAAAATTTCACGTACCCAGAGCAGACATGTGGCTCACAAAACCATGCAATGAGGGGGTTCAACGTGCCGATAACCACGACAACATTACATTTTTTATTGTATTAGACAACATCAAAATATGCAATTACAAAAAATTGTTCAAATCTCTAATCAGAAAATACAATTTTATTCTTCAATATTTGACAAGCAATAACATGATATAAGCTGAGATAATATTTTCTTGTATGGAACCTATTGTTATTTGTGTTTTTAGGGTAATTTATTTTAATTTTAATTGCAACCGTTGTAGTTTTGTGACGAACTGTAATAAATATTAATGGGCCTATGTGTAACAAGCGGAGCGACCAGAAGACGAAAACTACTTTTGCGGGCAGAAACAATAACCTACGAAGAACAAACAAGGAAATTACGTCGTTTCTAGTTATCAGTAGATTCTCTTCAGGCATCTTGGAGACTGAGACGAAAATGTGTGTGGTAAGTAAAACTGAAGCTACATTAACTGAGATCTCAAGAACCAAGCTAAATATACTGCAGTAGTAAATAATGGTGACATATATTATTATTACATAAAATACAAATTTTTAACTTGCATTAATTTAGTTTTAGCATATGTGAAATTCATAGGTTTTCTTTACAAACAAACCGACTTCTATTAAACTAAATTCTAGCTGATAAGATTAATTTTCAGTTGAACCAATCAATTATTTTGATATACTGAAGTATCATCTGATTGTGACGTAACATATGAACATTGTTATGAACATTGAAGTGGTTATGACTATAAAATAGGTTAACTACCTTTCGTCACACTTCTTAAATATCCAAAATTCAGGATTACTCGAGTTTCGACATTGTTATGTCATCATCAGATCCTTAGAATGGGGTTGAAACTACATCTATCGATGTTCACACATCTTGTCAGACGATAAATACGACACACACGAAGGGACAAAAACATTTAAACACTTAAAACATTCAAAATAAATAGGGAGCGAAACACACAATATGCGATCGTTGCGGACCTGTACAGGACTGCGATGCACTCAGGACTATAGAGCGAGAACTCAGCTGTGACAGATTGATAGGAAGGATCGAAGGTCAAGTTGGAGTCGACTAATTTTGCCGTGCATCGCAGTCAAACTCTACTTCCACTAAGGACTTGAATTGATGACATCCAAGACATTTCTAGTTTCGTAAATGAATCAAGTGTTAGAATATATACATTATAATTTGTTGAAACAGGATAATCCAACTGATAATGCTTATTCTGAAAGTGTTGATTTTATAAGGAACGTCAAATGTGTTAGAGATAAAAGCTGGAAACTATTAACAAATCGATAATAATTGTCCCAATTAGTTCTGATTATTGACTTTCTACTTTATATCACGTGGAATCGCTTGTCTACGCTATTACGTATAGATTATAGCAACAAGAAAATGTTTTGTGTATTTTTAAAATTTACTAAAAATTGTTTCGGATAAACAAATTTTTGGATAAACGCGATTCGGTAAACGAGTTTTTAGTGTATACGAGACGAAATACCAGGCCTGGGCCAGGAGGTGCAATTGCAGAGAATTGTAGTGAACGTAACCTGCCATTCGGTAGGACACCACATTATGGAACTATATATTTAAATTTATTTATGTATTTATTTACAGTGACATTATTTGCTCTATATATAAATAAGACAAGAAATAACACTGAACAAGAGAACAAGTCAAATACGAGCATGTAAATGCACTAGTAAGATTAAAGCTTATATTTTTTTTTAATAAATCAATGTTCAACGTCAAAAGTATTAGTTATTTGACCTGTTTTAACTTGTCACAACAATCAAACTTGTACCCTTATGAAGTAAATATATTAAAAATAACTTATTTAGCTTCACTGCAAAATTAAAAAATAAGTGAGTTGATTGTATACGTAACGAGAGTGACGATGACGATGGAGTAAGACGATGGAGATGATTGTACGCTACACATGAAACCGTCTTTAGTCAGTCTATGCAATTCAAAATAGATATTAAGTGGTACGTTTGCATAGTAAAAGTGCATGAGGGAAGGTGTATGGGAGGGAAGTATCTGAGTGAAGTGTACCAGTGATAGTGTAGGCCTATACCAGTGTATAGGGGTATTTCGCCATTGTTTGAAAGAAGTATATATATATACAGTATATATATATATATATATATTACAACGCTCCCTAACGTCTAACAAAATTATCTAATATTTGTGATGTTAGATAAAAAGTTACTTACCCGTGATATTACTTTACCTGGGCGCCAGAACAAATCCCAGATACAAATGACACGGTTTCAGCTTAGCTCAGCGCATGGAGACACTCTTTCTCAGGATTCGTTCAGTGATTGTGGTTTTCAAGGGGAATCGTTACAAATAACACTTTAAGATTTTCTTGATTATTATATTTAATGTTTAATCAATGATTTTTAAACTTTAAATTATTAATGGTAGGACTTAATTATACCCTATCCTTATAATTATTGAGTGAGTGTGGAAAGTAATGATTAAGACGCTCAAACGACCTATAGCTCTTATCTGGTTTGATTAAGAGATTTCTATCTCCCAAACCAGTGCTAAAGAACAGGTCTGCAATAATTTGCACGTCCAATACTACACACCACTTTCCATTCAACACTCTTATACTATATTAGAGCTAATTCTTATAGTAAAAATACAAAGTGTGCTTTTCTTAGTGTCTTTTTAAAATTGTTTATTGTTTTATTATTTGTTTAGCGCTTATATCATTGATCAATGAATCTATTTCTTACTGTTTGATGCGTTGACCGAAGATAGGAATCTGTAGAGGTCCTCCTTTCGATGGTGTTGCACAGAAGAATGGATTGATCAATGCGGTTGAAGATGCCCTGGCAATTACAGATGCTGTAGCCTTCTGTAGCACAGGTCCTTTACGGCTGATTGATTAATTAATTAACTAATTAATTAATTAACGGTTGTTTTACGCAGCTAGTGTTATTGAATGTTGTTAATTCATCTACACTGCGGACTACTTCTCGATTTAGAACTTAAATTTGCACTGTTGTGTAATATAAAAATTTCTGTATGCGAATTATACACGTCTAGTGTGTTTAAGTACCGAACGAAGAGTGATGTTACCCCTCGCTTTTAGCTGGCGTCTGTTTTAAATACGGGCTGCTGATTGGTTGTACAAATAAATCATGTGTTTTTCCAGTTTCGACAATCTCAAACAAGTCGCTCAAACACTCCGTGACAGGTTCCAAACGGCAGAGAAATTCTTGTCAAAATCGTACTTCCTGTATTTGCAAATCGATTGATTTCAGGTATTTGCAAATGTGTTTCCGAAGATCTGACCACAGAATATTGTTGCTTAGGTCTTTATCTGTGTGTGTGTGTGAAAACACCTTATTCCTACGTAGCATAATTCTCTCGTTATTCCTGTTGGCGTGCGTCATCCGTATAACTTCTTTATTTGTTAATTATATTAACTGAGCTTGCGGCTACTTATAAAGCTTTTCTTGCTGAATTCAATGCTGTTTTCAGAATTGCCGTATATTTACAACTTTTGAAGTTATCGCAGGTTGAACTGATAATTCGCTTTGAGTAAAATTACCTGTTTGAACTGGATTCTAATGTAGCGGTGCCGTGGTTAGAGTGAGATGGATGCGATTATACGCTCTCTCTCTCTCCCTTACGGCTTTACACTCGTACCGTCTATAGCTTTCATATAACGCTCTGATAGGACGCTATTATGAATCGTTATAAAAAATATATATATAAATATATATATGTATGAAAGAAGTGATGAAGGAGAACAAAGAGTCGTTTAAGACGGGAAACATTTCGCGGTACAATATTAAAAAATGTTAAATTTTTATGATGTTGCTCTACTTGAAGAAACAAGGAAGATTAAACAATATGGCAAAATTGTTATCCTAACAATTTGCCTTAAAAGTCAAAAAATTAAATAAGTGTCATCAAGAGTCCATATAAAAGTAAGGCTTCTTTAAATATTAAAATAGGAAAGGATAGTATAGAGGAATTAAATGATTTCACATATTAATGTTACAATATTAAAGGAATGGACGAAGGCCAAATGGCGTCAAAAATATCAGGGGAGACCAAAAGATTTTTTTTTAGGAAAAATAGTTTGTATTTGTTGTATATTGGTTACAAATTTTGGATAAAATTCCTCATATTATATGATAGGAACATCGCTCTATGTGACCAAAAACCTGAGCAAAACAGAAAAGTTATAATAAAGAATTTGAAATGTGTTGCTACAGGGGAATGTTAAACCGAAGTGGATGAACAATGTAACAACTACTTGAAATAATGGCGAGCAGAATTTTGTGGAGAATTATAACGGGAAGACACCCGTTATAAATGCGGGCATTCGCCGAAGGTAAATGCCTCATGGTGATGATGTGGGATGCTGTGAAAGAATAAAAATACAGGGTAAGGTAGAGTCTGGAGTACCTGTGGCTGATTGTCGAGGATGTGGGAGCTGTAGCTGTTCGGAGGTAAAGAGATTCCCTTACAAAAGAACGTGCTGGTGGGCCGATATGACGGAAAAAGCGTGAGTGAGAATGAGAAATGAGAGAGAGTGAGAGAGAGGGGGGTTTCCGTTTGCGGAAAAGAAGTCTAGATACATCAATTAGTGAGTGTCATGATGATATTAAAAAAAGTAACCATAGAACAAGAAAAACATACAAAAACATAATAAAAGTAATTCTAAATACTCAGATTAAGTTAGTATGATTTGTTTATTAAAATTGTATTGTAATCAGTCCAAATATACTTAGTACAATGTGAAACTTTCCGTCCAGCGGCACTAAAAATTTATCGTAGTAATTAAATAATAGTTTAATTAATTTAATAACGTAGTGCTGGCCACACTACCTTCCTTGTATGCCGTACGGCTCACATTAGGCAGCCTACCCTGCCTAGTCCTAAGCTACGTCAGTGGTATACATGGGAGCCATTATTTATATTAATTTAATAATTATTTAGTTAAACTAATAAATAAATTTATCGTAGTAATGCTTACCTATTTACTTCGGCATTTTATTAATAATTTTTATATACTATTACATACATACAGCATAGAGGACTACTGGATTTCCAATTATTAACATCCGGGTCTCTCTGTATTTCCCTCAGTCACTTGAACAAGTACTGAGTATAGCTATTTGCAACTTAAGCTAGTATAATTACTGAGAAACAGACCCACAGTGACTTGTGATAACTTCGCAACAATAACGCTTTTTATCCAGATAAAAAAGCTTTTGTTCTAATTCAGTAATATTAGAGAATCAATACCTTAATTTTGGTTGTTTCTCAGCCTTGCATTAAATATTATATTTTTTTTCATCTGGTTGAGGTGCGCAACTTATATCACATTACATTCCTCTACTTCAAGAGTATTTTATAGGAATCTTAACTACGGAATTTCCTTACCTTGTCTTCTCAGTTATTAGATATGAATAATTCATGCGGATGTATATTTTTTCTGCGCACTTTTTCTATCGTACCGACGAGCACTCGCACGATTTCTTTCTGCCTTCCTCCCTTTACTACAGTTTTAAACAATTCAGTGTTTTATTCTCCCAAGTCCCTTAAGTTGTCTTTATTCTTGTTAGCCACTTTAAATATTTAACGTTATTTCTGCTTGATGTTTATCTTATTGTTTCAAATACATAAATCAATCTTCAACTGAAAGCGTTTCCACCGATATATTGTGTGTGTGTCTGCTAATGTGTGTGTGAGTGTCTGCTAATAAACACATGTGAATCCCTCCAAACCTCCAACTCCCCGGCAGTATAAATACGACAAGAGGCTCCATCAACAAACTACTCTATCCAACAAAAACAAGGGGCATTCAATAACCTGTGACTGCATCGACGTATGTTATGTTCATGAGAACAAGCACCATTAATTGCGAGAATCAATCCGAACCAATACATCACTTTACCCCAAGTAGCAAGAGCGGTTGTCAGCTAACCAAACACACCCAAAAAAGAAGGAAACGAAGACTATAAAAAATTGTCCTGCGCCACAACAAACTCACGACAGATCAAATGAGCAAGATCTCGGAGAATAACAATATAAAATCTTAAAATTAACAACACTATGAGGACAGCAAATTCAACAAAAAGTCAGAATACAGTGCACCGACTGGAATACGAACTATAAAGTCACGGGAAGATGAAATCAGGATATCAGATTCAAGGCACCCCTTTTTTTTAAATTGGAAAGCCAAAGCTAAGCTGGCAGGACGATGTGGACTGAAATTGCCTAAGATCTGCTTTGCATAACGGAAAGTTGCTGCAACGGTAAGAGACAGCCGGATTCTCAGACAGTGCGGATTACGTGAAGCACTCCAGCGTGTTCTCTGTCGTGTTGCCTTTATGTTTGGTGTAAAGGCTCTGTTCTCACGGACAATGTAATTTCAGTTGTATTTATGAACAAGACAATCCGTACGCTGCGATTTTTCTATAATTCTAAATCTCACAGATGTTTGTTTTTTTGTAAATAAACGTGTATTCTTTTTTCCTGGTGTGTGAGGAAGTGGAAACAACACATCCAATATTGAGTCCAACAGCTTTTATAGAATTAAACATCACTATTCAGAAGACTATAAAATGTTACTGCATGTGACAAAACTTCTCACGTTTTAACTTCTGTGAGTGTCTCACGTTTTTAAATTCACTGTAATTTCGAAATTTTCAAATCCAGATAATCGTTTGCATTTGATAATCTTTTTCTGCGGTTAATTTTTATCTTTATACTCCTCCATGACGGTATCATAAACAAAGATTTGTTTTTTTGTGAGTTCTAAAAGTAAAATGTTTCACCGTTTTATCGTACATCAGTTTTATTATATTTAGATATACTGTATATATCATATTATATATATAATATATATAATATTAATATATATTATATATTGCTGGATCATGCCTTTTTTAGAACAGAAAATCAAAGCCTTTTTATTCCTTTACGATCCGAGCCTAGACTCTTGCTTTCAGCTGCGAGTTCCAATCTTCTCCTTTCTGACGGGTCCATAACCTACGCTAGAGTCAATCACAAGTGGGGTCACGCCCCTGTTTACCGCTGCTGACGAAATTATTCGATGTACTTGAACAAAACCATATTTCTAATATATAATACTTCTGAATATTCTATGTAGGCTATTGGATACTCTAAACATGAATATTTATATTTCTGGATTGTATTATTTCTTATTATATTACTAATTACATTTTTCTGATTATACTACTGATTCAATAATTAAAACTAGCTTTCAAGATTCATATGGTACTAACATGAAAGCTATAATACCGTTATTTTTGTGACACACATAATTAACATGGTTAATGCAGGTGAGAGTCACAAGTGTGTAACTCTGCACGTTTAAAGGTTAATCTGTTTTCAGCAAATTAAGGTAGGGTGGCTTTATCCAGGATTAAATTTGCCTGACCACACGATGTCAACACATATATCTTAAGCTTCTTAATTATGTGTAGTTAAAACCTTCTCCTCTGTATAATCAAGAATATTCCCTACAATAAGCAAGGGGGGGGGGGAGGAACGAAGAAGCAGATAAACTAAAAATGCTTACATATCCTGACGTAGTTACTTACTTTTGCAAACATTTTATTTCCTAGTTTTTGATCTTCCGTTTGTTAACGTGACCATCTATTTAGTTTCCAACTCTTGTTTCAAGCTCTTCTTATATTTCTATAATCCGTTCCCTAAACCTTTCTACAATAGCTATGTCGTAAGCATAAGCACATGTTTAACTAGGATAATGAAAGAATTTGCGTCTCTGGTTTAGATCATACCTCAGTGGTAGATATCTCGCTTTGCTTAGTGTTATCTGTCTTGTTGTGTCGTGGGTTCGATAAAGCTCGAGTCAATCTAACCCGTCTATCCACTGCTGGGGCAAATCAATCGGCAGCGGTCTGTCTAAATACGCGAGCCTTAGTAACAAAACGACACCTACACGTGAAGACATAAGACAACATCCCTCTTACTATGAACAAGAATGTATTGTAGAAACAAGAAATATGGGAGGTACGACAATAAATGACATTAAAATTAGCTGAAGTAGAAAAACTGTTTCGAGTGTTGAAAAATCGATGTCTGCAGAAATATCTGTCATAGAAGAATCCATGTCAAATAAAATATCTGCAATAGAAAACTCAATGCCAAACATAAAAGAACAAATTAAAAGTGAAGTTGAGCAGTTCATGCAGATACAACCAAAACAAATTTGTGAACAGACTGTAGCAATGATAAAGACAGAAAAGACAACAGAGAAAGTCACTTTGCCTGCAGCTGGGGCAGCTCATGTCAAGACCCCAACATTTAACCGAAGCACGCACTGGGCAACGTATCTTAGAAAATTTGAAGCTGCCGTATGCGCAAATAAGTGGATAGATAAACAGAAGGCATAAAAGTCGTTCTCGCTTTAAAGGGACCTGCCGCAGATCTACTACAGAAAGTGCCACATGACAGCTAAAACGTCTATGACGAATTGATTAATGCTCTAGAATTACGGTATGGTGATAAACATTTGCGAGATGTGTACTATGCTCAGTTGAGAACAAGACAACAACGCTCCGGGGAGAGTCTTCAAGAGTTTGAAGCAAGTGTCGACAGACTGATTAGATTGACCTTTCCTGAAGCACCAGAAGATTTTCGAATAAGGTTTGCGGTGCAGACCTCTCCGACAATCTCCGATGCCACCAATAAATGTCTATTTATTGGTGGCATCGGAGATTGTGAACTTCAGCTAGTGTTACGAACGGCAAGACAACGAAATAGCTCAGAAGCTCTTGTTCACGGCCTAGAGTTTGAAGCTGCCAAGTCAGCGTCCCGCTACATTAATGGGTTTGTGCCATCACATTGCAGTCAGAAGATCTCTGTATCACATTTCCGTTCCGATGGGTGCAGAAAAACAATGTTGTCGGACAAACAGTTCAGAAGCTCAAGATAGTCGCAACGATTTAAAAGGTTGGGAAAAACACAGAAGACCGAAGTGTTACAACTGTGGGAAACGTGGTCATCTACAGGTAGACTGTTGGAAGAAGAAAATACCGAGAGAATAGAGTGGTCGCACCAATTGGAGAAGTAAAGCCCCAGAACACCACACGGTTTCCACGCTAAATAAGATCAGTGGAAACCTGATCGTTAATGGATTTGCGGAAGGTAAACTAACATCATTTACAGTTGACACGGGCGCTACAGTGTCTATTGTGCGCCCTGACTTAGTCAGAAACAGCCAGCCTCAAATTAGCTCTTACACAGTATAGACTGTGACTGGAAGCCCCGTCAAAGTGTTAGGAAAGGTAGACGTACGTGTACGCCTGGGTCTTCTCGAGTTTAGCCACCAAATGTCGTTGCAAACATTGTCGATGAAGTGATTCTTGGCACGGACATTACGTATGCCTACGGATTCGTTGTGGACTTAAGAGAGAATGTCCTGAAGGTTGGCCAAGAGAAGATAAAGCTTTGCAGAGCTAAAATGACAGGGTCTACCAACCATTCGATAAGCAAGTGGCATTGGTCAAAGAAGTCAACGTGTAGTTATAGGAACCCTTCCTATTGCAGGCGGAAATTGAAGAAGAACTAAAAGAGGAAGCTCGAACTAGCGACCACGTTTTCAGTGCTCGTACGACCAAGTTTAAACTCAAGCGCCTATATACAAACCGTTGGTTTTAAAGTCGCAGCATCTCCTGACACATTTACAATTTCGTTCTTAACTTCCGTTGGCACTAAACAAGTTTTAACAAAGTATCATACCACGATGTTTGAGTTTGTCCGTGTTTTTTAAAACACGCATGACACGTCAATTTTAAACAGCTTCTAAACAATTAATAAATTGGTACATACATTTGGAAATTAACAGGAGTTCACATAAAATACAAATGTTGCAGCACACGAAAAATTTTAGTAATTTTAGTTTTACCGCTAGGCCTCAGCTGTCGCTCCGTGAACGTTTCAACTGACCGTCGTAGTGCGAGATTTTTTATAGTTGACATTATTATTTGTTTGGACATATTAACTTGAATTGTTGTACCAGAATGATGTTGTTGAATAACTTGTTGATTACAAACTGATAATTGTGGTTTTTACTGACTTTATTGGTGTCTTGTATTTAGTTTTCCACTGTACCATACGACGATCAGTACGACCGTCATAACAATGTAATAGTGTTACGACGGTCTACTCGATCGTCGTATGGTACAGTGGAAAACTAAATACAAGACATCAGTTAAGTCACTAATCACCAGATTTAATTAATACAGTTACAGAGTTCGTAATTAACAAGAAAATCCCTCACAACAAATGAAATCAAA
This sequence comes from Magicicada septendecula, assembly GCA_034769895.1. Lineage (NCBI taxonomy): Eukaryota > Metazoa > Arthropoda > Insecta > Hemiptera > Cicadidae > Magicicada > Magicicada septendecula. The sequence continues at coordinate 107,939,173 of CM068375.1, forward strand.
ATTATTCACACGCAATAAAATGTCAACTAATATAAGACACACACTTCACTAGTAACCACTTGAACCCACCAGTAATCACCGACAAAATAACTGAACTAAGCCCGCTGCCGCCTTGTATTATACCCCCGCTCACAGACCAGAACATTCCACACTACGCATTATCTCTACACTACGACGTACTTAATTGCGGCCTTGACACAGTCAGTGAGGCTGGCGGCGCCCAGAAAAGTCTCGCAAGCGCATGTTGAAATCACGTACGCCACAGCATTCAGCTGGATTCCAAGAAACACGTAGATTGTTCTGTGATGTCGTAACACTGACCCCTCCGTAAGCCTGTTCGTCCCGAACTGGCAAACCGTCTCTGAAGTAATACTTAGCCAGGCGATCTAGGTGGACGGCCTTGAACTTCCGCTGTCCTTCCTGTTGAATCGGATAAACAACATCGTAGATTTTTTTTACAGTGAATGGTCCTTCCCAGTTATTCTGAAGCTTACGTGAGCGACCACGACGGCGCTTTGGGGAGAACAACCAAACTTGATCTCCTTCTTGAAAACCCACACTATTGCTGCAAGTGCCATAACGGTTGGACGGCTATTGCTTCAGCCGTCCTCTTACCAAGCGATTCATTTCTCGTAGTAGTTTTTCTAATTGCGAGGAATAGTTCTGTGGCTCTTGAGAGTGAGTCCCAAGTAATCATAACATCTAGTACCCAGGAAGACGAATCTCCCGCCCAAACACCAATTTTGCTGGAGTCACTCCCGTTGCGTCATGTACTGATAACTTAAACACCACTGGCTGATCCAAGTCTGTTTGGTTCTTGTCAACAACCTCTTGCGTAACTTCATCTTCAGCAACTTTTCCCCCAAGCGCTTCTAACAACTCAGGAACAAGCAAGAGTCTTGTCTCGACACCCATACTTGACTTTCCAATCACTTCTTTTGTCGTTACACTTATTTGTATCTGATCTGCTCGTTCTTCCTCCATTTCCGCATGCAATAGTGAGGGTTCCTCTTGACCAGACCTGTTGACTTTTTCTTCGGCCAATGGCACTTGCTTAATCAAATGGTTGGTAGACCCTGTCATTTTAGCCATGCAAAACTGTATCTTCTCTTGGCCAACCCTCAGGACATTCTCTCTTAAGTCCACAACTAATCCGCAGGCATTCATAATGTCCGTGCCAAGAATCACTTAATCGACAATGTCTGCAACGAGCATTTGGTGGCTGAACTCGAGAAGACCCAGGCGAACACTTACGTCCACCTTTCCTATCACATTGACGGGGCTTCCAGTCACACTCTGTATTGTACAAGAGCTAACCAGAGACTTGCGGTTGCTGACTAAGTCAGGGCGCACAATGGACACTGTAGCGCCCGTGTCAACTGTAAATGATGTTAGTTTACCTAAGTAACACTTCGGTCTTCTGTCTTTTTCCGATCGTTCAAATCGTTGCGGAGCTCTTGAACTTCTGAATTGTTTGTCCGACAATATTGTTTTTCTGCACCCATCGTAACGGGAATGTGATACTAGGATTTCCTGGCTCCAATGTGATGGCACAAACCCAGTAATGTAGCGGGACGCTGACTTGGTAGCTTTAAACGCGAGGGCGTGAACAAGAGCTTCTGAGCTATTTCGGTGTCTTGCCATTCGTAACACTTGCTGAACTTCACAAACTCCGATGGCATCAATAAATTTCTCCACCGCGAACCTTATTCGAAAATCTTCTGGTACTTCAGGAAAGGTCAATCTAATCAGTCTGTCGATATTTGCTTCAAACTCTTGAAGACTCTCCCCGGAGCACTGTCTTCTTGTTCTCAACTGAGCGTACTACACATCTCGTAAATGTTTGTCACCATACCGTAATTCTACAGCTTTTATGAACGCGGCATAGGTGTTCTGGCTGTCAGGTGGACCTTTCTGTAGTAATTCTGCCGCGGGTCCTTTTAAAGCGAGAACGAGTAAAACTGCCTTGTCTTTCTCTGTCCAATTATTGCGCATGCAGTAGCTTCAAATTGGCGAAGGTATGTTGCCCAATGACTGCTTCCGTGAAAGGTTGGAGCTTTGACATGAACTGTCCCTACTGCAGGTAAACTGACTTTCTCTATTAATTTATTTTCTGTGTTTTCTTCTGTCTTTATCATTGGTACAGTCTGTTCACAAAGTTGTTTTGGTTGTATCTTCAGGCACTGCTCAACCTTCACTTTTAATTTGTCCTCAAGTCTGCAATAGCAGCGCCTGGAAATTTTCCATCATCTAAACTGGCATCCATTGTTTACCGATTAATTACGAATTACACTCGTCTTGTACAAAGTGTCCACTGTTTCCACTGTTAACGGTTCTGTCGCACTTCTGACCCACTGTTACGACGGTCTACACGATCGTCGTATGATAAAGTGGAAAACTAAATACATGACACCAATTAAGTCATTAATCACCAGCTTTAATTATCACAGTTAAACAGTTCGTAATTAACAAGACAGTTTCTTACAACAAATGAAATAAAAATTATTCACACCCAATAAAATGTCAACTAATATAAAACACAATTGTCCCGCCCGAATATAAAACACAACACTTCACTAATAAAAACGTGAACGCATCAGTAATCGCCGACAAAATAACTGAACTAAAGCCGCTGCCGCCTTGTATTTAAACCCCCGCTCACAGACCAGAACATTCCACACTACACGTTATCTCTACACTACGACGTAATTAATTGCGGCCTGGACACAGTCATCGAGGCTGGCGGCGTCCAGAAAAGTCTCCCAAGCGCATGTTGAAATCACGTACGCCACAACATTCGGCCGGATTCCAATGGATCGTTCGAGAAACACTTAGATTGTTCTGTGATGTAAAATATGCTCAATATGTATCCACATCCGAAAGGATAAATCCGTTATTAAGCTGAATAAGTTGAAATGTTTTTATCGTACTCATAAATATTAATTAAATAAAATCACGAAATAAAAACAAAGTGAACTGAAAAAATTGTATTTGTACTTTTAAATACAAATTAAACGTATATAATTATGCGGAAGTTTAATACAGCCACGTTAAATGCTTCACAAATAAATATAATAAAATAATAAGGATAGGTGCCGCAAACTACATGAAATTCTGCTAGATTTGTATCTACATGAGCAAGAAGTCCATACATCTTATAAATGCGTAAATATAGGGATCGAAAACTATTCCGAAACATAATTATCTGTTACAATTTTTGATGTGCCATTTAAAATACACAATACTGTAATCAACTTCATTACTAATGCAATGATAATAATTGTGAAATGTGAGGGTAATTGTCTCTAATGCTACTGAACAAACAAAACTACATTATAATTTAAACAGAGTTTATGTACAAACAGCTTATGAAAATGTTGTGTGTTTATAGCACACATAAATTTATGCATTTAATCAATAACGATTACTGACTGGTCGTTGTGTAATGATTATTATCTCCGTTTTACAATTTTACAACTTGCTGGTCTCGTAACGCAATGGCAACATAATCGTGCGGGTGGCGACAATGTGTAACTATTAGGAGGTGTACTCCAGTAACCATTGTATGTGTATGCATTACGTAATGGCTAGAGGCTTTGTGCTGCATACGCAACCGCTTGTAAACACGCCAACAACAGACGTGTACAACACAAATCAAAACAACGCTAACCAAGTTATGAAACTCTGTGTTTGTGTACAACTGAGAGACTGCTACTGTATACACCGTTCCATCATCCCTAATGATGTCTGCTTCTGCTGTTCCAGTCATCTTTTCTATTCCTTTTTTCTCATTGCCCTATTTGATTTGTCTTCATTTGTACAACTATAACTTTTACTCTACTGTAATCTTCTATCTAAATCTTTTCTGAATCTTAATTTTTCTTAACAGTTAATCCCTTCATTCTCTGAAAAACAACCCCCTCCAATTTATAACGTGACAATTTATCAAGTACATGACAATTCTATTTCTTGTTTATACCTTTTTTAAATACATTATAGCCATTTATAACAAATTAATAAGGTCAAAGGAGAGTCACAATGTTAATAATGTGCAAAAAGCAAAAAACGGAGGACTCGTTAAGTTGCCCTCTGGATCCTTTGGATCAGGCATCGAGTCATTTTTCTCAGTGTAATACTTCAGCGTCAGCCTGCAAATTTCTTTACAAATGGCTGTTGGATGGCTTTGTGGCGTGTTCGTTTTTTGAACCTCTTTGCTCAAGACATATTTGTGTTGGAATTTTTTCTTAAATTTGGAAAATGTCAAGTGCAGATACTTATATTCATTCTCCCAAAGTTACAAACGCACTCAGACATAAGTAAACACACAAGCAAAGTAGTGATTTTTTTCACTTTCTCATAAAATCTTCTTTGTTAGCGTGTGTAACAACAAGAGCTAGAGACGCTATTCTTAAGACGTAAGTATACCATCAGTTGATAGTATTAGAAGATGTAAGTTTTCTGTCTGGCGTGGAATCTTTAGTCTTACCAAAGACCTTGTCTTCTCACACGTAGAAAGGACAAGTACATATTCTAGTCATACATGAAACTAATTTTAGTCAAATCTACGTAAGATAATTTTTTACCTCAAGGTTGAAAACGTGACTATAATAACTGTAAATGACTATACACTATTTCCGTTCTTAGTTCAATACTGATGTAAACAACCAGGCGTCGTACATCTGAAACGCTACATGCTGCTTAAGTTAGAGGCTTGTCACACTAACAGAAGCACTACAGACAGGGTACATACAACGTTGATACTGTATAACAACATGTTAATTGTAATAATTTTTACAATCCGAACCAAAGTAAAATGTGAATGACTGTATCAGACCGAAAATGAAACATTTTATAAGACCTTGTTTTGTCACACTGAGAAAGGGCAAGTACTTTTTCTAGTTACAGATGAAACTAGTTTTAATCAAATCTACGTAAGATAATTTTTGATCCCAAGGCTGTAAATGTAACTGTACCAACTGTAAGTGTCTATCCATACCTGTATAACGTAGCATTACACACCTAGATATATCACGCCTGATGGTAGTGTTTCTTTCATCTAATTATATTCAATCTGCAAGTTTGTTTCCACATCATTTATCCATGTGTCTCGTGGTGTTCCACGAGTTTTTTTTTTGTCTCTACTGCTTGAAACCGCCGTCTTCCTTATCACATATCTCAATAATTCTAACTCCGTGTACTTTTATTATTCTAATAACGTTCGGTTCCTTGAAAAGTAATTTTAATTGCTGTTTGACCTTTACTCTCAACGCTCATTTGCGTTTATGCTTCAAATACATTATCCCTTTCTAAGGAACAGTTACTACACCCGTATTTCACTACAGGCACAACTAACCTGTAAATACTTAATGTAGAAATAAGGGTTGGTGAAATATTAGTATACAGTTCCATTTCATAGTAATTAGGACAATGTGTACTTATAAGTATTAGCATTGTCTGAATTTGTACTGTTTGTATTGTTTTTCTTCTGTACATTGCGTCGTTGTGTTCGTGTATTCAACAAGTGTGTGTGTTGAAGATAAAATGTTCAACATATTATGTCTAATTCATTTACGTTTGCAGCTAGGTCGTGTGATTTGAATTTTAGTTACGTCCAAGCACTACGACAAGTATGAAAAAATATTGGAGAGAGAAGAGAGTGTAATGAAATGAAATGATTATTAAAAAGTTTACTAAGAATTAAATGATCGAATATTTGAAGACAATAAACATTCTAAAATATGCCATTAAGTATGTATGTGCACTGTCAGTATTTACACTTATCACTAAGTAAATACAAGTATTAATTTGAATTAGGCCTGCATGATTATGTTCTTATAATTTTATTATATTTATTTGCGAAACACTTAACTGAATTATATTAAATTGTATATAATAATATAAAATTTATTTGTGTTTAGAGGTACAATTGAACTTTTTCAGTTAACATTGTTTTTATTTCATGATTTTACTTTATTTATTTCATGAGTTATGCTAACAACAATTCAACTTAATCAGCTTACTAAACGAATTCATTCTTCCGAATGTGGATACACACGGAACATATTAAATGTAATTGTAGTTTATTATAATAGCTTTTCTATTATTATAACGTTAACACTTTTTAATGAGTACAACTTCAAAGTTTTTGAGTATTCTCAACTTGTTAGTTATTTATCCGAAGATTTGAGTAACGTTTTAGATTGAATGATAAAGGGTGTGAATGTTTCATGTGTCAAGTGATTAATATCTGCAATTTGTGGTAACTTAACTATAACAGAAACGATAACTGCTACCAAATGTTACTCTACTCAATCAATTACGACAAACGTGTTTAGAGAGACCTTTGTACGAAGTAAGCACTCCCTTAATGCGCTGATAATTACTAAGTGGTAACAAACGGAACATGCACTTACAAAACTAGAGAAGACAAGAAAAATAAAAGTTCTATTAAATAATTTTTTTAGTTACATTCAACGCTACTGGTCTTAGTATCAACTCGTTTTTACATTAACAACAATATTTTGTTGACAATATGATGGAAATCAAATAAACCTTTTCCTCGGTACGGTTAAACCAAAGCCCGATGAATGTGCTGTTTTATTTTGCACACCAATTTCCGAATCCCCATTCATAATCGACAACCCTCCATGAGGAATACCTGGCTGCGCTAGTAGTTATATGTTTCGTGGATTTGACACTACAGAACAAAAGTTCTTTAAGGGTTTTTGAGGACTTGCAATGGACATTCTAACTGCATATGGAATTTAGCAGATAACAAAACATGGGATAGCATGCATATAAAGACGCTATATGAATTAGTAGAGGTTGCAGATTTGAACATTGTACTGTAAATAAGCTGATAAGGATCATTGTAAAAACTGTTAGTTTTAAGTATTTTTAGACCTGCAAACAACTTTTAGTGTAGTGAAATGGTGGGTAAGGATACTTAACCGCGTGTATACTGTGCGTGTGCGAGGGTATGCAATTTTTTACGGGATATTCATAAAAATCACGTTTATTTAAATGATGAGATACTTTCGAGATACGGGAAATTGTAAGATAGGACTTACAGCAGAATATTCATAATAAAAAAACCTAACGAACGTCAGTGTTAGTTTAAAAACATTAATAACTAATTGTATGCGTTTTGTAAGTAAACAGGTTTTGTAGCCATTTTTACAAAAAAAATCGGTCGTGAAATATTTTAGGTTTTTTGAAAAATAATTATTCTGTTCCAAAACCTTTTTATACAGGAAATCTATTATCTGTAAGAAAATCGTGAGAATGGGTTACCGAAGAACAAATCAAATTACAAAAAATTCAGTGTCACAAATAAGACTCTGACATACAGATCAGTCTTTCTTAAGAATCGATAACGAGTGAACGATGCCCTAGTCCAGACGTTTGGTCTGCCGATCGCGACGAACGCAAGATAGAAAATTCCTGTTGAGTTACTCCGATAATTATTATAATTGAGTGCCTTCCGCGAAAGTGCAAGATATTCAGGCTAGGATACATTTTAGAACGTTAAATTTACTGGAGTAAGTTCAATACACCAGGTATATTTGGTATATAATAATACCGGTAACAGTATCGGTTGGTGGTGTGAAATTGTATGTAACCGTGCCCGCGAGAGATATCTATACCCCCGAATGTGACTCTGAAACGAGACAGAGTAAATTAACCCACGTCTTCATCGAGATATGTTTAACCCGTCGTCTGAAGGATCTGCAGTCAACCTCAAATGGAAGTGAACTTATATTATGTAAACAGCCATAAAAGCGTATTCAAAAGAAAGACATTATATCAGTAAAGACTTTATAGCTTAAATAAGACAAAAGAACTTTCTAAACATTAGTTTATTTTACTGTATAGAAAGGAAATTTTAGTATGTGTTACGAAGGCCGAGAGAGAGAGTTACTTTTTTTACAAACTGTATTAAAAGCAAAATAGAGTGCCAGGAAATGATAGCATCATTAATAAATGCAATTTATTCTAATAACATATATCTCCACTACTTATTCTATGCGACACCTATACACTGCGGGTTACAAATTATATTTTACGGTCAATGTTATTGCAGGTAAATGTAAATAAATTGTAAGAATTTTAAGTACTGAATGGTGGACTACGAAGAAAGAGAATAACGCCTTTAGGAATGAAATTTACATGTGTACGCTAATGTATCTGCGCAGGCAGAGGGTTTTACTACGTCTCCACATTAAATCAATATGAATTGAACTGCTTTTACGGTCGTTTACAGTTACAGCAAATGTTTTGCTTATAATCGGAAATGTACTTAGTATCCTGCGAGACAGTTATTATCGAATCCTGCAATTTTAGTCATTTTGATTGCATCCGATTCGCAGTCGCTTGATTTGGTCCGCTTTATACGCATTATAATTCAGCAATCTACGTAATAACCTACAGTGCGTTCTTGATCTTCGTTGAACAAATGCAACGTGTAACCAAATATAACATTACATTTAATTGCACTGAAACCTTCGTTGAAAAGTTTTTGGTTGACACAGAGTTTCGTCGCTAAAAATATGTAGTTTTTGTGATTGAACAGCCTAATAATGTTATCTTTTGTACTTCTACACCATGGTTGTCTAAAGGATTTCCTTTCCCTTCGTTAGAGATCAGTAAGTCTTTTTGGGCACCCTCTCTTTCTCTCTCTAGGAAGTTTCCATATTTGACTTTGTTGTGTTATGTTTGCTTGTTCATACCGACCAAATGCGTAAACGAGGTTTACCCTTTAGAGTTTTATCTATTAGAACACAGTTTTACACTACAGTTATAGAGCTTGCTTTACCGATAGTCTTCTTCAAAAGTGTATCCATCCAGAATAATAGAACGTTTCAAATAGAGCTCGCTGGGATTACACATGCAACACTAATGTTGTTACAATTGATATTCTTCCTATTTATTTAGATGTCAGTTTCGTGTGGAAAATATACTGATATTTAGACTGTGGCATTTTAAAACAAAAATTCTTGTAAACACGACTTATCATTTTAGCGATTTTAGTAAAAATGTTTTAAAATAACATTTGTAAAGAGCAAGTTTAAGCTTGATAATAAGCATGAAAATTATTAGAATAAATCTTATTTTCGTTTAAACACGAGAAATCTGGATAGTTTAGTAGTAACTATTTTATGGTCTTGTACACAGCGGTTCACAAACTCAGTTCCGCAGTTATAAGTACTATAATTTGTAAAATGAATTTATTATCTGCGTGTCTATGATAACTTGATCGTCAGCACAGAATGACGTATTGTTAAACACACATTTACACAGCTGTACCCCAGGGATTACTTTTAAGCTCCACTGTCTAATTTAAATCTTCAACATACAAATTAAATGTGACAGGTGATAGACGTCAACCTTGTACTTTTAGTATAGATTAACTGTAGCGGTTCAGAATACTTAATAACCTTCTGTATTCTCACGGGCGAGTCGTGATATATATTGTTACGACGGTTTCACGGATACGACGTATTGTCTGAAACAGAATACAGACACCAATGAAGTCAATAAATACCAGCTTTCGTCACAAATAACAATTTGAAGTCAACAATGTACTCTCATACAATAATTCAAGTTATATTTGTCCCGACGCAATAATAATGTCAACTACTAAAGTTCCGCACTAACTATAACACAATAATCGCTTTTCACTAAGCCTCAACAATCACTTGATCCGCACTCTACAATCTCGTCAGTTGCAACTTACTTTTAAACCGGCCGGTGTTGCTTATAAGGTCCAACAGGTGCTCCAGAATAATTTTTCATTTTTTGGCGGCAATTTTCATTCTTATAAGAGGCATTATAAGAATGCCTCTTATAATACGCTATTACTCGTTCATCACCGTTTTGCACTTGAGACAAAACTGTTCCTAGGCCAGTGTGGCTTGCATCTGTGTCTAGATTCTGAGCGCGTCGTTCTGGACTTTGTCGAGCCTCTTCAGGTTATTGGAGCTTGCAAGGGAGGTTACTTCGCTGGCGTAGTCCATGGTGGGTCTCACGTATGATTTGTATGCGGTTGCTAGCACATCTTGGGTACATCCCCATTTTGTCGCTGCTAGCCGTTTCAATAAGCTTATGCGCTTCCCTCCCCGCTCAGCGGTTTCCTGGATGTGGCTGTTGAATGTCAGTTTTGTGTCTAGCTTGACGCCCAGGTATCTCGCAATCGAAGTTTCAGGCAGGTTAGTTCCTTTATACAGAAGTTCGATTTTTGGAGGTTTAGTAGAGAGGGTAAAAAGTTGAAAAACCGTTTTATCAGGACTTATTACCATTTTGTTGCTGTCTGCCCAGGTTGCGACGTTTTTTAAAACAGAGTTGACTACTGATTCAAGGTGGGAGGTGCTGCTTGTAGTTGCCCACAGGATGACATCATCTGCGTATAGAAGACAGGATATTCCAGGTATCTTATTGATCGCTGTTGTTAAGTCATTGATCATAATGTTGAAGAGCAGACAGCTGATTACTGCGCCTTGGGGTAGTCCTTGTCGCTGTAATTTGTACTTAGAAGTGGTATTAAAGAATTTAGTTCTGATGTAGCGTTCGGTTAGAAAGTTTTTTATCCATGTGAGCATGTTGTTCTTCACTCCGAGCTCTCTGAGTTTGTATAGAAGTAGTGCGCGCCAAACTTTGTCGTACGCAGCCTTGAAATCGATTAACACAGCCAGTGTCGATTGTTTTCGATGGAAGCCGTCTTTAACCGCCTGAGTGAATTTAACTATTTGGTCTATTGTAGATCGATGTTGACGGAATCCTGCTTGAGCATCGCTGATTGCACCACTAGACTCTAGGAAAGTTCTTAGTCTGCGTTCCACCATCTTTTCCGCTATTTTGCAGCACACGCTGGTTAGCGAAATGGGCCTGTAGCTGCTCAGTTACTCAGTTTAACTTGCGTAGTTAAGGGCTCGTTTACACGGTTCAAGTTTACTAGCTTCAAGTACTTCAAGTCAAGTAAACTTGACATCTGAATTCGGTCTACATGGGGAAAGTGGAAGCGTCAAGTACTTGAAGCCACTACATTCATTTTTGTTTGAAATGTTTAGTAGAAAGGTGCGTAGTATTGCAGTTAAAATACCTATAAAGGTCTCCACTTGCAAGATATCGTAGTGTTATTTCCAGCTTTGTTCTTAAGGGAATTTCATTTCTCATAGTAGTATTTGTTCTACTTATTTTTGCTTCAACGTTTCCTAATAGCTCCTCAAATTTCTATACTGTCATCCTTAGATGAGTTTTGTAAGACGAAGGATCTTCATCTGCCAACTCGCGTAACAGTGTTGAAGAGGTACCATACATTTCCCTTTTAGCTATCCATGTTCTCACCCACCTCCGAGTTCGCTTTCTCTGTCTGTTGACATTTTCCGTTGTATCATCGCGTAGATTTTTGCACAATAAGTTCACTATAGTCACTTTGCTTAATATTCAAAAAAAGTCATATTTTCTGTATATAGCAAGAAACTCGTGTATATCATTTGCATTCCACTTACAGGCCGTGAGGCGAGTGATGAAACTGTCTATGCGCGTAGGAGGGGAGGTAGCAGGTTGGGGAGACACTTCCCCTCACGGAGACCTAAGCCAACTGATGGGTTGTTGTCCCTAGCCGCTGTCCCGCGCATGCGCATTCTTTCTCTTTGCCACTGCGCACCACCAAGACAGTTTCATCACTCGCCTCACGGCCTGTACTCATGTTAATATTAAAATTAATGACTTTAAAATATTTTTACGAGAACTGCAGAATCACCGCACAGAGAAAACAATACACTAAAAGCCGACTGCGCACTGAAGACGTAAGACCGATTCCCTTGACTGCTTGAAGGCAAGTAGTCAAGGAGCCGTCTAGACGGAGACAGTAGGGCGGTAAAGTGAGTCACGTGACTTTCAAGTGGCAAAAAACTTGACGCTAGCCCAACTCTACTTTCCACTGTCCGGACAGTGGAAAGTTACTTTCCACAACCGTTTACACAGGGATATTTTAAGGAAAGTAGCTTGACTATAAGTGCTTGAAGCCAGTAAATCCTGAACCGTGTAAACGATCGTTAAGAGTGCTCTCAAACAGTATGAGAGCTACTTGAGAGTGCACGACGTTGACAAAGACTTGCACCTGCTCGACTAGCCGAGAAACGTGTAGAACTATTACGTAACTACGTTTTGAGAGAGTTACGTGATTGTCTTTGCACTGCCCGTTCCCAAAGCCTCTTCGTCCTGAACTGGTCAACCGTCTCTGAAGTAATTCTTGGCCAGACGATCTAGGTAGACGACCTTGAATTTCCACTGTCCGTTCTGCTGATTTCGGTAGACAACATCGTTGATTCTCTTTTTCACAGTGTAAGGTCTTTCCCAGTTAGTTTGAAGTTTAGGTGAACGACCACGACGGCGCATTAGGTTGTACAACCAAACCTACTCCCCTTCTTCGAAACCCACACTATTTCTACGAATTTCATACCTAGTTTCCATTTCATCACTGACTATCTTCAGCCGTCCTCTTATCAAACAATTCATTTGTGCCAGTTGCTTTTTTAATCGCAAGGAATAGTTCTGCGGCTCTTGGAACTGCGTCTCGGGTGATTCGAGGATCAAGTCTCCCAGGAAGACGAATCACACGCCCAAACACCAATTTTGCTAGAGCCATGCCGGTTGTGAACTGATGTCCTATACGCCACTAGGAATAATGGTATACGCCGGTCCCAGTCTGGTTGGTTCTCGTCAACAATCTCTTACAAATGCTGCTCAAGTGTCCCTTTGAACCTCTCAACCACTCCTTCGGACACAGGATGGAGAGGCGTTGTCCTGGTCTTTCGAATTTCGAGTAGAGGCATATTTCTTTAAATACTCCTGACTCAAAATTTGTCCATTGATCCGTATGGATTTCCATAGGTACTCCATAACGACAACAGAAATTGTGAACTAACAGTGGGAACCTCCTAATTTGGAATTGCATAAGATTTCATCCACTTAGTAAAATAGTCGCCAATAACCGTGATGTACCCGTTTCTATTGTTAGTAAGTGGGAAAGGTCCAGCAATTTCTATGGCAACTCTTTCGAATGGCAGTCCAACGTTACACTGTCTCATTTTCCGCCTGCTCTGGAGTGTGGACCCTTGCTTTCAGCACATATTTCTCTTTTCCGACACCATTCCTCTACGTCGTTGCGAAGATGAAGCCAATACAATCGTCTCCGTATTTTGTTCAGTCTTATTAACCCCAAGAAGACATCCAGACTTTCCATGATGCATTTCCTTCAAAACAGATTGCACTTTCCTTTGGAAAACTATCAGCTGCATGACCACGTCTCGTCCATGTGCACTTTCCCAAGATCTCATCAATCCGGTCTCCAAGGTTAGAGATTCCCATTGTGCCCAGTAGATCTTCAGCACTTAGGAACCATGGCAGATATCTTGCCAATCCGGGCGGCGACCTTTCTCTTTTGCCACCAAGATCGGTTCAATGTCTTCATCAGTCATCTGTTCTTTTAGAAAATCTAGTGTCGTCCAGACGCCTGCCAAGAAATCTGCAATGATGGCTTGAACATATTCACATGCGTTATGTTCTTCCTTTCTGCGGCAATACAGTCGTCGGGATAAACTGTCTTCGATTACCATGCAGCCGCCCCCGCCAATGGTGTACCTTAAAGTTGCACTTTGCAGACGTTTGATCTACCTTGCCAACTGCCCTTCCGGATTTTTAAATCTCAAAAGTCATGTAAGTGTGGCTTGGTCGGTGCGTAGTGAAAACTCTCTTCCATTGAGGTATTTTTGGAATTGTTCCAAAGCTCGGACGATAGCCATAAACTCTTTCCTCGTAACGCAATAATTTCACTTCGGTTTAGAATGCCTCTTATAATACGCTATTACTCGTTCATCACCGTTTTGCACTTGAGACAAAACTGTTCCTAGGCCAGTGTGGCTTGCATCTGTGTCTAGAATGTACTTCGCTTTGAAAGCTGAGAAATCAAGAATAGGAGAAATAGAATAATAATCAAGAATAATCAAGAACAATGCAATTTTTAAAGTCCTGAATGCCTAATCACACTTTTTCGACAACAGAAGGTCCGTTTATTTTCTGTTAGTTCATGTAGTGATTTAGCAATAGTAGCGTGTCCTTTTACAAAACGTCTGTAATATGAGCTTAACCCCAGGAAACTGCAAACTTCGTGTTTACTTTTCGCAACTGGCCAGTCTCTTAGGGTGTCTACTTTATTGAGATTCGTACTAATACCCGCAGCTAAGACTAAGTGCCCCAAATACTGTACTTCCTTCTGGAATAGAGAACACTTCTTCAGGCTGGCTTAGGTTCAGTCGAGCACCGCGAATTCTAGTTAGAACCTCCTTAAGGTTTTCCAAATACTGTACTGTGTAAAAGTCCTTCCGACAAGTGTAACATCGCCTACATAAACAAGGCACGTTTTCCATGTCAGGCCTTGGAGGATCAGATCCATCAATCTTTCAAACGTTTCTGGTGCATTACATAGTACAAATAGCATAACTTTCAAATGGAAGATCCCACTTGGGGTCGAGAAAGCTGTCTTTTCCTTATCTTCTTGATGAAGACTTACTTGTAAATATCCACTCTTTAGGTTAAATATTGTAACGTAAATAGCAAACAGGTCGTTCTATCTAGTAAACTTTATTTATTCCTTCTAATCTTTGTTGGTTGTTTTGTTTAAAAAGTGTTAAAAGAATAGTCGATTGGATTAATCCAAGTTAAATAAAAGGTGAATTGTTTATAACAATTCAAATAATTCGCAATCGCCAAGCGGAACTAGACCTAGCCGTTGACCTCGAATAGTGGCGGTACGATTTTATAATTTACCTAACACCTTTTGTTAGAAACGATGTTTATATTTCCTATGTTTTATTCAACTTTATTACAATTATTGAAATGAATTGAGTTACTCTCAGTTATCGCGTTTAGGTAATAGGATCTTGCTATAGCGTAGAGTTCTTCTTTCGAGGTTAGTCGACTTACCGTAATTTCCGTGGAGTTACGTTTTATTTAAGATGTCGTAATTGTTCAAATCTTTCTTTATTGTAATTAAAATTCTTTTTATTTTTATTTTATTTCAATAAAAGACAGTTTTAACCTGAATTAGGAAAATTGTTTTCACTTATTTTCAATAATTACAATTCTGTTTATGAAAAGATCGATGTTACACAACATCGATATCGATTCTTGCTTTCCGTTTTGACTCTAAATTAATTCCATATAATATCTCAGTTCGGGGTTCTTGAGACTGATATTAAAGTTCAAAATGTCCACAACGAAGTACTACACATTACAATTGTTTAATCTTTATAGATTAATAATAACAAATTTAAATATAATACAGTATGACAAAATAATAATTCATTTCATTTTACTATAACAAGGTGTCATGGCGTCTACCCAGAGTTCAAATTAACAAACAACAAGATGGCCGCTTGTTGTTCAACTAACTCCATGTGAAAATGTCTTCACCCTCAGTTTTTACAAATAAAATAAATTACGCAAAATGTTCACTGTGTTTATATTAGATATTGTTTTATTTTGAGTAGTGTTATTGAAGAAAAGTTTTAGTTGATGTATCTTGGTGTTGTGAAGTTGTAACTGTGATATTATAAAAGGTTAAACCGCACTCAATTGGACCATTTATTCAGTTTTGGTTTCTTGTTTAATATATTATTTTTTTTCTTCTTTTAAATTATAATTATTTTATTATATCTTCATTTCTTCCACTTCATTTAGATTTTAGGTTTTATAATTTTTCACTTTTTTCTTCTATTCAGATCTGATTCTTTGTTATACTTTGTTACTCTGGACAGCACAGAGATGACCTGGATACTTTAGTGTCTAACAATAGAATAATGATTTTTTCTTTTTCTTTCAACTGGCTTGACCAAAATTAGCAAAATTCCCATTGGTCAATACAGTTGAGTTCAAGTGTCACGTGACCCTTATTATATAAAATTTACAATTTTTACTTTTCTACTCCAAAATTCTCCCTACTTAATATTTAATAAACCATAAATCAGGTTAACACCATGATATTCCTAATAAAAATACAATTATTTTAAAATCCTACAAGATATATGTGAGTGCCCTAATAGTTAATTTAGAAATTTACAAAATGCTATCTCATGATCATTTATATTAGTTGTGGCACTTCCCAAATTATATTATTATGTTAAACTATTAAAAGGTTGTAGTTAACATTTCATTAGGGCCTATTTTAGTACTTTTATCATCTCTTATTAATTTACATAAATGTGATTGCTTACTTTTGATTTACAATAATTTTTTTTGTGTAGTTATTGGACTATTACTAATTAATACTTCCTCATAGTATAATGTTTCAATTTCTAATATTATGTAGCCTTTTGGCCTTTCACATTTTTGGCTAATTATAATTATTTCCTGATATTACATACAAACATTAACATGAGACAAACATTAAAACCATTTTATGCCCATATGGTTAAGACTCTAATTCACTAAATCATATCAAATTATTGTATAAAAACATTTTACCTAGCTTATACAACAATAACAACTTGTTTTTTATAACTTGTTAAACTATTTTTATTAATTACTTCTTACTACTATCAACAAGTTGGGACATATTATTTGCAATGGAAATAAATCCTAGCATTTTCCCTTTAATTATCATTAGTAACAAAATAGGGAATTGTTAGTAACAAAAGGTTAAAACTTAAAAGTATTCTTTGAACATTAAACATTTTATTTACATTACTATTAATGTTACCTTTCATTTATTTACATTTTATTACCTTTAAATGAGTAGTTATTTCTAAGGTATATTGAATACCAGTCCCTTCACACTTTACATTGTCTTTTCCTTTAATCACACATTGTTTTTTATTTGTGACTATATTTTGGTTCACTGGCACTGACACTAATACTCACAGTCCTATCTGTATATTTAGTGACTATTATTTCACCATTATCAATGTATTTCATTACAGATCGTCTTTATCACATTTTATCATTACTAATATAATTAGTTATTTCTTACAAGTTTAACTTACATTTTATTTTATCCTACCTTGTATTGCACTCATTGTGGTCATTTGTCATTTTAAGTTTAATAACTACGTGGATTAGTTTATTCAGGGTGTTTTATGTTGGTTTTAAATTGTAATTTGGAGTCTTCCATTTCGTCGCGTTACAATATGGAAAAACATTGAGCTCCAGACAGAGTTTTGAGTGTATCGGTGTTGTATCCCCGGTATTGTTTGATGTTGTACAAGATCTTTCCTATGACTGGCCCCAAACTACAAAAGTATTTTTAAATTCATGTAAAGCGTCTGATTTCTGTTACCTCTCTACTTGAGAGATCTTCAGAAGACCTGTTCAACATTCCCGAAGCTCCTCTTGTAATTTTTAAGTGTCCGAAGCACGGAACCTTCGTTGCTTATTTCCGTTTACCCAGGCCGCAGAAAACATTTTACCTAGGTGCGTATTGCTTAGTAAAGTGACAGCTTGATCCAAAATATTCGCCACTCTATAGTTTTGTCAGGTTTTATTAAACTTCTGGCAATTAGTATGCCCGGTATGCTGACTACCTGCGGTTCAAGTATAGAGCACTGGTTGTCCCCCCCCTAGTATCTACGTCGGTTCTAACCATGATGAATTTTTCGGAGTTTGGCGGGATAGTTACGACCACTTGACTTATCACGTTCATTGGTTTTCTGACAAATTTGTTGTGGATAGCATTACCTCTCTTTCATGATTCTTAAATCATTGTTTTCAAAGTCAACTATAAAACCAAGCGCATTTATAGTGTACACGTCAAACATTACTTCCTCCACATTATATGCAAAAAGTACTTGGTGATCAAACTCAAGTCGACCGAGGCGTAGGTGTATCTCCACTTTTCCAAAAACTTTTACAGGCCTTCTAGTAGCAGTTCTCAAGATGCGAGAGCACCAGTTTGGCTTGAGAGTTTTCACCACATCAGGGCTTGCAATCTCAACTGTGGTACCTGTGTCAACTGTAATCGAGATCGGCTTTCTTGAACGAATTAGGTAAGTATCAAGCTCCCGCTATTTTTCTGAAGTGTAGGAATTGCGTATTATCTAGGGGCTTCGTTCCTCCAGTTAGTCAGCACACGCCCCGTTGTACCGACTACTGCTCGTTTGTCTGCTGCTGAACTATAACCCGACAATCTCGTTGTAGATGTTCAGGTTTCCCACATTTATAACACTTCGGTCTTCCATCGTTTTGTGACGATTTAAATTGTGACAATTAAAAAAAAAAATAAAGAAATAAAAAATTTTAAGTTGCGAACAATTAACCATTTAAATCTCACAATGATAATAAAAAACATGTAGGTACTAAGTGTGAATGGAAGTAGTAATTAATAAGGGCAAAGAAACGGTAAAGAAAAGACATATTGTAAATAATTATTATTGTCGCATTTAACCCTTTGCTTGTTATCAGGCGCCTACCTGTTGATACCGGACTCGACATGTTTACCGAGTCTTCTGTAATTAAAATAATATAGAAAAATAATGTTAATAATTAAAGAATCTGAAGACACAGATAGTCACGAAAACAACTAATTTAAATGATGTATTTTTATCTAGCGATAGTTTGTATAAATAAAAAGTTTTATTTAGAGAGAGACCGGGACTATATTCTCGCGGAATAAACACCCCACTATCTATTGTCCTGTACCAGTGGTAGCGTACGAAAAATCTCTCTCTCGCTATGACGACTCCAAGCAGTGCACACGCACGAGCGAAATGCTCTGTTAAAATGTTATGTGATTGGTTATTAGTTTGGATTAATTCTTATGTATTTTACTAACTGCTATAAAAGAGTGTAATATGTAACGTTAAGAGAAAGAAAAATTAAAAAAACGTTGTAACAAGAAGAAATATGTGACAACCAATAGTACGAGTGTTAATAACTATAACAGCTATCTTCTTCGATTGACGACTCTCCACAACATCCTGCCTGGAGACATGAATCATCAGAATTACAACTCTAGTAGACCCGACCGATAATGCAGTTCGAGACTTCTGAGAATCAACGAGTACCTGTGTAGAAGGCCCACTCTATCCTGCAGACGTTTAAGCCGTGAACAACTGAGACCAGACCTAGACGAGGACGACGCTCTTAGGATTCCCAAGATGTAACCATATGGAGGAGACTTCTACATCCCAAATTAAAGGTGACTCGATAGCACGTCTATCGAGGAATAATAATAATAGTAATTGTAACACAATACTCTCTTAAAGAGACTTTCAGAGACGATTGACTTTATAAGAATATAAAATTTCAAATCTAAGAATTTAATTGTAACTATTCAGGCTTCTTGCAATTGTAACAGTTTAGATTTTAACGTATCGTAGTATAATTAATACCATTCTTCAAATGGAATAATAATGAAACTTAAAAGTAAAAGTAAAAGTAACAGTCTTGCAAGCTAATATCTTGAATTGAATATAATTAATTTTTAAAGTTTAAAGACTAAATACCAAATGGTTACCCGGATCCGGGGAAAAACTAAATATAATTTGTTGTGATCCCACAGTCTATATAAAGCAATTTAAACAAGTTAATAATTTAATTAGTAATGTAATGGGATCTGTTTTTGAGTAAATGTCATTTGTTTTATTTTAAATGTTTAATAAAGGGAAATCTTCTTGTTGCACACATATACTGAGTACATAATATCAACAGTTTTCCCTTCCATGATTCCTTTTATATTTACTGTGTGTTGTTCTGTTTAAATTTCAGCTCGTCCCGAATAAGGCAGCCTGAAGTAATTGGCCGAACCAATTACTTTGGGTTCCCTCTGTTATAACTCAAGAGAAGAGGTTATAGTTTCTTACTTTATTCTGTGGCGCCGACCGTAGGGTCTCTGTTCCTTGTTCTTCCCCTTCATCGTCTGTGCCGTCGCAATCTTTTAGCTCGCACTTTATGATTGGCTCAACCAGACGCTGAGTTGTTGGCCTCAAATTGTAAATCATGTACCAGGCCGACCACACTATTCTGGTGTCTTGCCATTCGTAACACTTGATGTAGTTTATTATATCTGACACTATCAGTAAATGTCTGCATCACAAACCTCATTCAAAAATCGTCTGGTGCTTGAAGATAGGCCAGTCTAATTAGTCTGTCGATGCCTGCATCAATCTCGTCAAGACTCTCCCTGGAATGCTGTTGCCTTGTTCTCAACTGAGCGTAGTACACACCTCGCAAACGTTTATCACCATACCGTAATTCTAAAGCCTTTATCAATTCGGCATATGTGTTCTGGTTGTCAGGTGGCACTTTCCGTAGTAGCTCTCCCGCAGGTCCTTTTAAAGCGAGAACGAGTGAAACTGCCTTGTCTTTCTCCTTCCAATTATTCCACTTACGAGCACTACGAACATAAATAAAGGATTTCTTTTATATACAAAGAGGTATATCCCTCTGTGACCAATCCAATGAGACGGGCTACATTTTTATACCTTATATGCCGAAGATATGATTCGCCTATAGAAGCTATAGGCCTATGACTTTGTCATTTCACAATTCTTTTTTTTCATTATATTTAAAATTTTATTTAGGCCTACTTAATTCTCTACTATCTACGATTTCTTATGTTTTAAATTCTTCTATTTTTTAAATGTTTCGTCTTTTTATATACTTATTGGTTATTATATTTCATTCGCTATATTTTTAACTAAATTACTAAATACATTTACAAACTTAAATACACACACACACACACACACCAAATGTCTGGATCAGGGCACCGTTATCGATTTCGAAGAGGATTTCGAAGAGAATATCGATTTCGACTGATCTGTATGTCAGAGTCTTATTTTTGGAACTAAATTTCTTGTAATCTGATTTGTTTGTTTGGTCACCTCTTCTCAGGATTTTCTTACAGCTAATATACGTCATGTGTAAGAAGGTTTCGGAACAGAACATTTCTTGTTCAAAAAATCTGAAATATTTTACGGTCGATTTTGTGGGCTACAAAACTTACTTACAAAAGGCGTACACTTAGTAATTGATTTTTAGAATAAATATTGTCATTTGTTACGACTATTTTTATTATAAACAATTTGATATAAGTCCTATCTTAAGATTTTCCATATCTTGAAAGTTATTTAAATTAATGTCATTTTTATGAATACCCCGTAAAATAATTACGTACCTCGCACACATATACTATACACGGGGCTAAGTATCGTTAGGCACCATTTCACTGCACTAAAAGTTGTTTTCAAGTCTAAAATTACTTAAATATAACACTTTACAATGTTTCTTATCAACTAATTTACTGTGTTCGAACCTAAAATCTCTACTAATGCATATAGCGTCCTTATATATATATATATATATATATATATATATATATAGATATAGCAGCCCATCAGTTTAACCAATACCCCATAGAAATTAGCTGTGATTGTAGAACATTTTTGATGCAGAATAATTCGCCATCAGATCGGTGTTGAAAAATCGATGACGTTGAACTGATGCCCTAAATTGAAGAAAATATATACAAACGTTTATACAAGTAACAATTCACCCATCAATTCAAACTCGTTTTATACACTTTTACTCGTTATGTCTATGTATATATATAAACTTTGTATATATGAATCTACATAATTACGCTCAGAATCTTGATGGCTTATCTTAATATAAAATAAAAGTCATTGTATATATGTATGTATGTATGTATGTTCCACATCTCCTCCTAAACCACTGGACCGATTTCAACCAAACTTGGCACAAATATTTTACGCAACGAGAGAACCAACATAGGACAGGTGTTTTTTTTCGATACGATCCTTTGGGGGGGGGGTCCGTTAGGGTCTTAAAAACTATTAGATCTGGTTACCATGGCAACCCAATAGAATACATTCTGGTTGCCATAGCATCGGTGGAGGCATCCCGCGTAGACTAGCCCGGGAGTCATCCGACGGGCCTTCCCCGGAGTCCGTTCAGGGAACCCGGGGAATCTTATGTCGGATCTCGCGAAAAACGGCCGGGCCCGAGTTCCAGCGCCTCGCCCGGCATGTCGAAGGCTTTCCCGGCCTTCGGAGAAACTTTCGTACCCCGGGGAGGTCTCTGACCAAGTCCTAGCGCGGGAGTTCAACCTGCCGGGATCCCGGAAAATGCAGACGGTGTCCCGGCATAGGTAGAAGCCCCCTGCGTAGGGAATTGCGCGGGAGTCGTCCGACGGGCCTTCCCCGGATTCCGTCCACGGAACCCGGGCAGTCTTAGGACGGATCTCGCGAAAAACGGTCGGGCCAGAGTTCCAGCACCTCGCCCGGTATGTCGACGGGTTTCCGGGCTTCAGAGATCCTTCAGTACCCCAGGGAGGTCTCAGACAATGTCCTAGCTCGGGAGTTCGACCAGCCTGGATGCCGGAAAAAGCAGGCGGTGTCCCGGCATAGGTAGATGCCTCTTGCGTAGGAAATAGCGCGGGAGTCGTCCGACGGGCCTTCCCAGGAGTCCGTCCACGGAACCCGGAAAGTTTTAAGTCGGATCTCGCGAAAAACGGCCGGGCCAGAGATCTAGCGCCTCGCCTGGCTTGTTGACGGCTTTTCCGGGCTTCGGAGTACCTTCCGTACCCCGGGGAGGCCTCTGACAAAGTCCTAGCGCGGGAGTTCGACCGGCTTGGATGCCGGAAAAATCAGGCGGTGTCCCGGCATAGGTAGAAGCCTCCCGCGTAGGGAATAGCGCGGGAGTTGTCTGACGGCCCTTCCCTGGAGTTCGTCCACGGAACCCGGGAAGTCTTAAGTCGGATCTCGCGAAAAACAGCCTGGCCAGAGTTCCATCGTCTCCCCTGGCATGTCGACGGCTCTTCCGGGCTTCGGGGAACCTTCCGTATCCCGGGGAGGTCTCTGACAGAGTCCTAGCGCGGGAGTTCGACCGGCCTGGATGCCGGAAAAATCAGGCGGTGTCCCGGCATAGGTAGAAGCCTCCCGCGTAGGGAATAGCGCGGGAGTTGTCTGACGGGCCTTCCCTGGAGTTCGTCTACGGAACACGGGAAGTCATAAGTCGGATCTCGCGAAAAACGGCCGAGCCAGAGTTCTAGCGTCTCGCCTGGCATGTCGACGGCTTTTCCCGGCTTCGGGGAACCTTCCGTACCCCGAGGAGGTTTCCGACAGAGTCCTAGCGCGGGAGTTCGACCGGCCTGGATGCCGGAAAAAGCAGGCGGTGTCCCGGCATAGGTGGAAGCCTGCCGCGTAGGGAATAGCGCGGGAGTCGTCCGACGGGCCTTCCCCGGAGTCCGTCCACGGAACCCGGGAAGTCCTAGGACGGATCTCGCGAAAACTGCCGGGCCAGAGTTCCAGCGCCTCGCCCGGCATGTCGACGGCTTTTTCGGGCTTCGGAGAACCTTCCGTACCCAGGGGAGGTCTCTGACAATGTCCTAGCGCGGGAGTTCGACCGGCCTGGATGTCGGTAAGTGCAGGCTGTGTCCCGGCATAGGTAAAACACTCCCGCGTAGGGAATAGCGCGGGAGTCGTCCGACGGGCCTTCCCCGGAGTCCGTCCACGAAACCCGGGGAGTCTTAGGTCGGATCTAATTACGGCCGGGCCAGAGTCCACGGTTCTTATAAATAAATATATAGGTTATGATATCGAAGGTGGTGTATGCGTCTTAAGAAACTTTTTAATAGTGCGTGAATTCAGAGTTGTTTCAGTTTGAATTTAAAAGTGGATATGTTAAGATAGAAGTAAGTTATAAGCGAGTATAAAAAACAATTTTTTGATAGCGAATGTATTCAGATCGTAGTGTTCAGACAATATAAATGCGCTTGCTTCAGTTTGAATTTAAAAATTGATAAGCTGAAATCTATAGAGGTATTGTATTGTTAGAATAGGTTTAGGAGACACTAATTTAACTAATACCTTATTTCACCATTAATACAATGAATTATAAAATGACAGTTAAGTACGCAGCGCATGCAAGTACTGTAGACATTTTATTGAAAACTAATTTAGCTGTTCGCCCTCTCCCAGAGTTAGAAATCGAGCAGGAGCATCACGCGCAACAGAATTCTTCTCCAGATATAAGAATAAAGTTTATGACATGTTCATAAACAGGTGCGGTACAGAGTAATCTATTCCTCCAGTGAGAATGTGAACGTAGGTCTAACAGTATAAGGAAGATTATACAATATAGAAGTAATATAAAGTTAGAACAAGAATAGGTGCCTATGAGCCTATGAATATATTATGAACCCGAGCAACGCTGGGTAAATCGGCTAGTATCTAGTAAATGCCACGATTTTTGTTTGTTTTCGCGTTGTCTTTACGCTAATTTTTTTTTAACGTTCTATACATAGCCTATGTAATATTGCATACATGTAAAATATATATAACATGTTGCACGTTGTCAAAATTACTAAAATACGTTACTAAAAGTGATTACTGTAACACATACGGGAACAAGGGTCTTTTCACGTATTTGTCTACAAACAACTCTCACAGCGTTCACGGCCCGCCAAGCTCCCCCACCAACGTTCCCGCCAGTCCCTTCTCCTACAGGAGCGGTGTGAAGGAGGAGTGATGGGCACACCACTACACACTAGGGATGAGCATCGCCAGAAAACCATCGATGTTAACATCGTGAAGAGTACATCGATGTTAAAAAAACATCGGTATGAAAACATCGATGTTTTAAGATTTCAAACATCGATGTTTTTATGCCAATGTTGCAATTCAAATTAAAATCTATGCTTTTACATGTTTGTAATAGTACAAATAATTGGGGATGAATAATAATTAAAAATAATTAAAGAGAAGAATAATATACCCCGATACTTTACTCATTTACCTTATCAGAAGATTCTGAAAAACCACATGCCCTTGGGTGACCACCACATTTTGACAGGCGGAATGTGGAAACCTCAACACTGTACCCGAGAAAACAATTTAAATACATCTAGCTTCCCCGTATCAGATTTTCCAGGGCCGTTGACAAACTCGTTGAGAATAGGTTAGGTAAAGGCGAGGTGACGTTAAAATAATTTAACTCACATTCATAATTAACTAAATCTGTTCATTATTATTTATTATTATAATGATTATAAAATGTTTTGAACAAACATACATAAAACCACCCTTTAACAAAAACAGAAACCTCTTTACATCTATGTCAGGTTTGTTTACTCCTAGTGAAAGTTTAAATTAGTATTCCCAAAGAGAGATAGGCCTATAAATTCTCTTATTTTCTTTTAAACAGTAAAAGCTTAATAAAATCACAGTGTAAAGTAACACTGTTAATACTTTTAGATTCAATTTATTTTTTATAACAAATTATACAGGTACAGTAAAACCTCTCTAGTCCGACCCCCTGCTGGTCCGACCGCGGCTCAGGCACCGACTTGTTGATGACTCACCAGCTTGTTTACATACTTGTCAGTTGTTTTGCTGCCTCAGTGAGCCGGCATCTAGTGTCTAGTGCGCAGTGTTCCGATTTTTTTTAATGTTCCAGAAAATAGGAAATTTTGTGTAAATCTTCCGAATTTATTCCTAGTCTCGTTTCAGTGCTACACAGTGCATTCAAAAAGTCCCGGGACTGATGCTCCTATACAGATGGAGCTATATACAGATGGAGCTATCTCTGTGTCACAGCTGGAACACTATGTGACAACCTTCACCCACTTCCTGTGACAATTGCATTGTTGAGGACTCATTCCATAGTAAACAGCGACACTGTTAAGTTTATCTGGTTTTTCCTTGTTGTCATAATTTTCGAGATGGACCAAAGAGCTGCAATTAAATTTTGTTTTAAATGTGGAAAAAGTGCGACAGAAACGTTTTCGATGATGCAACTTGCATATGGAAAAGATTGTTTAAGTCGTAGCAAAGTGTTCGAGTGGTATGCATGTTTTAAAAATTGTCGTGAGTCTCTAGAAGATGATCCAAGAGATGGGCGCCCCTCCACAACCGCCGTGACTGACGAGAATGTCAAGCGTGTCTGTGCTGCACTGTCCGTCAACCGTCGGCTGAGCGTCCAGATTTTATCAGAAGAGATCGGCATCAGTGTGGGTAGTATTTACACTATCGTGCATGACGTACTCGGCAAACGGAAACTGTGTGCCAGGTTCGTTCCACACTCGTTAGCAGCAGAGCAAAAAGAACAACGTGTGGAAGCGTCGCGAAGTCTCGTTGAATGGGCCGATGACAACCCGAATTTCTTACAGAACAATGTCACAGGCGACGAATCGTGGTGTTTCCAGTATGACCCGTCTACCAAACGTCAAACAGCTGAATGGCGCGACCCAGGAGATGGCAGACCCATGAAAGTGAGGGCCACAAAATCAAAAGTGAAAACAATGCTGATAACATTTTTTGATTCAACGGGACTGATCCACAAAGAATTCTTGCCACCCGGCCAGACTGTAACTGGACCATTTTACAAAGAGGTACTTGATCGCCTTTTGAAAAGAATTCGCAGGTTTAGGCCTGAAATGTACCGATCAGGGGAGTGGTTTCTTCTGCATGACAATGCTCCAGTCCACTCATCATTGATTATCTCACAATTTCTCGCTGGAAAATCAGTCACAGTGATTAACCATCCACCCTACTCACCAGATTTGGCTCCGGCTGACTTCTGTCTGTTCCCTAAGCTGAAGGTGGCACTGAAGGGGCAGCGTTTTGATAATGTAGAGACAATTCAGAAGAATGTGACAGCTGTTTTAAACACGATTTCGGAGGAGAACTATGCGCATGCCTTTCAACGATTGTATGAGCGATCTAAAATCTGTATAGAGAGGGAAGGGATGTATGTTGAATAATAAATAATACAATTTCATTTATCTGAAAAGTTGTGTCCTTAATAGCGTTAGTCCCGGAACTTTTTGAATGCAGTATGTATGTCGCATTTCTAGAGTTTTGTTTTTGCGTACGATATGACGTCAAATCTGGTGTTTCATTGCAACCGCAATTATAATCGCTTTCAATAAAATTTTATAAGAGGTCTTGTCAAAAATTATAGTTCCTTCCTCCTGTCACAAACAATAATTATGACCACCCATACACAATGATGTAATAAGCATTTTGCAATATCCACATATTGTATCATACTGCTATTCAAATAAGAGTGACTAATCGTTATAGTTTAGTCTCAAGCTGACAGAATCGCACTACATGACTGCACCTGAATAAACAGATACTGTAATGTCTAGCCTACACCAGGTCATAATAATAATAATACATTAATATTGTCTCTCCGGTTCTTTACGGATAGTTTACATCTGCTTGTTTTTTAACACACACACACACACAAACACACACACACATTTCGCGTACGAAGCTGTTATTACTGTTACTTCTTGTGCTTATTAAGTGGTCTAGAAATATGAAATAAAGAAATGTGAGTGTTATTGTTTGTTCTCAACTGGCCACATGTTATAGTACACTTCCACTATTATCTCACTAACGTATAATTCACCACACAGTACACTATTATTAAACGTTTTTCAAAAAATGTATCACTCAAACTTTACAGTTGTATTAATAATTTACAAGGCATGAACAACACCATCAGAACTAAATGCATATGTCTTAAAATCACACTCGCACTTCTAATCACTACAACACTCGCTGTGAACTGATTACTACTAAAAGCCAGCTGCTGCTTACAAAAATCACTTCACCTTCAAAAGTAGGTTCATTGCACAAAGGTAGACAAAATTTTCCAAAAATATATATCAACTATACCATAACGAAGACGAAGGCCAGTACACTGTTGGAGAGACAAACGCAGAGGAAAATGAAAACACATTTTCAGTTTAGAACAACTTCGACAAAAATAAAACCTAATACATTACATGTAGAAAGAATGATGGATTTTTTCAATAGATTTTACACACTTAACAGTTTGTATTAGGAACTAGATCCTGTCTGTATTTTTTCTGTAAGTAACTGATGGCTTGTTTCACTAAAACTGTTTCCAGATTTCTTTTAATGTTTTGTAGCTCAGTAGTTTTCTGTATAAGCTACGGGAAAATTCATAGCAGATGGCAGGTAGGTGTATGTATCACATGTAATAAAATATAAAGATGATATTTCAGCTTTAAAAAAAAACAGTCATGTGATGTTATTATGTAATGTGATATTTGACCTATACACCCAAGACAAATAAGTTAAAATCCATAGAGAACTAAGAATATTGATTTTCATATAATTTAATGCTATCTTGTGTTTTGCATATGGTTTTACTGTGGTTTAACTGTTAAGACCTGTAGAGATTTTTTTTAAGAAAATGTACACAGTAAAACCCCTATAGAGCTCCTTAACAGACCATAAAAAAGAGCTTTATATGGTGGTCAAATTTCTACGGATGGGGGGGGGCCATATTCTTAACAAGGATTGACACCAAGCATCTTTCTTCACAGTGTCAAGTGGAAAGGGGACTTTCAGCTCCTTTGGCATTAAGTGATCAGAATATTTTAGGAATGTGACAACAGTAAGCCAATGCCACCTAGATCCACTTCTGTTGCTGAAGGTCAGAGTGGCACTGGTTCACAGCAGAAAGAATACCCTATTATGACAAATTATTTTCGACGGCTACCTGCTATAGGAACCCTTTAAATTAAACATGAAAGCTACTTTCAAATGAGCATGATACTTTAACCCAAACAAATTAGGTACCAGTATCTGTTGTTTTAACCAATTTGTAATTAACATTTTTTGACAGTCTAAAATAATCCAGACAGCAAGAACATAGGCCTACAGTATATGTTATTAAATTATTCTTTAAATTTATTGGGTTTCTAGAACTGTTATTTTTCCATATGCATTGTTTTGATTTTCAATCCCTGTCGTTGAGGTTTTACTGTATTTTCTAAAACCTTTCAGAAAACCGCTGTATTCTCATTCTCAGAACAGTAACCTATGTGTTGTCAGTAAAAATCATTAGTAAAAGTTGTGGTTAATTATGCATTTATTATGTATTAAATACTAGTCTACCGACTAATTAATACAGTACCATTTTTTATACAGAATCAGCCAAATTAAATTAACCTGTTTGAATCTGAGAGCCTGATGAAATCAAACAAAGCAAATTTTATACAACAGGTATGTGTAAGACAAAATTTCAAAGACAACCAGATCAACTAATAGTGTGTGTGTGCGCGTGTCTGTCCGTATGGGGGGGGGGGGGGTGAGACAGTTTGTTTTACATCAGCAAAATAATTACATTTCTTACATACAGTTTTACTTAAAAAGATAAGCATAATTATAATATTCCAAAAACCTAATTAATACAATATTACAATTTTAATTATTGATTGTATAATAATCCGTTAATTATGTTTATAAATAATTGTAGGAATATTCATCAGATGTATACTGGAATTGGTACAGGTAGCCAGGGGTGCCCATCCCCCCCAAGGCCTAATGCGCAAATCCCCCCCAAAAGTCTCAGCACCCCCCACCCCAATTGAAAAGTGCCCGCCGGTCTACAAGCTTAGCACACGGTCACGCACACATTTTTACTTTCACGATTTATTATTCACGTACCCTCTGACTCATTGACAGGATGTTGCTGCAGGCTGCCATGGTCAGTTTTCCAAATTCCAAAACAAAATTTACTACTAGTTGTACTGGTAGAGACATTTATGACGCCAGTTCGTTAAAACAATCATAAAGATATGCAATTGCTTTAGTTTTTTAATAATAGCTTAGTTTGTTGCACAAACATGGTAAAAATTTCCATCAATGTTGGATTTAAAATGTTATTCTTGAAAAAATCCCCCCCAAAAATTCTGAAAGTTATTATTACTGTACTGGAACTGAACACATTTGTCCATAAATTAGAGAATTATAACAGAATTACAAATAATAAAAACACAAAATTGTGTTAAATCAATCAGTCATGTAACAGTGGTTATTATTTGTTATTTATATTGTTGTAAAATAATATTTAATGACTATATGGTCTATAGAGAATAGGATTTTGTATTGTAAAATTATGTAGACGTCGACATTTACACTCTTCCCCCTCTCACTCGCATGCTCTCTCACTCACTCTCTCCTTTACTATCTACCACTCCCTCTCACTCGCTGTCTCACGCAGTCTAAAACACATACATAAATCTCTCTCTCTCTCTCTCTCTCTCTCTCTCTCTCTCTCTCTCTCTCTCTCTCTCTCTCTCTCTCTCACACACAGCAAGATACACAGGCTCGCGCGCACACACACAGACAGACGCACAAATACATATACGAGTACACTTACGCACACCCGCACAGATTTCGTAATCTCCACAACACGCTCTCTCACACTCCCCCAGTCTCATTCTCTCTCTCTTTCTCTAAATTAAGGATTGTATTATTATTTGTATTTAGTATTTTTAATATTATTTAACAATTATACATTACTCTTAACTACAGGAATCACAGTTTCATTCACAAATTACAAGTGTGTGTGTGTGTGTGTGTGTGTGTGTGTGTGTGTGTGTGTGTGTGTGTGTGTGTGTGTGTGTGTGTGTGTGTGTGTGTGTGTGTGTGTGTGTGAGAGAGAGAGAGAGAGAGAGAGAGAGAGAGAGAGAGAGAGAGAGAGAGAGAGAGAGAGAGAGAGCGTGCACCTGTCAATGAGAAGTAAAATAACTTATTTCCAAGAAGTCTTAAAAGTAATTAAGTATTTCAGGTCTACTGCTGTTTTTTAAAGGGACCTGATGCATATTGTCTTATACATTTTTCAGAAGCCTGCAACTTTCACTTTGAAATTTTTTATTATGCAGTAATAGTGCCTTTGCACGTGCATCTTTAGCGAATAATCGTCTTTATTAAATCATGATTGCTCATTCGGTTGGGACGAACAAAGTTGATTAAATACAGCTGTAATTAAGAAAATGAAAATACGATTGTGAGACAGAAAGCTGAGCTGTAATGTTTATTTGGGGGTAAAGTAGTGAGATATTTTAGCGAAAATACAAAATCTGTATCCATATCCTCTGAATTTTGTATGTGTAGTAATTTGACAGAATTAATATGTCTCAACATTCATTTCAAATTTTGAAGCGCTTTCAAGAAGTTTGTAAACTATGTTAACAAAAACTATATTTTGTTATCAGTTATATATTATATTTATGAATATGGTTAAATACAGAGATCTACGGAAATATACACACAATGAAAAGCTATGACTAAACTATTTGTCATTTAGGTATTATGGTTACAAATTTAACTAAAATACTAACTAGTAGTTCAGAACTTTTAATACTTATTTTATGATTGTCTGATCTACGGTTATGTTACTAATAACTTGTTAGTAAAATAGCAGAGTAGTTAGGTTTTTTAAATTTTTATGATAATATAAGAATTGTCTCATATTGGAGTTTAACTAACTTAATAATAAATGTAATACTTCAAATAAATACACAGCAAGTTTATTTTCACCTGACGCAAGTTTCACAGAAATTATTCTGTTTCTTCAGAGGTTTGTTTGAATTGTCATTGAATGTTCAATTGTAAGCGAAACATTCAATTGCAATACAAACAAACCTCTGAAGATACAGAATAATTTCTGTTAAACGTGCGTCAGGTAAAAATACACCTACTTGTAGTGTATTTATTTGAAGATATTATATGGAAAACCTCAGGAAACTCACCGAGTTACTTACAAAATATTATTAATAAATGTATTCCGTTCTGGTAGTTCTGGACGCTTACAAGTGCTATGATAATGTCTTAGTGGTATGACTTGTACAAATGTTTATAGGACCGCTAGCGAATTATATTACTACTACAGAGTTAGCAAACAGCGGATAGTCAGATATGCAGCCAGGTGTCTAATAAAGCACAGATAAGATCGGCGCTTAGAGCACGCTACCCACGAAATACGTGGTTTGATTTTTTGTAGAATTTGTATTGCTAATTGTAAGAAATACAGTCAACATAAAGTAGAGTACAAGGAGTGATGCTTACGCGTGATTTTACATACTGTGAATTACGACAGATAATAGTTGCTTTGATGCCTGTCATTCTTTTAAACGGGAGAGTAATAAGTGGTATTGATCCGCTTTTACTATTAATCTCTGTACTATCATTAAGAGCCGTCGCTCTAATTTATGCAAACTGGCAACTCGAAATCAAAGTGGCGGCCGTACTAGTGCTCGTAAATAAAGACTGCATTGCATTGCATTGTGGATGCGGGGTGTCTTTGCACCCGTGGCTTATTTGCAGCATCTGGAGCGTGTCCAATGGCTGCCAGAAGTGAACATAGTGCTGGTACATTTTCGACTGGTAACCTAAAACTGGAAAGGGAAACCGCCAACCAGTTAACTGTGAAGGCGGGGGAGTATAAATTTTATTTTGACTTGTGCACTGCCGCTGGTACCGATTCGAGCAACAGATGTTGCCCGTTTCAAGTCCAGTCAGCAGACGCCCTGAGGGCGTCGGTCGCTCCCCTCGAGGCGGAGAGCCTCCGTGCCAATGATTGATGACAGCGACAAGCAGCCGACTCAGCGTGCTAGGAAGTGGTGAGGAAGGAGAGAAGGACAGTTTAAGTGAAAAAAACTCTGGTCTGGGACTGATGATTACATTTTTAGTTTAACTGAAATAGGATGGCGTTATGGCGGGTCATCAAGAAGCGCCGAGGGCGCTTGACCCGAATGGGTGGTGGTGGTTCTGATGCACTGATGGTTCGTAGGTATGGGAAGGTGGAGGTCGAGGCTTTAGTAAACAGAGTTAGAACCAGCGACCGGACAGAGGCAGACAAGGTAGGAACACGGAGACCCCTTCGAAACACGTCGTTCCTTACAAACCAAGGGGACCCCGTCAAGGATCGGAGGGTTCGGGACTGGAACGCTTCCAGCCTACACCTGTTGGTGGTGGATAAAAGAGACCACCAAGCGGGAGCCGCATAGGTCAGTAGAGACCTGAGAAAAAGCAGATAGATGGTAAACTTCGTGCGCATGGCCAGGCGGCTGCGACACGAGAGGAAATGAGATAATTTGGCTCGGACGCCGCGAGCGTTGGCAAGGGTTTCTGTCACGTGGGCGTTGAAGCAAAGTCGAAGATCTAGCCGAACGCCTAAATATTTCACCGATTCTTTGTAGGCGATGGGCCTCCCTTCCAGGGAGAGGGACTGGCATCGGGAGATGGACTTACGGGTGAAGCAGATCGCATCGGATTTCTCCGTGTTGATCGTCACCCGCCATTTCCGTAGCCAGTCCGGAAGCTGGTTCAACTGACGCTGGAGCTTTGTACTCGCAAATCGCGGGGACAGGGAGCTGCAGTGATACATAGCGTCGTCAGCGAACAAAGACAACGTGACTCCGGGCAATACAGGCAGGTCGTTCGTGTACACAAGGTACACAACGGGGCCGAGGACAGATCCCTGTGGTACGCCGGCGGCGACGGGTCGAACTGTAGAACAGGACCCGTCGACGCTCACCCTGAAGGTTTGGTCGCTGAGATACGACCGGAGGAAAAACACTATGGACGATGGTAGAGGGGAATTGGCAAGTTTGAAAAGAAGACCTTCGTGCCAGACTTTATCGAAGGTGGAATTTATCACGTCCAACAGTACGGCGGCCGTAGCCGCTCGCCTATTGGTGGCGTCTGACAAGTGCTTAACAACGCGGACCAATTGAAGCGTGGTCGAGTGCTCCCTGCGAAACCCGAACTGTTCGCTGCGGATGAAACCATCTAGCAGCGGCGAAATGCGAGCCAGCAGGAGACGCTCGAACATCTTCGAGATGACTGGTAAGAGAGAGATTGGGCGATAGCTTTCAGGAAGCATTCGCGGCTTGCAAGTCTTCGGAATCATAACGATATTGGTTGTTTTCCACAGGCGGGGAAAGTACTGTTGCCGGAGACAGTAGTTAAACAGCTCAAGAACGAGGTCAACGCTGAGGCCGGTAGATTTTGTAGAGCAGCGGCCCCGATCCGGTCAGGACTGGGGGCGCGTCGGCGATTTAGTCGGCAGATAGATGAAACTAGTTCACCCCTGTCGAACGGGAGGGCTGGGACATCGGGAGGGCGAGAAAAATGTCCAGATAGGAAGTCACGGACTGCTGCCGAGTGGACAGGGTCCGAGACGCCTTGGTGAACAGTAAATTGTACCTCCATGCAGTCGGCGAAGACCTCAGCCTTGCCTTCTGACGAAGATACAACCCCGTTCAGAGTTTCAAGCGGGTTGCGAGTTCTCTTCTCGCGAGTCAGTCTACTCACCGCTCTCCAGACGGAGGCGTGGTCGACTTCAAGAGACTCAAGATATGAGTCCCATCGATCAGACGTAAAGAGACTGGGCCTGAAAGTGCCTTTTGACGCCGGGGTCACGGGTCCTTTGCCATCTGCGGCGGAGCTTGCGCCGTAACCAGATGGCGTGGAGAGCTTCCGGAGGTAGGGCCGAGCGTGGATGGTTCACCTCGAGAGCATAGGTGTGTCGATCCATGACACCTTGGACCAACTCCTGAAGATGAGTGGCTCGGAGATCCAAATCGTCACAAGTGACGATCGGGTCCGCGGGGAGCGATGGAAACCGCCGTGAGAACTCGTCATGGTAGGAGCGCCAGTTGACTCTCCTAACAATCTGAGCGGGAGGTCGGGATGACGCCGACATCTCACGGGCAGTTATAAAAAGGGGATTGTGATCCGATGAGAGATCCGACACTGACGAGACCTGGATGTGATGGGTCAAGTCCTTGGCTATGACAATGTCAAGGACGTCCGGTTGATGACCGGAAAAGGGGAAGTGAGTAGGGTCTTCTGGGCCGACGACTTGAAGTACCGGGTCGTCGGAGACGAACTGATACAGAGATTTTCCGTAGGCGTTGGCTACTTTGCTGTTCCAAGAGGGATGCTTGGCATTTAAGTCGCCGGCTATAATGGTTGGTAGGGGATGATCGAGGAGAGCGTCCCATTCCTCGGGCGGTGGAGGTATCCGCAGGCTGGGCCGGAGATACGCCGCAACAACGCGCAACTCCGATCCGCCTGCGTCTATCGCCACCGCACAACCTTCAACAAGAGATGTATCGAAAGGGGGTAGTGTCCTGTGGGGTAATCCGCCTGTGGACTAAGACAGCTGTCCCCTCCGAGGGGCGACAGCCAGGCCGCTGGGGACGATCCTGACGAAAACAGATGTAAGATGGCAGGTTGAAGGTATGGTAGCGAGCCAGATGAGTCTGGCAAAGAAGGACGACCCCCCTCACCACCGTTGCAAGCGCATACTGTATAACGCTCAATGACTATTGTTACTGTAAGCTGTTACTACTGCGTGACTTTGAAACTTATTACGGTTCTATCATTTTTTTAGTACATGTCATTTATCGCACATTAGGTCGTCAATTGTTTTGTTCCGGTCTGTCTGATTTCATGGGTTTGACTTCTGTAGAATGCCGAATAGAAAGAAAGTTGTTTTGTCACTTAAAAATAAACTGGAAATTGTAAAGTGGTTAAAAAATTGTGAATCCAGTCGTGTTTTAGTTGATCGATACGACGTAGGGACCCCCACCATTTCAAATGTAACGAAATATTCAGATTAGTTGATGCAATTTTGACAGTAAGGATGTAAGTGTACATCGAAAAATTATGGAAAAAACAAAATATGAGGCTGTGTTTTTACACGGTTCCTATACAAACGAGCAAGCGGTGAAGTAGTATCTGACCCTCTATTATTCAAAAAAACTGTGGATTTTAACCAAAAACTTGGCGGAGACTCTTCTTTTATAGCAAGTGCTGGGTGGTTAGGCACGTGTACTAAATGATACGGGGTTCATGAGCTCGAAAGTCTCTTCTACTTCTTCTTCACGCCTTACACTGTTTAGCCTGTTCCGGCTCCAAACTGGTCGGACCATCTCTTTTTGGGTCTTCCCAGGCTTCTCTTCCCTATAGGCTGATACAATAAGGCTATTTTGGGGATTCTGTCACTGGCCATTCTGCTAATGTGTTGTTTCCAACTTTCTCGATACTTATTGATAATTTCGTTTACTTCTTCAACTTTCAGTTCCTCTCTTATCTGATTGTTTCTTTTCATATCTAATTTTGTGTATCTATGGAACGCAAAAATTTCATTTCTGTAGCCTGAATTCTTGATATTCTTCTAGCAGAAATTGTCCACGTTTCTGAGCCATAAGTAAGGGTAGAAAGTGCCATGGCTTTGTATAATTTTATTATGGACTCTTTCCTTGCGTTGTCTTTTAGAGCACGTCGCAGAATTCCTTTTATCTGGTTAAATTTACACTGTTAAGACAAATTCTAACAATTCCGTCCAAAAACAAGTTGAAGAAAATCAATTCTGTTCTGCTCCGTTCTGTTGTTAATGAATTTTAAGTAGGCTTCCTTCTTCTCTTTCACTAAAGAATATATTTTCCTATTAATATATTCTTTGTATAGGCCTACGAGAGGTTACAGCGTAAACAGTTAAATTCTGAGACTTGTTCTACAATTTTACTATCCAAAACAATTTTTGATCTAACCGACTATGTTCCTTTAAAAGACATACATTTTTTTTGTCAGATATTTCCACATTAAATTCTTTCGCAGTGTTATTTAACGAGTGGAGCATCCTTTGCAGGTCATCTTCATTTGTGGCCAATAAAATCTGATCATCTGCAAACATCAGTCTTAAGCATTTTGCCCGCAACTATGATTCCTCCATTTACACTGTTAAGACAAACTAACAATTCAGTCCAAAAACAAGTTGAAGAGAATCAATTCTGTTCTGCTCCGTTCTATTGTTAATGAATTTTAAGTAGGCTTCCTTCGTCTCTTTCACTAATGTTTATAATTCAGGATCCCATGTCTTAGACCACGCTTAGGATTTGATATTTTCTTTGCTCCCAATACTTCTCTTGCGGGGTTTTGTACTACACCTTTTATACATTCCCACTCAGTCTCAATTTCAGGATTGTGGTCTATTTATATTCTTCTTTGATACAAATCTTTTATGGAGTCCTCTTTCCGGTTATCCTGCAATAACGAGGAAGTCATTTTTATTTACCTTATCAATTACTCTTTGCAGTTGTTGGTAGAATTCATCAGATTCTTTTGCCTTCCTTCCTCCGGTGCATAAACTCCCACCACTGTTAGACTCGCTCTTTCCACTCTTAATTTTACTGAAATTATTCTTTGGCTTATCTGTTCATAGCATCTTATAGTCCTTTTAAATTCTTCATTTATTAAGTGGCCACTCCTGCTTGAGCTCCTCGCATATTTATGTTGACACCAGTATGTAACATTGTATAGTATTTTAAGTTTGTACTTCCTTTCTGTTTTTCTTTTTGGTTTCTGTTAATACTGATACATCCACTTTCCTTTCTTCTAGTTCTGTTTTCAATTCGTCTGTTTTATATTGTATATCTCTTACGTTCCAGGCAGCACTTTTTATTTTCTTAAAGGAAATAATTTTAAATAATTTTTAAATTAATTTTCCTAATGCCTTCTTCTTGTCCTTCTTCTTTGCCTGGTCATTATCCGTAATATCCGTCCGGCTATTAATTTCCCTTTGGAGCTTGCGAGTAATATAAGTGTCCCTTGGATATACTACCAACATTTCGCAAGGCAAGCTGAGAGCGGGGCTGCCTAGCCAAGCCGAAAAAATAACCGCAGATGTTGCAAGTACGACTTCATTTGTCAACAAATTCGCAGAAATTTTTAAAGACGGCAAGTACGATTTAGACGTTCTGTACAACGCGGGCGAAGCGGGTTTTTTTCTGAAAATCCTATCATCTAAAACATTGGAATCTAAACGTGAACATTAGGGCCCAGGGTATAGCCTAAAGTAAGTAAGGACCGGGTCATTCTGATGGTTTGTGCTATTGCCCAAGGAACACACAAAATCCCAAATGTTCCTAATGGGTAATTAAAAAAACCTCGATGTTTTAAAAATGCAAAAATCTTTTTAATTTACAAAATTCAGAGAAAGGAGTGGATGAACACCGAAGTGTTTGTCGACTGGTGTGACAACACCTTAATACCCCAAGTGAAGAATTTCGCAAAATGTCGGCAAAGAAAATGGAAAAGTGCTGTTGGTGATAGATAATGCACCGGCACATCCTTCCACGGAAATGTTGGAGCAAGAAAATGATTTATTCACTATTGAATTCTGGCACCACCACTGGCTCCACTCAGCCGATTGATCAAAGCGTTATTGCAGCTTTAAAGAAAGTTTACAGAAAGCAACATTTTACGTCGGCTGCTCTGCTGAAAACGATCATGTTGATAGTGTTTTGTCTTTTTTTTCTTTAAATTAATTTGAAAGATTGTTGCTACATGATCGTGGACGCGTTGTATTCAACTGAGACTTGCAATTTTAAACGAGAATGGAATAAATCGATAAAGGAGGAAAACAAATACGAAGAAAAACAAAAGGACAACGCTGAAACACAAGAAGAGGAAGCAGGAAATGATATAGTAATAAGTAAAATTTCAGAGTCGCTGGTCGCTTCAAAAGTCAACTACTCAATCAATAAGTGTGATAATAATGATATCGTGAACTGGTTTGAATAGTGTGCCAACGATGGCGGTTTTCAAATGATGGCGGACGAAGATACCGTTCAGGCAATATTTAACGTAAACAACGAAAAAACTGAGGATGAAGAGGAAGAACCTGAAAATTCTGGAGCATCTCATGCGAAAGCCTTTGAAACCCTTAAGGTAGGATGTAAATGGTTTGAAAAGCGAAAGGAATCCAACGGCATCCAATTGTTGGAGATCAAAGAAATTCGCGATTTAGCGGAGGTAGTAAGAATTGTTTGACCAAAAGACAATTAACTTTTTCACGAGTCAAAATGTATAATGATACTGCCGCCACCGTTATTTACAAACTTTAAACCCAAAAATCGTTATAGTTATTATTATTATATTAAACCATAAAACATCTGTATTATTTTAATATGGTTTCCTTAAGAATACAAACAGCCTTCGAATAAATTAGTGGTACGAACACGTCAGCCTATCAACACGTTTGGTTTTTTAAATTTA
The DNA here is from genome assembly GCA_034769895.1 of Magicicada septendecula. Classification (NCBI taxonomy): domain Eukaryota; kingdom Metazoa; phylum Arthropoda; class Insecta; order Hemiptera; family Cicadidae; genus Magicicada; species Magicicada septendecula. The sequence continues at coordinate 107,978,088 of CM068375.1, forward strand.
TTTTATTTTTGCAAATTGTTTACAAAATAAACATTTGGCAAAATTGGTGACAATGTATATATGACATGTAGAGAGTTGTCCAGTGATCACTCCTCCTTAAGCACTAATATTACATAAATCTAGCCGCAATGTCCACTTGTTTGTGGCGTTTGAGTCTTCTTTTGTTGGTGCCTGCATCTTCCATGAGTTTTTGAGCTAGTTCGTTGGGTTGCGCTGCTAGTCTCTTACTGTACTTAACGAAGAATCGTTTGATTTCATGTCGGACAGAAGTCACTTGGAGGTCGTTCTCGATGACGACATTATTCAGTACGTACCTACCAAGGAGCTTTGACCATAGCTCGGAGCATCACATTCTGGAATCGTTGTAAAATCTCGATATTTGAAGTACTCGCTGTCCCCCCACCCACAGCTGGATGCCATGTCCAGATTGGCTTAAGTATGGCTTTGTAGATAAGGAGTTTGCTTTCCAGAGTTACAGGGGATCTCTTTCCGAGTAGCCAATACATTTGCCTGTACTGTAGTCTGAGCTGTTTGTTTTTGGTAATTATGTGCTTTCGCCAGGTAAGGGGGCGGTCCAGATATATACCGAGGTAATTTACATCTTCCTTTTGCGGTAGTTGGCAGTTATTGAGTGTTACCGGCGGGCAGCTGTCATGTCTCATAGTGAAGGTAATGTGTGATGATTTAGTTCCGTTCGCCTTTAGCCGCCACTTCTTTAACCATTGAGTTCAGACATTGCATGAGTTCAGACGTTAGCTTTGTATATGTTTCAGCCAAAACAGTAGTACTTTTTGTAAAAATTCACTGCTGTGTCATTAAAACATTAAGAATGTTGTTGGCGGGAATTTGATTAATGAGAAATCTTATCTCTGTGCTGGAGATCTGTTGCTGAATATTGGTAGACACAACACATTATCACTACACATTCTTATAAACAAATGCCCGTTTCGAATTACGTAGTACATGTTCTCTTGCGATTGCACGCAGTTGGGTAGCGTCCTCAGAGCGCCGATGCTGATAAGCCCGTGTTCTGTGCGCCGAGCTTATCTATGCATCATTAGACACCTGGCTTCATATCTGTATATCTGCTGTTCGCCAACTTCGTAGCAAACACTAGCGGTCCAATGAAAATTTGTACAAGTAATTACTAGAACCATTATCACAGCACTAGTAAGGTCCCAGAACAAAATACATTTATTATTAAGTTAGTTACATTCCAATATTAGACAATTTTTCATATTATCTAAACTATTACGAAAACCCAACTATTCTACCATTTTATTAGTAACATAACTGTAGAGCAGGCAATCATAAAACAAGTACTAAAATTTTTGGACTACTGCGTCAGTTTTTTAGTTAAGTGTGTAACCATAATACCTAAATGACAAATAATTTAGTCATAGCTTTCCAGTGTATGTATGTTTCCATCGATCTCTGTATCTAACATTATTCGCAAATATACATAAATGATAACAAAATATAAAGCTTTTTTGAAACATAGTTTACAAACTATTGGAAAACGATCCAAAATTTGCAATGAGTGTTGAGACACATTATTTCTGTCACATTACAAAATACAGAAACTAAAGATACAGATTTTGTATTTTCAATAAATTCCTCGTAACTTCACCCCCAAATAAACTATAACAATTTTATAAAAATGTTGAGTTTTATTTTATGCCTTTGATGCTTCCAGATTTAGGTATTTGCTTTGATGTACCTTTGACTGATGTTTTTCCTTCGTACACAACCAGAACATAATACATTTATTTGAACGTTTCATCCTGTACTGATATCACTCGTGAAGAAATAGAGGATCATTCTTACTTACTTTCTTGGAAGTAACGACTTCATTTAGATCAAAATTTACGACTTTAGTACTACTGTGTCACATCGATTGTCAAATGACAACTAAGGAAAAGTCGGCGTAACAAGCTCATTTACGAGTCATATGGTCAACAAATTTAAGGTATGCGGCTATCTAGTATAGACTAGCAAGTTTTGCCTTCTTATCAAAAACACGCTTACGTTGTGCATCCCGTGTTTACACATAGGCCTATATACATACAACTCAGGTCTCCGTCTCGTAATAGTATTCTCCTTTATTATTTACAGTTGTATTTAACTTAATTCATTTCTTCTCAAATGTGTTCGTCCCAACCAAAAAAAGCACTATTACAGGCATAATACAAAATTTCGAAATGAAATTTTGCAGACTTCTGAAAAAGGTAAAGGAATAAGATAATAATATTCATCCGTTCCCTTTAAACAGCAGTAGACCTTAAGTATTCAACTCCTTTTAAGACTTCCGCGGAAATAAGTTATTTTACTTCTCTTTGACTCGCGCGCGCTCGCGCGCACACACACACACACACACACACGCATGTGTATATAGAGTCTGCTCTAGTATGTGTAGATGCGTGAAGCATTCGTATAGGCCTACCTGGCTGCTAAAACGTAAAGAACCCTAGATGAATATTATCTGTACCTACGATATGTGGAATATGCGTAATTGTGATTTGATTGTGTTGGGGGGGGGGATCTCTTGTGTTTTTGATAGGAGAGAGAGAGAGAGAGAGAGAGAGAGAGAGAGAGAGAGAGAGAGAGAGAGAGAGAGTATGCGAGTGAGAGGGAGGAAGAGTGTGAATGACAACGTCTGCATAATTTAACAATAGACTATATTACTCTATATACTACTCTGTATAGACGATGTACTCGGTAAATATTATTTTAAAACAATATAAATAATAAGTAATAACCATTGTCACATTGTCACATGATTAATTTGTTTACCATAATTTTGTGTTTGTAATATCAGTAGTTCTGTTATTTTGTACCTAATTCTCAAAATTTATGGATAAGTGTGTTCATTACTAGTAGTTATTATTAATAACTTTTAATAATATACATTATTGAACATCTTACCATCTGCATTCAGCTATAACATATTTTTGACATGTATTGCTATTTGCACCAGTTCCAATAAACATTCAATTATTACTGGATCTCTAATTATTTACAAACGTAATTAAGGGATTATTATATTATCAATAATTTAAATTGTAATACTGTATTAATTAGGTTTTTGGAATATTGTAATTATGTCTACCTATTTAAGTAAAATAATATGTAAGAAATGTTATTATTTTGTCAACGTAAAACAAAACTGCCACACACACACACACACACACACACACACACACACAAAGAGAGAGGAATGTTTATAAACTCTCTACGTAAGCGTAAAATATGAAAGACGCGGATTGACAACTGCACCGAGTTTAAAACCAATCGAATATGTGTCATTATTAGCCTAATTACACATACCTACTTTGAAACTAACTAATACTAGATAATATTATGACTGTCTACAACTGTAAGGTACCTACAATACACACCCTATTTATAAACATAAACCGGAAGACATTTGTACAGCGTCCTTTTGACCTATAAAGGTAATTAAAAGAACACATGTTTAGAAGGCAGTAGGGTGTTGGTTCTAGTTTGTAGTTATGTGTTTGACTTTTTCTGTATTGTCCGTACACAGGTCCTGATGATAACAATAAATATTATCAAAACGTCGATACAAACAATGTAAAATTTGTGTTATATTTATTGACCGACCCTCACCTTCCATCGTTAAAATTTATTGATCGACGGTCACTACTAAAATTAAGAATTTTATTATTATTTTTATTTTCATTTTTTAATATTTTTTATTAATTGTAAATCACACTTAACTACAGAAATCACAGGTTTGTTCTCAAACTACAGGTCTGCGCGTGCGCGCGCGCGCGCGCGCGCGTGTGTGTGTGTGTGTGTGTGTGTGTGTGTGTGTGTGTGTGTGTGTGTGTGTGTGTGTGTGTGTGTGTGTGTGTGTGTCAATGAGAAATAAAATAACATATCAGCCGAAGTCAAGTATTTCAGGTCTACTTCTGTTTAAAGGTAACGGATGAATATTGCCTTACACATTTTTCAGAAGCCTGCAACTTTCACATTGCAATTTTTTATTATGCATGTAATGATGCCTTTGGACGTCGATCATTAGTGAATTATCCTATTTATTTTCCCAGGATTTCTCATTCGGTTGGGACGAACAAATCTGAGGGGAGAATAAAAGAAAGTAATTAAATACAACTGTAATTAAGAAAATGAAAATACGATTATGAGACCCAGAGCTGAGCTGCATATTTGCGTAAACACAGGATGTGCAATGTAAGCGGATTGACAAGGAAGACAAAACTCACTAGTGAGGTTATCTAGCCGTATACCTTAAATCCGCTGACATACGATTCGTAGATGACCTTGTTATTTGCACCTTTCCTTAGTTGTGGTTTGACAATCGTTGTGACACAGTAGTATTAAAGTCGTGAATTTTGATCTAGAATTTTTCTGATAATATAAGAAATTGTCTAATATTGAAATTTAACTAACTTAATAATAAATGTATTTCAATTAGCTTGTTGGTACATCCTCTTCATTCACTTATTAATATTTATATAAATATATATTAACACTTTCACTGTGAACTTACTTTTAGGTTCTGATTACCCAGACGTTTCGACGTCGTATTCGTCTTTCTCAATGGGGTTTTAAATACTGAATGTCTGTACAGTAACGGTTATGGGATGTGGGTGTGTGTGGTGGGGGTTGCTGGTGGGAGGGAATTGGCGCTGGGATTCAAATTTTGTGTAGGTATCAGTGTATCGAAAAGTATGTGTGATGTGTAATGTAATTGTTCATTTAATATGTTGTTTGGTTGTAGTGTGTGATATCTGTACTACAACAAAACAACATATTACAGATATCACACACACACACACACACACACACACACACACACACACACACACACACACACACACTGTTTACAGACACATGCTCTGACTTAAACATTCACAACTGTTATGTGACCTTGCACACTTTCGTTGGCGGGAGTTTCATATGCTTGCTTTTTAAATGGGATTATCCATACCTACTGCACTTGCAGGCTTAACAATAACGTTTTGGCTGAACTGTGCTGGCATACTCTTTCAAATACTGTCTGTTTCTCTCTGTCTGTCTGTCTCTCTCTCTCTCTCTCTCTCTCTATCTCTCTCTCTCTCTCTCTCTCTCTCTCTCTCGCGCGCGCACACACACACACACACACACACACACACACACACACACACACACAGAGGCGTAGCAAGAGGGGCAGCCGCCCGGGGCGGCAAAGTGAGCATACACTAAAAAAATTATCAGTTTATAAAACTACAAACAATTTGTTTCATTGATATGACTATTCCTTTCATAAAAGAAGCATAACCAGGCAGCTTCTCCGTTGTCATAAACCTCGCGTGGTAAACAGTATTAGTCTATTTATACTCAACCATCGTAATTACTGTTCATTATGATAAGGTAAACCGTACTTGTATGTATTTTTCTCCAACTAAAAAATCCCGTTTTGATTTTGTTGCACTTCATTTCCACACAAAAAATTATCAAAGAACCCAATTCAATAGCGAAAATGTGTTTTCATCGTGACGAAATTTATATCCCCGTATTCAGGATTATGAAAATAGTCCTGCTCAACGCTCTGCGTTTTTAGATTGGAAAGTTCTTTAAACAAAGGAGAACTTATTGATGATCTACCTTAGGAACAAATGAGTAAAGCAGCTAAGTCGTGGAAAAAGTTCTCGAACAGGTCATTGCCGCAGTACAAAGTTTTGCATAACAAAATCTGGCACGGAGAGGACATCGAGAGTCAGTTACTAACGATCCAAATCCTGGACACTGTCTGGCTTTGCTAAAATACTTGGCTAAATTTGTACCTTGTCATGAGATCTCATTTAGATTCAGTCTCTCGTAAATCTGGGTGTATATCGTATCTATCGCCAGCCATTCAAAATGAAATAATAAGCCTGTTAGGAGAAGGAGCGCAAAAATATATAATTACTGCATGTAAGAAGGCGAAGTACTTTAGTATTATATTTGACACAACACCAGATGCTTCACATGTAGAACAAATATCTTAGATTATAAGATTTGAAATTAAACGCATTTCTGTTGATATCAAGGAAGCCTTCTTAGATTTTATTCCTTTAGAAGTGAAAACAGCGGAGGGGATCACAGAAGCTATTACAAGTAAGCTTGGGAGAGATGGATTGAATCTTAGCTGTTGCAGAGGTCAGTCTTATGACAATCAATCAACAATGGCTGGTATCCATTCAGGAGTTCAGAAGAGAATATTAGATTTCAATCCACTATCTTTGTTTGTTCCTTGTGACAACCATTCACTTAACTTGGTTGGAGTTCACGCAGTTCATGAAAATGTTCAGGCAGTGACATTTTTTGGGACAGTAGAACGTCTATTCACTTTCTTTTCCTGTTCCACTCATAAATGGAGTGTTTTTAAAGACTTCGTAAATATTACTCTAAAAAGACATTGTGATACCAGGTGGAGTTCAGAAACTGATGCGATGAAAGCAATATCCACTCAGCTGGATGAAGTGGTCGCTGCGGTGGAGAAACTGATAAATACACCGACTGAAACAGTTGATACGAAGGAAGATGCACCATTAATAATTAATGTGATAGAAAACTTTAATTTTGTAACCTTGCTCTTTTTCTGGACAGATATTCTTTCTTCTATAGACACAATCCAGAAAATCTTGCAGACCAAAGGAACAAGCTTTATTCAAGCATTGACACTTCTGGAGACGCTAACGGGCAAATTAAAAGTTTGGAGGCATGAGTCGTGTAACAATGTCATTACTAAGGCAGAGCAGGTATGTAATGAATGGGGTGCCAGTATCACATAAAGGATAAGAAGAAAGCGCACGATGCCAGGAGAGTATGCAGACGATTCTACATTAAATGCGAACTGTTCGGCAAGAAATGCGACGTTCTCTTATAAAAATTTTGGACAAACTGTCAGTTGAAATTTCAAGCCGTTTCTCTAACATAAAAGAGTTAAGAAAACGCTTTGGATTCCTCTGTAAATTTGAGGCGTACGTAAATTATGGGGATATACATTTTAAGGAACAGCTTTCCCAAATCAATATTAAGTGCACAGTGCTTGAAAAACTGTATCCACATGACCTAAACAGTGTAGAATTGTTCAGTGACTTAAAAAAAGTCATACTTTTATTAAAAAGGGCAACAGTTGATGGAGAATAAATAAACTTTACACCTCAGCCAATACATTTCTTCAATGGGATTAGAAGCCTACAACACTAGCAACAGCTTTAAAACATTTTCTTACTTTACCAGTGTCTGCGGTTTCTTGCTAAAGATCGTTTAGTAAACTTAAATTGATTAAATCGTACCTACAATCAACAATATCTCAAGACAGGGTATCAAATCTAGGAATACTTTCAATTGAAAACGACATTCCTTTGTCTTTAGATTATAGTGATTTAATAACCAACTATGAAGCAATTAAGACAAAGAAAGTTATATTTTAAAATATTTCGTTTTAAATATTTATTAAATATTAAAAACTAATATTAAGTGTTTATTAATAAAAGACAGAACCATTCACCTGTAATTGTAAGTTATTAAGCCTATTATTTTTAGTGTAGTTTTTTGTTTAACTTTATGTTGCTTTAGGATATTGTTTTGACGATGCGCTTTAGACCTACAATGAATTTGCATGTTTATTAGAACATTTTTATGTTAAAAATTTTTTATTTTCCTACATTTTATAGTCTCTACATTTGTTACTAATAAATGTATACAAACTATCTACCAGTAATATTATAATATGTAATTTCTTAATTTTGACTTAACAAATATTCTTAAGACGTTTGCTGGACGTGTTTTCTTACAAAAAGCTACACATTTGTATTTATTAAGTACTTTGTTCACTGGATTGGCCGTCATTTTTGCTCTTTTGTCCCCTTTTAATTATAAAGGAGAGGCGGCCGACGATCTCCTTGCCCCGGGCGCCATAAAGCCTAGCTACGCCACTGATGATACATTCAGGTAGGCCTATTATAAAAATTTATTTTTGAATGTAGCCTATCTTTTTTGTGATGTATGCAAATAATGTACAGCATAGTGTTTTTTCATTTCTTTGGGCCTTCCCTATTTTTGTAATTCTCATATCAGCATTTTATATCATCCACATTGGCCCCAATTGACCCGGATAAGGGAGTTTTTGTAACAACGTATTTTAAGTGAGTTAGCTTCAATTCAATTAACATCTGTAGATTATACACAGCACAAAATTAGTATGTATAAAGCTAACCACTTATACTAAAACCTAATACTCATTTAATAACTATTTAGGCGGTTACTATGCAAGAATGTCCACATTTTTTGGAAAATAAATAATTTTCTTTGTATCGATATCTCTATATGTTATATAACAGAGGTATGAATAAAGCTGAGTTTGGTTAGTTTTTTCGCATTCACGCCTGTTGCGACGTTTAACGGCGATCCATAATGACTTGATCGATTGCGTATGTACCCCAATTACAGGATCTAAAAAATCCGGACCGCGAATGACCGTCCCCTACTACTACGGGATTATGGAGCACAGATTTAACGCGTAATAACGCTTTCAGTCTTGTAGCAGTACGGGAAGACATCGACCTTGTCAGCGCAAAACTTTGTGGTTGTATACTCACCACCATAAGTGTAGGTAAAAACTATAGTCCTAACTGTATCAAACAGTAATTTCGATTTTTGTGACCAAGTGCACTTGCGCAATGCAATTTACGTGCGACAATCTTATTTCGTACACTGCCATCCATCTGTCAGAATTATTCTCGTGTGTATATAACATCGTTGAATGACCGCGATCGCACTGCTAATTGTGATAACGAATGTGCTTATTTTGCAAAAATTCAATGGAACTGGGATCTGTTGGGAATATGGCGAATTAATGTTAACTACGACACTGTTACACTGGAATAGTTAAAACACAACTGAGGTTGTATAAGATTCTGCATGTAATGTGTCGTATAACGTGTTACTTATGAAGCTGTTGAGACTTTCTGGTTTACATTTAGGCAGAGAGAGTGAGTGAGAGAGAAAGACAGACATCGTGTGATAAGAAATACCGTTTATAGTACGATAGCCAAAACACAGGATGTTTACTGCAGGTGGCTTCTGAGAAAGTCATTGAAAATAATGAACGAATAAGTCAGTGGTGGGGGGACCAAAGTGTATAAAATAATTATACAGCCCAATTCTACATCATTGACTCATCAATTCTTACACCTGAATACAGAGTAACAATTGGAGCGACCTGTTAAAGGTTTAGAATCTTCTGTTGCGCAATTGATGTGTATAACTGAAGAAAACTGTTGTGTTAGAATTGGAGGTTATTGTTATGAATGTATAAACAAAAAATGTGGTACTTTTCTTATGCGGTTTTTATCACTGAATCTGATGGTGGTAAAATAAAATGCCTCTGATAATTAGTACTTTTTATATAGTGGGGTCGAAAAAATTCAAGAATTGATGCCTCCTGTAACATGATGGTGAACTGATGGGAAGATACGTTTATATATATATATATATGCTAGCATATGATTTATTAAATAATACATTCTATACGCAGTTAGAATGTCCATTACAAGCCTGAAACCCCCTAAAGAAAGTCTTGATCTGTAGTGTAAAATCCATGTAACATATAACTACTAGCGCAGCCAGTATTTCTTCATGGAGGGTTGTCGATGAAAAATGGGGATTTGGTAATTGGTGTGCAAAATAAAACACCATCACCATTGCGATCCTCTGACGTAACCTTCCCCTTTCACTTAGATACCAGACCCACAGTTTTCAGGCAGTCCACAGACTCCCAAGGGGGCATCTGTGGGAAAACAATTTTACTAGATTTAAAGGGTATTAGGGATAAACGTTTTGCTAGATGTTATCCGTAAGATCTCGTTGGATCCTACTCAATGTGGTTGTTGTAATCCTCATGATCTCCCTTGATTGCGCCACAGGTAATAGCTCAAAACAGCTCATCCACGCCCTCCCTATACGTCGTCCCGTGTCTCGTTTGTCTGTGAGCAATTAGACAAGCTCATTATATCACTGAGTGTGTGTGTGTGTGTGTGTGTGTGTGTGTGTGTGTGTGTGTGTGTGTGTGTGTGTGTGTGTGTGTGTGTGTGTGTGTGTGTGTGTGTGTGTGTGTGTGTGTGTGTGTGTGTGTGTGTGTGTGTGTGTGTTTTTACAATTAGTGTCGCGCTTCCTTTTTCTTTTTCTCCAATTTAGGGATTAGGGATTTTGGGTTTTGCGATCTCCTTATTGTCACTACATTCTTTGTGTACAATGTATTATTAGTTTATATATTATTGTTTTGTGTAACTGCCATATTTTGCAACAATGCTGCCACTGCCATGAAGTGTTGAATTCGTGGGCTGTTGTGGAGGCAGGGATTAGTGTAACTCCACTGACTGTTTGTAACAATCGTGGGACTAGTACACAATTAAGGGTGTATTCCGACATACTGATAATTGTTGTCAGTGACGAAGAGCGAAACAATTTGTGCCAACAACAATAATTCGTTTGTGAAACTCGAAAACAATGTTGGTGGATGATGTCTTTAAAATTCCTTTAAACTTTTTACATTTAATGTAATAATAATTTTTTATTTACTATAAAATAAATTAATTATGCAACATTTATGAATGAAAAAATATATAATTATACGTATATTTTCGGAGCCCATGGTCTGTACATTAAATGAAAGCCACACAGTAATAGAAGTCAAGTTCCCACTATACCAACAGATAACATTACCACTACCTCAAAACCAACAGTTAGTGTAACTCAATTAGTAGCGTGGTGAGAGTCTGAGCTGATAAGCCCGTAACGTTACATGTGTTTATAAGCTGAATCCTCGTACATACTCAAAATGTAAAGTAATACGTTATTGGTATTTAAGCTTTTCTCTCTCCGATTGCTTTTGCTTTGTATAAGAGTGTATCCAAGCAAACACTTTTCCTATTAAATATTATACTTCTAATTTCTATTGTTAATCAGATATTTGTTTAACAGGCCCAATAGATAAGAATAAATTTAGTCACATCCTAAAAAGATGATTTGGATGGACTAATAGAGGCCGGCAAATAATACTGAATCGGTAAAACTCTTTGCATTATAAAATGCAAATTATATAAAAAACAAATGGAAAAATTGTGCCTAATAAATATCAAAAAATTGCAGTGTCAGTGCAGAAAAACGAGGATTATGAATATGGATTAAACGAAAGCTAGTGTGCACATGATGACACTACAAGATAGTCCTGAACTAAAATAATTGTCAATTGCTTGTCACTTTTTTGACAAGTGCGTGCGTGCGTTCATGCGCGCGCGCGGGTGTGTGTGTGTGTGTGTGTGTGTGTGTGTGTGTGTGTGTGTGTGTGTGTGTGTGTGTGTGTGTGTGTGTGTGTGTGTGTGTGTGTGTGTGTGTGTGTGTGTGTGTGTGTGTGTGTGTGTGTGTGTGTGTGTGTGTGTGTGTGTGTGTGTGTGTGTGTGTGTGTGTGTGTGTGTGTGTGTGTGTGTGTGTGTGTGTGTGTGTGTGTGTGTGTGTGTGTGTGTGTGTGTGTGTGTGTGTGATCCAAATCTCTAATAACGCAGTCTTTAAATTTTTGCCAGAAAATGGCCCTTGTTTATTTCATATACTTATGGTAATGCGCGCTCTGCAACGTTAATATCGAGTTTGTATGAAATAAAGGACCATCGTTTCAATGAAGCAAATGACGAGTTTAAATTTACTCCTCTTAAGTTGGATCGTCATACGATACGCTTTGTACTGTTAAACGTTTTCATATGTTAAACCGTTGTTCATTGTTAAATGTCTTTCTTGCCTAGGCATTAAGCTACGTCTGATGCTCTCTCCTTCAGTGCTTTAAAGAGAGAAGTAGAGAATTTATATTTAAAATTGTACACTTGTATTTATATTTATAGTGTACCTGCTTTAAAAACGGCTGCAGGCAAGCCTCCGAAAAGTTAGTCAATAAAGGAATCGTCGATTAGAATAACCCGACACGGCTAACAAACCAAGACATTATTTTCCGGCGGGAAAACCAACGCATTTTTAATTTGCCGCCATGCTTTTGTATACACAACAGGGCTGCAGTTCAGTTCTATAAACTCTTTTACAGCGATCTGAGTAACAAGTTAGTACAAGATGTATAATAGCATAATTGATTTGCGATAATCTTCGTCGTCGTCGTCACTTCACGGTGTAGGCTTATACCCTGCTTCGTCTTCATTGCAGCCATCTCTTCCAGGGGCTACCCACAGATCTTCTGCCAAAAGGTTTGTAGTATACAGCGCGCTTTACTAGCCTCTGGTGATCCATTCTGTAGATGTCCTCCATCCACTGCTGCTTTCGTTCTTCAACCGCATCATTGATGAATAATTTACCCAGTTATATGTTTAATACGCATTCGATCCTTTAGGGGATAACCATCAAGTGCCTTAAAAATTTCATTTCAGCTGTTTGTAGGCCCATATTCTGCTTTTCTTCATCAGTTATCGTCTATGTTTTACTAGCACATGTAATAATAGGTATCGTCATTACCTTATAGAACTTTATTTAATAATGAAAAATTGAAATAATGAAATAACTAATTAGAATCATTTGTTGTGTACGGTCAGTATTGGACAGATGTATAAAGTAGAACTACTCCAGTAACTTTGTAACTCAATACAATAACTTATTAATCAATACAATAACAACTGTAATTATCGTGGTCTCTTTATGAGTGTTTCAGCCATAATGCTGATGCCTGTGAATCCGCTGGCTACGTATAAATAATACACGTATTAAAATGCATAAAGAATGTGCAGGAGGAGCATTTGTGATTTACAGTTAAACAATATAATAAAAGGTGTACTTAAAATCAAATAAATCAAGAAACGCAGTTATAGTTACAAAAACATGACAGACGGTATTTATAGTTATGTTATCCTAATAGCGCACTGGTAGACTGTTAGTGCTAGGCTTCTTGTTTAAACATAATATGACTACCCTTTATCAATATTGGTAAGTATATAAACAATGAAATATTATGTGACCTACAGAAAAAAATTACAATATTTTTTAGACTCTTTTAACTAACTCACATTAACTAACAATTAATATATGTTCAAATTAATTTAATTGCACAAAATAATAGCCCTATGGCAACAAATCAAACGCCTTCTCCTGCCTTCTCTTATCTCTTATCTCTTTTTTAAAAGTATTCCTAACAAATTTGCCAGAAATTTAAGATACAAGGAAAATACCCAAACATAGACCTATACGCAAGATTATATCTGTTAATCTATCCCGTCTGGGCGACATTCTCTTGATCGACCGCATCTTCCTCTTCCAAGTGGAAGCTTTTGCATCTGCTTCCGTAGCCTTTTACGGACATCTTCAACACATCTATGTACCGTATCAGTTGTTTTGTGTAATTGTTCACAAGTATGTTCAGTGGTCGTTATTTTTTTTATTTTACGTAACACTGTCTATTCTTGATTTTACTACAGATCTTTAATATCTATAGAATCATTTCTTGCCATAAATTTGACAGTTTACCTGTTTTGTTGAAGACAATGTGTTTACTTCCCTTGGATACGTTCACACAAATTGCTCTCCTTTATTGTAGTTCCTTTATAGTGGCTTTATCTAACCGTCACAAGAAAAAAAAGGAGAAACAATTGAGGGTAAATATTATGAATACTGAATAAACTTCTGTCAGACAATTAACCAATTTACGTCGTAACAAGAATACCCGTTTTGCTGAATTGCTACTTGAACGGTGGAATTAGATTGACATCAGAGATAGAAAAGAAATGTTTTACTTACATCACACTTAATTTAACATTTTTCGCACTCACGGCCGTTTTATACCGACATCGCAGGCTTCCATCTGCTGACGCTGTTGTAGTTTGTCGTCTATAATTCATTTTAATATGACCATGATGTCCAACCAGGTGTTTTGGTCTCAGAAAGATTTTTTATAACGTTTACAGCGGGTTGAAGACAGCTCGACTAACGACGACATACGTCTAGTGTTTCATTATTTCTGTAAGTCTTTTTCTTTAAGACATTATCTCGAAACTCTCCACTGTAGTATCCCACCGTATAGCGCGTAGTCTAACATCTTCCCTTAGTGGCTCTATGTCACCACTACCCGGTCTTTTAGGCCGTGGCCTATAGTTGTTGTGGACAAACGTTTCGGCTCCACCATAGGAGGCCATCATCAGTGTCTAAAACAACTGGCACAGTGTCCGCCAATTCACCCCAATGATGATGTAGAGACTACGTATTTTACCTACCTCATCACTGGGATGAATTGGCAGCCACCATGCCAATCATTTCAGACACTGATGGCCACCTATGGTGGAGCCGAAACGTTTGTCCACAACAACAGTAGACCACAGTCCGGCTAGTAGGAGTAACGTTTGTCCACAACTACAGTAGACCACAGCCCGGCTAGTAGGAGTAACGTTTGTCCACAACAACAGTAGACCACAGCCCGGCTAGTAGGAGTAACGTTTGTCCACAACAACAGTAGACCACAGCCCGGCTAGTAGTAGTAACGTTTGTCCACAACAACAGTAGACCACAGCCCGGCTAGTAGGAGTAACGTTTGTCCACAACAACAGTAGACCACAGCCCGGCTAGTAGGAGTAACGTTTGTCCACAACAACAGTAGACCACAGCCCGGCTAGTAGTAGTAACGTTTGTCCACAACAACAGTAGACCACAGCCCGGCTAGTAGGAGTAACGTTTGTCCACAACAACAGTAGACCACGGCCTCACAGCCCGGCTAGTAGTAGTAACGTTTGTCCACAACAACAGTAGACCACAGCCCGGCTAGTAGTAGTAACGTTTGATTTCTTAAAACTTACTTTTGGTGCAGTCTTAGCTGTTTTTGTTTTATATTGTGGATGTACCCTTTTTCACTTCACTTAAATATTTCCTGCTCTTATTTTGTCTCTGTCATTTTAATGAATATTGTTGGATAAAAAGTGGCACCTTCTTAAAAACATTTGTAGTCTATTTTTTATAATAACATTCTACAAAATACTATTTCTGTATTTGATACAATAACTTTAAAGTTGTGTAAATGTACCAATCAGTTTAAGATACACTTAGTTTAAGAACTTTAAACACAGACACTTGAAGTTTATTTAACATAATAAAATAACTTGCACTGGTCCCCTGTTATTCTTATCTGCTATCTCTAATTAGTTTTTTAGTCTTATCAGATCAAGAATTTAATTTATAGAGGATTAAGAAGATTTGTTTTTTCCATTATATAAATAACTTCCACTGGTTCACTTATAGTTCTACCTTTAGACACTTTTGTTTATATCTATATTACAGTATTTGTTATTTTATGTGTTATACTTCCATCGGTTAAATATACTCTCTTTTGGGGTTTTATCCTTTTATTACTGGGTTTACTTTGGGTATTTCCCTACTCTATCTTGTTCTACTACGCGGTTTCTTCTAATTTCATTCCTTTTATTAGGGATGTCGGTTTTTTCTGGGTTTTGCCTTACTTACTCCTATCCTACCTTGTTTCTTCAAAAATGGTCCTTATATTAGGGGTGTCGGTTTGTTCTAGGTTTTTCCTTACTTACTCCTATCCTACCTTGTTTCTTCAAAAATGGTCCTTATATTAGGGGTGTCGGTTTGTTCTGGGTTTTTCCTTACCTACTCCTACCTTACCTGGGTATTTCCTCACTTTATTTTAGTTTTTTGGTTTATTTTTCATTACTCATAGGTGTTGCTTAGTTGTTTTTACTTTATTTTTATTTCTTCAAATTATGATTGCATTTTACTGTGGTACTTATTTGTTTTTTACTGGATTTTTCCTTGATTTCATTTTATTTTAAATTTATTTATGATCATTTTTCATTCATTATAATGTGGATTATCTGTCATGCTACAATGGGCATAAGCTTGGCTGTGTAAAAAGTACATGCCCATTTGTATTTTCAGTGAGACTTCTCCAGTAAAGAAACTGGACTTCTCCCACCTCACGCAGATTAAATTTATCTTCTGAACACAAACACTGTTCAACTAGGAAGAAACATTATTTATTAACAATACAAATAATTATTTATAAACATTATTTATAAATTTACATTAAATCTTAACGCATTTACTCAGTACGCCAACATTTTATTCACAGTAATAAAACTTCAAAAAAATATATTTTATAATCTTTAATTGTTTTTGTAATTTTTTTTCGTTTAGAATCGTAATATTTTTGCCACGTTTCGATTTTAATTCAAATAAATTCTTAAATTTTTATGTTTCCAACATGAGTTATTTATATAAGTGTTCTTAGAAATAAATTCTCTACACGTTTTATTTGAAACTTGTCTTTGTTGATGAACAACTTAACAAAGTTTTTGTGCACTAAATTTAAAGGTTATGTTTTTCACCTCAGATTTTGTGCATTTTTAGCTATTTTTTTTTTTTTTTTACAAACTATTGTTAATAAAGCTCTGAAACTCACCTTTTCTATGTTCTAGATCATGCAACATATGGAACTATTAATTTTGTTTCATAATTTCTATTCTTTGTTTTTATGTCTTGCATTATTTTATCTTCGGAAAAAAACCGTGGGTAGATAACAGGATCAACAGGACATAACTCGAGAACAAAACATTTTCTTATTTTTAGCTCTAAAATCATTTTGTGAATTGTTACCTTTTCTCATGGAACACTATGTATAAAGAGCTATTTACAACTCAATGTATAAAATCTATGAGGCTAAAGTGAGCTAGACATAATCCTCATACTCAGCAGAGCAAGCAAAAAAAAGGACAATCATGATGGAGTACACAGGTAGGCAAAGGAACAAGGCAAACAATAACTAAGTTGTTATTGTGTCCTCAACCACATAAAGTTGAGGATTATCTAAGAAGGCTGCTTGTTAGAAATTGGATGATCGTGACCAGTGACGACCTTCACATAGGTCTAAAACGCCAGAGAAGAAAAACCTTTGAATTTATAATATTTCTTCTGAGCCATAAAAAACAAATGGTATTCAAGAATGTTAATACCAATTTTTATCACTATTTGTCTAAATCTTTATTGCTTAAAATACTATTTTCAATCAACATAATTATTCTTTTACTTAGAGCAGGAAGGGTCAGCAAGAGCAACAACGGCATGTGTTTACAGAAGAGTAAGTGTATACTCTATAAGAAAACGCTGGTAAAAATCCTGGAGGCAATGGTTATTGCATAAACGACTTTTGTTTTAGAAACTTTGAGGTAATACCAGTTTGAAAGTTAATGCTGTTTGCTCAGTTGTAACGTTGAAAGTTGGTGTTGAAGTTCTCAGTAAATTTTTCTAAATTGACAAACATTTCTTTCCTTTAGTATTCAGCACAGGCAAAACTTATTTAATTAACACGTTTCACATTTGTTTATTTTACATATCTTCTGTTTTTTTTTGTTTTTTTTTATGAACTTTACTCATTTGGAAATAGTCTTTATTTATTTAATTAAAACTCTATCTGTGCCCAGTCGCCTAAATACAGACAGTAGTCGGGTACTAAACAATCCCCTTGAGAGAAGGCTCTTCCTCGTTAGTACTTCTTGTTCTTGGGACCATCTATTATGTCTTCTAAAGCCGTTACTTTCTCGCTTTCGTTTAAAGTGACTGTTTCAATTCAAACGTGGGCCCTTTAGTCTTCAGGTTACTGGCCACATCACCTCTATCATTTGTTATCGCTTTCTTTTGAGTTGCATCCAATATTTTTGTTTTTCGCATTTCATCCTATAGTTTCCTTTATAATACGATACATTTCTATCCATTTTTCAGTATTTCTCAATTATACTACGACAACCTTTACTTTATATCTTGACTGGATCACAACATTTTGTAAAAAAGACTGTAAGCTTAAAATGTAAGCTTCTTCTACTGATGTGCTGTAGTTGAGGCAGTAAACGTTATCTCAGTTAGTGTTACTATCACATATAACGTGATAAAAACTTGTACTCTTGGGACGAACCAAACTCTTGCTACAGATGGGAAGCGTACTTTCATGCCAGAATTCCTTCCTTTACTACTCCACTTATCCGGTCGCAAAAAGTATCAGCTTCGAAGGAAAAGGTACAATCTCTAGCTACAGTCCTCTTGAGCAAGGGATTAACACAGTTATTGTTGTGCAGTTTAAATATTTTGGCACAAGGCACGTAGTGGTCCAGTGAGGTCACAAAACCAGGGCAGTAATGACCTCGCCACAGTGAGGACTCGGTACGTTACATCAGGCGTTAGACGCATACTTAAACCTGACTAATCAGCTCAGACAAAGCACCACTTTTCAATGAAAGCAACATACGCGAGGAATAAAACTTTTGGTTGCCGATGCCTGCCGGCAATCGATTTTGGGTTTCCTGCCCCCTCGCTAATCAGCCTCAGCCATTAAAAGCTGAAAGCCAATACCATCCAAAGCTTTTAAGGTTGAAATATGTTTTACACTTTTTTTTAGTTGGATCATTTTTAGGAGACAAAACAACCAGACGATGGCACAAGTGAAAGAGATTTACGGATAGTTGCACACTTCGCAATCCCCAGTTTCTCACTTTTACCTAGAATATCGTTGAATGCTTTTTGTTCTCATTTCCTGCGTTCTTTGTGTTGTGCTTCTCGATAGTGATGCCTGATTATGGTAGCCGCCATGAGCACATATAGCCACACACGTTTTGTACGGATTGCCTTAATCTCACGTTAGTTTATTCATGTTTACTCCAAGATTAGTAAAGGTGGCCATTTTACTGGTCCGTTTCGACCAATCCATCGCTTACCGAATGTATTATTTAAATGGTTTATCAAATCACGACAGTAGTGAGCAGATGCACCGTCATTCAAAAACCACATCTGCACTCTATCTGCAAGTGGAATATCTTCCAAAAGAAGAGTTCCATCAGATGCGCTTGCAAAAAATGTAAGTATTGTCTTCCATTAAGCCTAGGTGGTAAGAAAAAAGGGCCTAAGAGATTATCACCAAGAAGACCGCACCACACATTAAATGAAAAACTATGTTGGTCATGTCTTGGGGGCAGTCTCGTGGGTTTTCGTCTGCCCAAGTGTAGGTGTTTCGAACGTTTACAATGTCATTTCTTGTAAATTGTAACACTTTTCTGCCGCATTTTCGTCTGTTTTGTTTTTAATTAAAGCCAAATTTCTCAAATTTGTACTTACTTTTAATAGACATTAGACACGTCAGTTTAACAAAGTTAGTTAGAAAATTTTATTTATTTATTAGCAAATTAACGAAGTTATTTTATCCCAAATCTAAGAATGTGTGGTTTTCGACTCCAATTTTTTGTGTTTTACCCTGTTTTTTTTTTTAAACTAAATAAGATAAAGGTCTGGGACCTCTTTTATTCAATTTTTCAGATCAAAAACTATAAGGAACCATTAAATTTAACCTTCACTTTATATCCCACGAATTTCAGTATGGGGTTATTTTACCGTGGGGGCAGAAATCAGGGCGAACTGGTTCGCGAGCCGTAACTCGCTAACGAACCGTTTTCGAACCTATGTTTATATGAACTTTTTTCTTATTTTTAGCTAAAGAATCAGGTCCCGACAGATTGCCGTGCAATTTTGACTCACCCTGTATAATAATTAACCATATTATTATCAATCCTTATGATCCAAATTTTAAGAAAACTAAATTAATTGCTTTCGTTTCATGATCAAAACATAAATACCTTTTTTTTATTGAATCACATTTACTAATTTTCTTCCTGATATACTTGCCATTAACTTGATTTTCTCACGGAATCAAATTTTATTCAAAATTATTCAAAAGTTGGTCAAATTTTATTTGGTCATCACAACAAAATAATCAGTTAATAAATAAATCAAATATTATATTCGGTTCTAGTAACAACACTGTAATAATTATAATTGGCTTTCGAATTCTAAACATCGTCTGGATGTTTATCACAGGCAACACTTCAAGTTGTCACTACACCGATAAAATTGGCTGTGGTATGTCACTTCGAATAAGATTAGTTTTGCACATACACGGTTACATAGTTGGCAGACAGTTTCTCTCCGAGTAACAAAAGCATGTTCCCCGACACTCATGCGGTTGATGGCACACGTAACGCCGAAGGCGTTCTTGTTTGATACAGTGTGTGTACAAACAACGATGGCAACGATGACGGCTGACAAGTCTGTCAACAGTTGAAACGACAACGCTGATTATCTGTTTGACTGTTGCGGCTGTTACAACACATGTTTGCAAATGCAAAGCGCTTTATTTTGGAACGTACAAGCAGCGATGTTTATGGCAGAAACAAGAATCGAGTGATACTGAAACGTAGGCTTAATTAGGTACGAATGCACACTGACAGTGAACAACTTAACAAGACTTAAGCGATAATTTTGCGGTTGAAGTTCCACAAATTTATAATAAATTAACAAAAATCAGCAACAATATGCCAGTCAGTGAAATGGACGTACAAATAGAAAAACACATTAAACCAATTTACTCTGAAGACATTAAATGAACCTTTAAACTCTAATTCTTCTTTCTACATCACTATAACTACGGTGTGTATTTGCATATGTATTTGACAATGTAGTAACAGCAGTAAAGCAACAGCCCCTACTAGTCGATATCCTAAATAAAACGTTTGTGCTACACTCACTTGTTGCACACACCACTAGTCACTGTGACACCGATTAGCGCTTTCGAACGTACCCGTTCATCATCAGATCGTAACTGCCACACCCGTCCCTAGCTCCACCCCCTTATATACCTGCCTCTACCGAGGGCGTCAACGTCACGCAGGTGACCCCTTGTCATACTACTTCCTACACGTGGGCGGAACCATCAACCCATGTCTATGTTTTCTTTCCTTACCGAACCTACCTTTTCACGTTTTATTATATTATAAAATATTTCTTCAATTTCAAAATTTATCTTAATATTCATTAAATTATTCATACCTTTTCCCCTTTCTTTTATAATTTCTAATTCTTCTATTAGCTTTCTTTCCGTCGTATTATTAATTACCTTTATAATATCAAAATTTTCCAACGGATTATTAAACTTGTGATTTTCCTCTACAAAATGGCTAGCATAAAGAGAATTCGTTGTCCTATTTCCCTCTCCTCTCTTGTGTTCTCCCAATTTACATTCAGAACGGCGGCCCGTCTCACCCACGTACACTTTTTTACATTCTTCACAACTTAATTTATATACCCCATTCTTCTGCAAAATAGGTATTGTCTCTATATTATTATTTTCTATTTTATCAAATACTGTTTTACACCTTTTTATTGCTACGTCCATTCCATACTTCTGAAAGCACTGTACAATTTTCTTCGTCTGTGTTCCTATATAAGTTACTGAGCGCAAATACTTCTTCTCTTCTTTTTGTTCTATGTCTTCTTTTTTCTTCTCAATCCTTTCCTTCTAATTGTAACCAGGAGAAAACAATTATTGAATGTGAAAGCATTATACAAAAATTGGGAAATGAAAACGACAAAAAACATATAAGAATTGAAATAAGTAATATGGTAAACAAAATATGTAGAACAGAAGGAAAAGATAGAAGGAAAGAACGAGAAATTAAGGCGTCAGTAAAAAAGTTAAAAAACAAAATCATCATGAAGGATATCATAATTACGAAGGCGGATAAAGGGAATACGATGGTTCTAATGAAAAAAGATGAATATATTAATAAAGCAGAAGCATTTATAAGAGAAGGTCCATATAAAGAAATAAAATACGATTATGCGAGTAAGTACCAAGCGAAAGTCAAACGATTAATGAAGGAAATAATGTTTATAGACGACAGACGAAAGAGATATTTAGTAGAAAGTAATCCAGTGGCTCCAAATTTTAAATACCAGATAAAATTACATAAAAGAGAAAGACCAGTTAGGCCGATTGTTTCGTTTATTAATGCTCCTGCGTATAAGTTGTCTAAAGAAGTAAGTAGAATATTAAAAGATAAATATGAATTTGATGTAAATAATAACGTAGAAAATGTGAAGCTTATAGAGATGTTAGAAGGAATAAACATAAATGAGAATATGAAGTTGGTATCGCTCGATATTAAAGATATGTTTACTAATATTGCAGTAGATAAAGCATTGAAGTTGGTAGAAGATAATAGGATGGGGAATTACGAATATAAGAAACAACTAGTTAAAGTAATAAAAGAATGTGTTCAACAGAATTATTTTAGGTTAAATGACAGATTTTACATACAAGAAAAAGGGTTACCTATGGGTTCTTCATTATCATCAATTTCGGCTGATATATATTGTAACGACTAGTTTTATACGTGCTCTGAAAATGTGTGCAAGTTGTGTGTTCGCCTCACACGAGTGGTCGTTACTTATATGTTGCGCTAACGATGTCCGTAGCTATCCTTCAATTACAAGTACAACACGAGTGGAAACCTTACCTGTTCTTCGTTAGGTGTTCATAAATCCCGGGTGGCGCCAAATTGTTTAATTTGCTCCGGCACACACTTCCCGCTGCTGGGCCCCGGAAGTGTTCAGCATACACACAAATAACATAATTTAATATCTAAGTACACCAAAATGCTTAAGACACTTTTTCTGTGTTGTGACTTACCTCTCAAGTATTTCTATAATTAATATAATTCTGTAAAGGGAGGAGGTGTAAGTAAAAGAAATTGTTGAATGCGTCAATCTGTGAGCTGAGTCGGATGCGACCCGTTTATTTCAAAAACATTACGAGCCTCAAAATTTATCTAATTATGTGCCAGTCAGCAACGGTCAGTACCGAGTTAATTTTTTTTTTTGAAAAACTGAATATAAAAAATGTTAAATGCTAAATATGTGGGTGTCGCATAAATCAATGCTAGTTTACAAAATGGTGTACAGCGTACACGCTGTGATTTATTTATAAATTTCTAACACTGTTATCTATCGCAAAAGTTTATAAAAATGTTTCTGACACTTATGACGAGTAACTAGTTTGTCTCGCTTTTGCTTCGTAATTATGCAGCAACTAGCACCGTAAGTTATTAGGTAAAAATGTTACTTGGCAATCCAGATAAATCCTTTTTGCAACCTGCTGTATCTGGTCGCTACGGCTGCGTGTTCCTCCGTACCTGGTTTGAACCACTGCTATGTCTGTGCTGGAAGATCTTGTAAAACTGTACGAAGTTCGTGTCCTCGTGTCTTCTGTCCGGAACGTTGAACCAAGTTTCGAACTGAAAGTTTTCACATCTTTTAGTACACTTTTATACCCACATCGTTCGATTAACACGCACGCATGAATTCATACAGTGCGTGTTACAATTTACAATATTACAAATTAGCATTACAAGGTTATGACTTTAAATTATATATATAACGAGTACTGACACTCAACCTTACATATCTTAGGTCTTTTCATCAAGATGACTGACTGAAATTTAAATTTAGGCGAGGCTGACCATTACAGACAAGATACATCTTGGTTGGTTAAGGATAACAATCTTTTTACATCTATTACAAGTTTTCTTTTTTGTTACAAACGTAATACACAAAATTATTAGCCACTAGCATTGATTTTCGATAGCTCAAAAACAATCAGAGTTACCTTGGTTATTAAGGCTCCCAAACTTGACGAAAGTCAGGCGACGGGCCGCTCAGCTCACAGCGTTTAATGGGAGACTGATGAGATTTTACAAAGCAAGCGATAGGGTTGGTAAAGGGGAGGGCGTGACGTCAGGGCGTCGGTCAAGGTACAATTCGCGGATTGTTGCATTCGACAGAAAACGAACAATTTCAACAAATTAAAACAATTAAATTAACAAATAGTATGATTGAGCGTTCTTCGCTACGACGGTATGGAGTATTCAAATTTACTCCCGCCTTCGTTCGACCTTCTTAATCGAGCAGTTAGTTCGCCGAGTTTGCGACGTGAGCGCTTACCGTCATTTTCGTTCTTTGCTAAATAATACACAATTTATAATACACTCTCCTATGGAATAAAAACATTGGTTACACTCTGTACTAGTTTATTTATTGGTAATTGGTAATTACTCAGTTTGACACAAAAATATATTTGGTTATTCAACAAATTTGCACCGACAACTAAGACAAATATCTCAAGGTTGGCGAAAATCGATTTTGAACGATGTTGGTTAATTCGACATGGCGTCTGAAGAACAATGTTTACTTTTTACAATTTGTCTTTTAATAAATCTGGGTTCTTGTGATTACGAAAGAAATATTAATAATGATTACAATAAAGTACACTACCTTATACTATTTGTACATTAATCTTTAAAAGAAATAATATTCAGTTTATAGTAAGAGTTCAGATTACTGTGAAAAAAATTTAAAGTGAATTTATTTCAAAAATTCGGGTAATTTAATAATACTTATCAAATCAGTCGACCTGATGTGAACTGTCATTCAGTTGAAATGGAATGGGGCTTCAATAGTCGTCAATTTTCAATTATCTGGGTCCTTGGCATCAGTTAAATGTTTTCGTCCTTCGTCTGCTTCTTACGTTTTCATCTTTTTGAATTTTGATTACTTTTTAACCATTTTATATTACAATTTTGGTCATTCACGGCTTGGCGTCTATTCTGGATGGGCGTCACTTATTGAGTAATAAGATTTAACGGAAAATTCGTAACCAACGTTCCGTTGTCATGGTTACTAATAAATTCTGATTGGCTGATCTTGACTTAAGACCATTGTTATCACATTTGAATTTTTATTCAAAATCACTGTATATCTGCTGATTGCTATTATTCTTCCTTCTTCCTCTCTACGTATTAAATATTATCACTACTGTTCGTATTTTCTTTCAAAGATCATTTTGACATCCCATAAGGTTGGGTTTTCTAATGTATTATTGTTTGGACAATTATTTTGATATTTGTTAATTACATTTCTTTCTTATTTTAAGTTCTTAATCTAACATTTATCTTTTAATATGATTCACAAATTATCCTTGACTAGTTATTTTCCTTGGATTTGCTAATATTCTTGTTAATTTTTTACAATATGTAGTTATTTGTTTTTTACAGTTAGGCATTTCATAGGCCTAAGTAGTAACTGACTATATTTACTTATTTTATACAAATTACATTTTAATTTACCCTCATACATGTTTTGTTTTGATATTATAAATGATTTGTTTACTTATTGATGTGTTTTGGATCTGTTTTTATAATAATTGCATGTTCCCATTAGTTTCTACATTATGGTTTGTTAATTATTTCCTAACTGATTTTCCAGTGTTATTAGATCTGTATTAATTTATCTTTCTATTTACTTATTTTGCCATTGTTAATAACTAGGCTATTACTTACTATTCTCTATTACATAAAACATAACATCTAGGCCTATGGTCTGTATAATTCCTTCAGCCATATCCTATTCATAGATTAAATCAAACAATTTTTTAACAGTTATTATGCAATGTTTGCTTACAATTCGTTTCTTTCTTACTTATTTTTTGGGTGATAAACATCATTACGCCATTTAAATTTACTTAATTGATTATCCCTTAGAAATGGGGTGTTTATTTTGTTTTGCTCTTATTTTCTTTATTATATTTTTTTCTTATACAAACTTTACCTTCTAGCCATGGTAACCCTAACTTTTAACCTTCCATGGGATTCCCCCTTTGAATACTATTGTATCCCTTACTTACAATTAAACTTAATGCTATCAATAACAAGATTCTTATTAAATAATATTGTTCACTATTAATCATTTAGTGTTTATAACAGATTATTAAGTGTTTACACCTATCAATACACTTTTACACTTTCACTTTTGCACTTCTTAAATTTTATTTTAAGTGTTATTAGTGCGTAATCCCTAACATTACATTCTCTTTGTCATTTAGTTATGTTTACTTTCTCACTATCTCACTATCTCTCTCTTTACAAATGTTATTTATACGATTAATAAGTTCATGTCGTTATAGAGTTCTTTATTATTATATACATATAAACTTTCACAATATGAACTTACTTCTTTACACTTTCCCAAACGTTTCGAGGTGATGTTCCTCTTCCTCAGTGGGAGTTAATACTGATTGTCAGTTAACAGAATAACGGTTATGGAATTAGGTGTGTGTGGTGGGGGTTGATGGTGGGAGGGAATTGGCGCTGAGGTTCGAATTGTGTGTTTGGATCAGTGTATCGAATAGTGTATGTGATTTATAATGTAATTGTTCATTTAATATGTTGTTTGGTTGTAGTGTGTGATATCTGTATATTTCAAATTGTTCAGCTGTGTTAAGTTTTCTACTTTTAGTTAAGTAGTGTAATATTTCCTTTTCCATGTTGTGTTGTATGTTTGTGTAACTGTGGTTTTCGTTTTGTAAATGTGTGGCAAATGTGGAATGTATGTAGTTTGTGGTGAGGGCTTTTACATTACATGTTCTTTAATAAAGTTCTTTATTACATTTAAACTCTAATTCTTTGGTTAGTGTACTTTTATTTTTCTCATTACTTTATCGGGTTTTATCAATTATCATTTACATTTGTCATTTAATCGATAATAATAATTATCTTTTACATTTGTTAGTTATTGGTTTCGTTTCCATTATTATATTTGAGTGTATCATTTCTCCTTTTTCTATTCTATATTATTTGTTTGTGTCTTATCATTTGTTTTCCTTTTATTTCCTTGATACTTGTTTTGTTTCATTTTCATTTTCCTCCTTCTTCGATTTCATTTTATTTCCTTTTAATTTCATTTTATTTTGGTTTTCCCCTTCTCATCTGGTTTCATTTTATTTGATTGTATTGAGTCAATCATTCCATTCAATCACTGGGGTTAGGTCATGTAGTCGTTTGTCGCGTCATTGTCATTTTATTTTCATTAGTTTAAACACTTTATATAGTTGATTCATCGTTTTTATCCCTGGTATAGGGGTGGCTTATTTGTGTTGTAACAGTATAAATATATATATATATATATATATTGTAACGTAACAGAGTTGAGGTTCCCGATGTTACATAAAAACTTTGTAAACATGACTTAAAACAATGCTCAAAGTATGTTATAATTAAATACAAGAGGGCCAATCTCACCTAAAAAATGCATTGAAGGTACCTAGCAAGGTTACTAAGTAATAAAACATTGAAGGTGTACCTAAATATAAAATATGTAATGAGTAGTATGAGATGTAAACTATAAACACTATGTCTAGTGGGGTGAGTTTAATGTGTAGGAGTTGAGTATAATATACTGTTCAATTAATATTTAATGTGTTATAAAATGTACTTGTTGTTGTACTGTATCATGATATAGTGTTTACATGATATTTATTTTATATTTTGTATGTAGTAAGTGTAGAGCCGTTGCTTTAAGGAAGTACTAAGTCATATGTACTCATTTTATTCATGTTAAAATTGTATTTAAATAATTAAGTACAAGTACATTTATTAGGTATGATATTATGTTAAATGTATTTACTTTAATTAATTAATGAAGATGTTTAAAATAATATTTGTAAATTTGGCCAGGAAGACAATAAGTATTAATAAGTTGGCAAGTAGTTATTATAATTATGTTACAAACCAATGAAGGGTTCAATGATGAACTAAATAATAATAACGAATTGAAACCAGGAAATTAAAATTGATATAAGTGGCCATAAGCCAGTAACTATTTGTACAGTAGGTCAGGTAAAGAAAAATTAAATTAAAAACAAAACAAAATTATAACATGTGTCACAAAACCAATAGGCCTAAATTTAGTATTTGTAAAAGGAAATTAATACCTTTATCAATAAGTCCATTCAGATGAAAATGTAGTAAAATGTATACGGTTTAATAAGGCAGATTAAGTGAAAGTTTTATGTGATTTAGTGTAATTCCAAGCATGGAGTATTTTATTAAATAAGAGTAGCAATATTTCCTAATTCTGGCTCTAGGATATCAAATATTATCCAATGACAGGAAAAGTAATGGTTGTTAGGGTAACAGAAATGCAAGAAATTTTGTTGATTTCAACATTCAATTGTTACATGTGAATGGGTTAAGTTGAATTAATACGAATCCAGAAAAGAATTTATAAAAAACCTTTACATTCGATTGTTATATGCTATTGTGTAAAGTTCAGCAGACAAATTTAAAAAAGAGAACCAAATAAAATGAATAAAAATTTAACAAATTAAATGTCTTAAAGCCAATCCATTTAAAAAAGAACTGAGTAATAACTACTGAACTATATTTCAGTAAATATAATTCTACACATCCTCAAAGTTCACGGAATTAAAAAATACCCATTCAACTAATTCCAGTAAAAGGATGATGATGAAAACAATTTCCCATTAAACAAAGATGATCCATAGCAGAAGAAGTCAAAATTAATTATAATATGAATTAAAACATACACGAAGAACTTTTGTATTGAAATACCAAACCTCACTTTCAATAAACTAGCGAAGTCGTAATACTACACCAATTCCACTGGGACCGGCAACTACTAGGATCGTGAAGAAGAACGAAGACCAGAACTGAACTTCAGTTACACTCCTGGACATCACCTTTAAACCTTTATTGAAAATCTGGACGCTGTTTTTGGTCAAGAGTAACATAACCATTTTATCTTCACTCCGTTATAAACAAACATGGCCACCTTCAGTATCGTATCGCTTGGTAAAAAACCTGCTTATATTTAATTTTATATATTAAGAATTAATAACAATTGTAATACTTAGTAAACTTAATTTTGCATTACCTGGCCTTACTAATCGTTAAAAGAATCACATGTACCCTGGGATAAGAGATAAACCGAAAATTATATTTAAATTGTAATATACACTACTAGTTCACTAACAAATCGATTCAGTATTGTACGATCGATATTACGATCTAATAACCGACGAAGACAACTGTTGAAAATTAAGAATAATATAAATAAAGAATCCTTCTTGTATGTGACGATGTTCTGTGTTATTGTAGAATAGTTATTATATTTTGATTAGGGAGTAATTTACAGAGAAAGAAAGTGATAAAACCGTCAAGTGAAACGACTTAACCTATAAGAACGAGTTAATTACTAATAACAGCGCTCGTTGCAGACAGCTGGTGAATACGGGAGAGTGGAGAACTAACTTATTCTCTTCGCCGCTCTTTGGTCAATTTAAATAATACAGACTGACTAGGGTTGGAGAGAATTACTGAATTATTAACTATAATACCCGTAATATAGCGTTATTCTCTGGTAAAACACTTGGTAATTAATTAACACAGGTCTATGTTCAACATACGAATCATATCAACTATATAATAAATAATTGTTTTTATAAATTAATATTGATTTGCAGGAGGTCTCATCTGCAACAACATAATAAATAATTTTTCTTATAAACAGAGTGGATTAGTAACCAGTTGGTGAAGTCAACGGGTGTTGAATTAACGATAAACCCGCAACCGTATTACACTAGTAAAACGTAATTATTGGATTATATTACAAATTGGCGCTCAACGAGTGGGCTTTAGTTAAGTAAAAAATTCGACTATATCGCTATTACTTAACTGGAGCAGGCAACTATTAGAGGCACAGGAATGCATACGAGAGGTGTTTCTAAAAGGATGGCGAAAGACCAAGAAACGGAAGAAGATAGACGGGAGCAAGAAGCAGAAATAGTTACAGACGTTGAAAAGGAACAACAGGCGGGTGACAAGGAGGAAGTCAGAGGTGATATGGATTTACTAAAACTATGGGAATTAATTAAAGAAGATTCCAAGAAACAGAAGGAAGCCAATGATGAAAATTATAAACGAATGAAGGAGGATAATAAACAAACTAACGAGAAAAACAAACAAATGTTAGAAAAGCTCGAAAATAAAATAGACAGTATAAACGAAAATTCAGAAAAGCTGGAAAATAAAATAGACAGTATAAACGAAAATTCAGAAAAGCTAGAAAATAAAATAGACAGTATAAACGAAAAGTCGGAAAAGCTGGAAAATAAAATAGACAGTATTAACGAAAACTCAAAGAAACAAAACGAAATTTTGAGTGAGAATTTAATCAAACTAATGAATGAGAAGTTTGACAAAAATAAAGAGGAAACTGATGAGAATAACCAGCTGATAAAGGAAAGCTTAAACCAAATTAATGAAAGGTTTGACAGAAACGACGAGAGCTTAAGGCAGATTCAGGAAAATCACAAACAAATAGACGGGAAAATTGAAAACAGTAATAAGGAGTTACGGCAAATTATAAATGAACAAAACCAAGCGTTGAGGGAAGTCATCAATGAAAGGGTTGCAAATGTCAATGAAACAATTAACAAAAGGGTGGATAATTATGAAGAGGAAGTAAGACAGCAAATAACCGAAACTAAGGTGGGTCTAGAAAAGACAGATGAAACCATCATACAACTCGCAGTGGAAGTAGAGGCCAAAATTAATCAAGTGGAAAATAATAACAAAACTAGAATAAAAGAAGTACAATTAGAAACCCAAGGGAAATTGGACGAAGTGCAAATTAATATAGCTGGGAGAATTGAAATAGTTAACAACGAAATAACATAAATAAAACCCAAGTGGATCAAGGGGACCGTCGAAAATATACAGAATCAGGAATTGATTAATATAAAGGAGTCAATAGAAGTTTTACAAAATCGACCAATGTATCTGGCACATCACATAGCCCCTGAGCAAAAAGAAAATATCAATTTCAAAATTTATAGAGGAAACCCCATAGAATTTCAAGGAAGTACAAAGGAAACATAAAACTATGGGTAAGGTATGTTGACGATATTTTAGTTATTTGGGAAGGTAGTATTGAAGAAATAGAATTATTCGTAAAAGAAGTGAATACTATAGAAAAAAATATACAGTTTAAGGAAGAAATTGGTGATAAGAATTTGAATTATTTGGGTATAGGAATACATATAAAAGATAACAAAAAAGTAGAATTTGACATATTTAGAAAGGAGACATATTCGGATATAATTATTCCGAAAGAATCATATCACTCATGCAGATATAAGTTAATGCGTTTTGTTATAGAGCACAGAAATGTTTGAAAGATAAAGAAAGAAAAGAGAGAGAATTAAAAATGATAAAGAGAATAGTGAAGAATAATAATTATAACATGGGTATAGTAGACAAAGTGATGGAAAGTATTGAGAAGAAAAAAGAAGACATAGAACAAAAAGAAGAGAAGAAGTATTTGCGCTCAGTAACTTATATAGGAACACAGACGAAGAAAATTGTACAGTGCTTTCAGAAGTATGGAGTGGACGTAGCAATAAAAAGGTGTAAAACAGTATTTGATAAAATAGAAAATAATAATATAGAAACAATACCTATTTTGCAGAAGAATGTGGTATATAAATTAAGTTGTGAAGAATGTAAAAAAGTGTACGTGGGTGAGACGGGCCGCCGTTTTGAATGTAAATTGGGAGAACACAAGAGAGGAGAGGGAAATAGGACAACGAATTCTATATAGGCATTTTATAGAGGAAAATCACAAGTTTAATAATCCGTTGGAAACTTTTGATATTATAAAGGTAATTAATAATACGACGGAAAGAAAGCTAATAGAAGAATTAGAAATTATAAAAGAAAGGGAAAAAGGTATGAATAATTTAATGAATATTAAGATAAATTTTGAAAATGAAGAAATATTTTATAATATAATAAAACGTGAAAAGGTAGGTTCGGTAAGGAAAGAAAACATAGACATGGGTTGATGGTTCCGCCCACGTGTAGGAAGTAGTATGACAAGGGGTCACCTGCGTGACATTGACGCCCTCGGTAGAGGCAGGTATATAAAGGGGGTGGAGCTAGGGACGGGTGTGGCAGTTACGATCTGATGATGAACGGGTACGTTCGAAAGCGCTAATCGGTGTCACAGTGACTAGTGGTGTGTGCAACAAGTGAGTGTAGCATAAATTTATTTAACCACTAATAAAATTTGTAGTTTAAAAATAAAAAGTGTTGAAATGATAATTACGATCTTACAAAAATTTGGCATTCACACATCACAAGTGTAATTATTGTTACGAAGTTACGGAACGCTCTCGAAAAGGCAAGAGTATCGTTCTACACGCTTTCGATTAGCCCAGCGTGCTTGTTCTGTGTCAAGGCGTTCACTCACGTAGCACAAAAGTACCTTCCAGACCGTACGAGAGCACTTGCAGTATGCAAATAACGCTGGCACGCGGTCAAATGAATGGAAAATTATTGTGGAACTTCTGCAAGTTATACATAGGCAACAGCGGCCGGCCTAGTTAGCTGCGGGCGATTTATTCATTGTGGATCAAATGGTTGTTGTGGAAAGTGATTACTGTGTTATAATTAGTGTGGAACTCTTAATAGTTGACATTATATTGCGTGTGAACAAATTTAACTTGAATTACTCTATGAGAGTATCTTGTTGATTTCAAATTGTTATTTGTGACTCATTAAATATGGTAATTAGTGATTTCATTGGTGTCTATTTTCTTTCCATTGTTCCATGCGATGATCCGTGAGACCGTCTTAACATTATGGTAACACGCTAAGTGGTACTTTGGACTCTACTTTGAGAAAACAAAAAATTTTTTTTTTACTTTATTGAAATCAGCAATCAGAACTATTACATACACAAGAATGTATACATATAAAGTCCTATGAGCCAATTTGATGACTAATGGACATGAGGCGGACAACAGACTACACCATCAGTCTGTTGGTGTGTCTCTACAATCTGTCATAATGCTTTTGTGCTCTGGCTCGGCATTCTTCTTCTACCATGGGTATGTTGAAGTCCGTATGAAGTGTATGATTTGATATGTACCATTTTGCACCTGCTATTGTTCTCAGCGCTTTTGATTGGAAGCGCTGAATTATGTTGACGTTTGACTTACTGTGAGCAACCCCACAGCTCAATTCCATACGTCCATATTGGTTTAATGATCGCTTTGTACAAGATTTTATTTTCCAAGGATAACGTTGATTTTTTCCCAAGTAACCAGTACATTTTTCTCATCTTGAGCTCCAATTCCTTCCTTTTGTTGATTATGTGTTTTTCCACGTTAATTTTTTGTCCAGATGAAGTCCCAGATATCTAGCTCCATCTGAATGTGGAATCTGCACATCATTTAGATATACCGGTGGACATTCGGAGCGTCTTAGAGTGTGTGTGACATGGGTGCTTTTCTGTTCATTTACCTTTTTCCTCCATTTATGTAACCAATTTTGCAGCATGTCTAGGTGTAGTTGTAGTCTATCCGTTGCAATCTGTGGATCCTTGTGTCTGGATAGTAATACTGTATCATCTATAAATGTGCCCATTTGTGTGTTCGGTGTAGCTGGTATATCTTACGTGTATAGGATGTACAGCAAAGGACCAAGGACGCTTCCCTGTGGCATTCCTGATTGGATAGAAAAGATGTCAGAGAATTCAGAGTAATATTTAACTTGGAAATGTCCTCCATATAGATACGATTTTAGGAGTAGGTAATACTCGCTTGGTAACTTCATTTTGATTTTGTAGAGGAATCCTGGGTACCATACTTTGTCTTAAGCCTGCTGTACATCTAAGTACACTGTTGGGCAGTATTCCTGGAAGTTAATTGCTTGGTTAATTTCAGAGACGATCCGATGGCATTGTTGTAAAGTGGAATGATGCTTCCTAAAACCGAATTGATGATCAGGGAGAATTTCATCAAGGAGTTTGTCATCATGTATTCTCTGAATGATTAGTTTCTCCAGGATTTTTTATAATTGTGGAAGTAGACTGATGGGCCTATAGGAGCTGACTTCATGCTGCGGCTTGCCTGGTTTGGGGATGAGTATTAACTGTGCAAACGTCAGTTGTAGTGGCCAGTATTTAACTCTAAGAATGGCATTAAAGAGTGTTTTTATGTACTGAATTGCTTTGTTTGGTAGTTCAGACAGAACCCTCCCGTTTATTAGTTCATAACCTGGGGCTTTCTTTTTATTAAGATGATCAATTACATATTTAACTTCCGAATACTTGAAGTTTTTGATTGGGAGGGACAGTTGTAATGGTGCGTCAAGAAAGTTGTTGATTTCAGTATCTTGGGTGTCTGAGTGGGGTGTAAAAACTTTAGCGAAGTGTTGAACAAATATATCTGCTTTTTCTTGGTCCGATTTGGCCCACTCAATGTTTGGTTTCCTTATTGGAGATTTTATAATTTGTGGCCTCTTGCGGCTGGTTGTCACCTTCCAGATTGAATGGTCTGCTTTTGATAGATTGCTTAAATAGTACTGATATGTTTCCTGTTTATTCTGTTTAATTTTGCGCTTTAAGTTGTTTGCTAATCTATTAAATATGTTCTTGTCTATGGGGTTACGAGTCCGCTGCCATCTAACTCAGGCTCTTCGTTTTTGCTTAACCAACTGAAGAATTTTATTAGGAACGTTGTTTTCCTTTCGGATGTTATTTACGATAGTTGGCGTAGCCGCCCATGCACAATCTTGCACTATTCTTATGAACTGTTCTGTGGCTTCGTCTATTTCATCCGGTGTTTTCAAACTTATATTTAGGTGTAAGTTTTGACAAAGTAGTTCCCTAAAACTGTTCCAGCAGGTGTTCTTGTTATACTTGGGGAAGTTTTGATAAATGTTGAGCTTATTGTTGCTACCACAGGAGTGTGGTCAGATGTCAGATCTAGACAACTTTCAATATCCAAAAAGCTGTTTGATATCCCTTTGATGATGAAGAAATCCAGTAGGTCTGGGATTTTACCCGAGTCTGAGGGCCAATATATGGGTTCCCCAGTTGATAGGTGTTGATAGTTGGATTCTGTCAGAAGGTTGTACAGCTCTCGGCCTTTTGTTGTTGTCAGTCTAGAGCCCCAGTGGGTGTGTTTACAGTTGAAGTCTCCGCCACAGATAAAGGTGTTACCAAGGTCTATTATAGTATTACCAAGATCAAGGTCTTGTATAGGGTGGCTTTTGTATCTTTACTTATTAATTTTGACTTAAAATGTTTCACCAGTCCGTAGTAACACCTATTAGCAGATAATATCTGTTTTTCAATGTCTCTAGAGGAGTCATTTCCAGAGTCCACATATGACCCGAGATATGGAAAACCCTGAACCTTTTCAAATTCATAATCATTAATGCGCAGGGACAGGGCACGAGTGTTGGCACCTACAACCATATATTTGGTTTTGCTTTGGTTTACAACCAAGCCCATAGCCTTAGCGGACAACTCCAGTTCCTGAAAGGCTTCCTTTAAGCCAGATTCAGACCTACTTATGACGTCAATGTCATCGGCATAGGCCAGAAGCTGTACCTCCTTGTGAAATATGTGTCCGCTAGTTTGAATTC
Organism: Magicicada septendecula; assembly: GCA_034769895.1. Classification (NCBI taxonomy): domain Eukaryota; kingdom Metazoa; phylum Arthropoda; class Insecta; order Hemiptera; family Cicadidae; genus Magicicada; species Magicicada septendecula. Next base: position 108,013,319 of record CM068375.1, read on the forward strand.
CTGAATCCCTGATGACCTTTTCTAGAGCTATGTTGAACAACAGACACGCTAAGGCATCTCCTTGTTTCAACCCATTCAATGTTTTTAAGGAGTTAGATAGATTTGATTGTATTCTGATTTGGCACTTAGAATTGGACATAACTACTCCAACCATACGCACCAACTTAGATGGTATATTCAACTCCTTCATAGCTCTATACAGCATTTTCCGGTTGATTGAATCATATGCCGACTGGAAATCCACAAAGAGATGGTGAGTGGCCACTCCATATTCCAACGTTTTTTCTAGGATTTGCCTTAGTGTAAATATTTGGTCTGTTGTTGACCTATTCCTAGTGAATCCACATTGATATTCTTTTATGTTTTCCTCAGCGTAGGGAAGCAGCCTAGAAAATATGATGTTGGACAATACCTTATACGCTGTATTAAGTAGAGAGATGCCCCTATAATTTTTACATATGAGCGGATCACCCTTTTTATGTATTAAACACACCACCCCATTGTTCCACTCATCAGGCATTACCTCCTCCAGCCATATTCGCTCTATGAGATGGGCAAATTCCTTTATGAAATCTCCTCCTGCGCTCTTTAATAGTTCCCCTGGTAAACCATCGGAACCTGCTGCCTTGTTATTTTTAAGCTTTTAACATTTGTGTATTAGGCATTGAAAAATGTGGCGGATTTGATGGTTGCATTGCTACTTGATTGAGTTGATTAGACATATCGCTTGTACCGGGTCCATTTCCAGCTGGGAACATGTTTGTTTGTTGAACAGGATGTGTTGAAATGAGAATTTTTTATTACAAGCTATAGCGTCTTCAAGACAATACGTAAACATATAAAAAATACACAGAACGATATGGAAGACAATAGTATATTTAATAGTACAACAAAAAATTTGATAGAAGACAGCATAGTTAAAGTAATAAACGAACAAGTAATAAAATTACATGTAGACAAAGAGAAGGTTAATGCAATATTAAAAATGATTATGATGTAGAAGCAAACTGAGAGCCGGTCCAAAAATTAAATGAAAGGATAGCATAATTAAAAATTTTTGATTTCAAAACAATAATCTATAATTATATCACACTATTGTTTAAAAGATTTAAAAATAAGTCAACAATGTTCCTACAGTGATACAAAAATGAACTCAAAAATAAGAAATGGAGGTGTCAAAAGTTTATAAACTATTAGCAAAGAAGATGGAAGGCCAAGAAAACAAGAATAAAATTAAAATAAGGGATGGCGCAATTAACAGTATATTTGCTGTTATTTTAACAAAGCTAAATACTGTAATTCCAACCATTGAATCCTGTTAAAAGATGTTACTCCAGCCGTGAGAGCTTAAGGCATCAATTGCAATCATAGAAATGTCGTAAACAATACTCACTAAACAGTGTTTATGCATACCACTAAATTATTGTTGTTAAAAAGTAAGAAGTTTTTAATTATCACTTACAATGTTTGTTTTTACAAAGATAAGAAGTATCTTTTTAACTTGGATAGAAAAAATGTTCTTATACCAGACGACGTTTCAAAGCTTTAAGCTAAAGAAAGAGAAAAGAGAATTAATAAAGGCCCAGAGTAGAGGAAGAAAAGAGAGATGGGGGAGAGAGAGAGAGAGAGAGAGAGAAAGAGAACGGAATAAGTTGTGAGTTACGGTAACTATCCTTTCGGGAAATTTATCACCTTTGTTCGCACAAATATATATCACTGAGTCTCCGTCGTCGATTGTCCCATAGGGCTATCGCACGGCTTTGTCGCGTACTTACCTTTAAAATTTGTATCACTTAAAAACGAAGACAACCGTATATCAAACATGAGTGATATGTATATTCACACGCCTCTCTCTCTCTCTCTCTCTCTCTCTCTCTCTCTCTCTCTCTCTCTCTCTCTCTCTCTCTCTCTCTCCCACTCCCTCAGTCTCTCTCTCCCACTCCCTCACTCTCTAGCTCTCTCTCTCTCTCTCTCTCTCTCTCTCTCTCTCTCCTCTCTCTCTCTCTCTCTCTCTCTCTCTCTCTCTTGATTTTACCCTTAACGCTTGTTCTCTCATTCCTTTGTGACTCGTCTTCTCCCCTATCTTCGATCGATCATTTCTCGTTCAGTGTTTGGGCAATTTACATTGTTTCCTACACAAAAAGCGGTTCTTCTTTACTTATTCTTAGATCTGTTCTGATATCATTAACTGCAATATACGTTTTGCTCTCCAATTTTTTGGACTACACCATTATAATCTCCAAGTCCATGACAGCATATCATTCACCATGTCCCTTTCAGGTCTTTTTTATATTAGTATCAAAATTTCTGGGGCTGTGAGGTTGTGGTCCAGGCTCACTTTGTAAAGTATCAGAGGTTTAGCCAGTAACTACGGCGACCGCCTTCAGTGGAGAGGGTTTCGAGGTCTCAACTGCCTGCACAGGACTAAGAGACATTTGACAATCCTCACAGCAGATGCACTTCTACGCGTACACGTTTTAACTATAAACTAGTAAGTCTCCATGCTGCTAACTAGTAAATATTTTAATCTATAGCGTCAAATCGCATCAGTTTTGGTCTTCTGATTGTCCCAAATTTATTAGTATACATTAGGGCCGGTAATCAGTATTTATTAAAAGCCAATGAGTCTTGTCGCTTAGTTATGCTGCTGTGTCTATGCTCATCCATTGCATGCACCGTACCACCTCTTCAAATTTTTCCATATAGAAATTGGCAACCATCGGTTTAGAAGACTTCCCATGGCGATTCCATCTGTTTGTTCGAATAAAGAACGTGGTAGACGGAAGAGAGCTGTGTGTACTCTGGAAACAGTTCGCTCATTTAGTCTACAGTCTGCTGCAGAGCAACCATAGTAAAAAAGAAACGGTGTCTAAGTCAAGATGACCAAGATGTGATTAGGCGCTACCTTAATGCTCATCAACGTCTCCACAGAGTGCGTTAAGCCCCACATATAAGCATCCATCAGCCCTTCATATATAGCGGAAGCAGTCATTAGAGCAGACGATCGGAACAAATGATGTTCCCTCTTTATGAAACTTGAGCAGACCTTAAAGGCTAGGAAATAATGCCGTGCTTCAGAGCATGGCAGTCTTTACTTCCCGGATTAAGGAAGCTATTTCACTTCCGTTGAAGAGTATGTTAACTTCACGGAAGCTTAGTGCCCTTAATGTTCATAGATCCGACGCTAATCACAAGTTACCGTCAGATGAGGCGAATGCACCGATGTCGATGAATACTCAAAATTATAAGAAAATACGTGATGTTTTAAACACAGCGACATATAAAAAGTTATCAAGAAATCTGCCCAAGCCGTGATATTTAAAACTGAACAACTGTTGATCAAACAATCTTCCTTAACGCGGAAGTTGAAGACTGCCGTGCGTTTTTCTGATCCGTTACGTTTCAGGCCGTACGGTCTGTTTTAGATTCATGAAGAGAGAACACGCTAACTTGATGGGACCGAATTGATGCTTCCGGTATATGAACAACACCTTCCTTGTTTGGAACCACGGGAAAGAGGAGCTTCGCTGTTTCTTAGATCATCTGAACAGTGTTCGTTGAAGAATCCAGTTTACCATGGAAAATAAAGCGGCCGGCATGGTGTCGGTCTTGGACGTGCTGGTAGGACTGATGGTAGGCTTGGCCACTGATTTTATCGGACGCCAACGCGTACGTACAGCTATTTGCATTGCGACTCAAATTACCATACTAGCCAGAAGCCCGGATTCATGAACGCAATGGGTGATCGGGTTTTGCACATATGTGAGCTCGGTATGTCGGTGAGGAGCATGGACATCTGAATGGCCGCATTGCGCGAATAGTTACTATGCTGCGGAGATGAAAGGGGCCCTCCACGTAGATCTGGGCGGCCTATCTGAGATATGCTAAGGTACCTGGGACTATCAGAAGACAAAGTGATGCGACAGGTAACAAACAATATTGACCAAATGAGCAGCGACCACTACTCCATAGCTGGAAAAGTTCATACATAGGAGTACCTTTGTTGGTGGGACTGTTGCTTCTTTTAGTCTTTTTTTTTTGCTTCTATTAGTCTTTTTTCAGCTGAATTCGTTAATTTGATTACACGATTATATTTTTAGCGGGACAGTTCTTTTTTATTTTCACATTTTATTTTTTGCTTTATCTCTCTATAAGGGGGGTTAACACTTCGTTGGGCTACTGGTTGATAGAAAGACAAGTATACACAAAACACTACTCGGAAAAACAATATAAAACGAATAAATACATATGATCAATACATAAATGTTTCATTAGTTTATACAGAATTCGGTTGGCAGTTGTAATCAAAACCATCCAGTAGGATATCAATTATTCGAAGTTTTTCAGTCTTTTTCCTAAACGCAGGCGCCTTTGTTAAGTGGTAATCACGTTACAGGGTGACGAACAACCAGAGCACAATCACCTCACTAATTGTACAAGTCACCCCACTGTAAGGTATTTATTAATTGCCGTATTTATATTGTTACGGGTATAGAATGGACAGTAATCTTAAGACAATGGAATTATTATTAGATACCACAGGAATTGACACTCACCAATTTCCATAACATTAAATACAATCTTATCACAATTCTTCCACAATTTTTATGTTTAAAAAACAGAGACAGTTTACGCATTCTACACATCAAATAGCCACTTAGTAAATTAGTGAGTAATTTACAGTATAGGAATTGTAACAAAAATAATATTGAACGTTTTAACAACATTAACAAATTGCAAAGCGACCGTGGTATGTTGTGTAATTCGACAGTAGGACCAAGCACAATAGGACAATGCTTGTCCTGAGTAATCAATGTCAACACTTTCCCAACAAGCGAATTGATCAGGTGATTGGACGGCTACAAAAAAGGCTTATACGTAAAACTCTGTTTAAATAATTAACATCTAACACAAAAATAAAAAATATACTAACATAAGAAAAGTTTAAAATTGTCAAAATTACATATACAAATAGAATGAGGAGAAGCTTGCAGGTTCCACCAGTAGAGAGGAAACCTTTTGCACATTTTTCAGAAAACTTGAATAAAACCGTTTAAATTTCTAAGAACATTCAAACCTTCTGAGATCTTAGGTACCTATGGGTATCAGGTCCTAGTTATCTACTAAGATGAGATGTACGGTGAGATTTACGGAACATATAGTTAATTTTCTATAAATTAGATGAGTATTACCTTTCCTACCATCTCTCTAGCCAGGCAAAATGTTAATCTTCCGAGATATTACAACTGACGTACAGTGAGATATTTAAATGAGCAAGTACTCAACTTTGTTGCACTGTCGATGTCGTAGTTTGGACAACTTGATGGTAAAGTTGTAGTTAGAGAGTAGTTTAGTTACACCCACAACGAGAACATAATCAAATACAAACTGCTGCGTTTGGCAGTAAAAGCGACTCCACTTATACGGGGTCAAAGTTCATAGAGTTTAAACAACAAATTAATTCATATCACTTTAGTGCTTTGTGGTATGGGACCAGTCAGTTTTCATCCATATTCATAATCCTTGTTGTATATAATCTACATTTGCACCATTCACTAACATCTGAAAGAATATTTAGGGAATAAAAAATAATAGTTTTAGGATATAATAACAAAATTTACTCCGCAGTTGTGAGAGGAGATTTAACAACGTTTCCAAAGTTAGAATCAAAAATCTAACATTATACGAAACACCCACACACACACACACACACACACACACACATACAAATAAACATTTAATATATTTCCTAGATTCCACGATCATCGTCAGGCCCCCAAATCTATTAATGTCACTATTCCTAGGCCGAGTCATCAAAGCCCGGTATGACGTAGTATTGTGTTCTGTTTTCCCGGCTATTTGGAATAGATTTTAGATATAGAATAGAATACAATACAATACAATAAGGTAATCATAAATATTTCTTGGATTTTGTTTATATACATAAATATTTGGATTAGAAATACATAAATATTTGTAAATCTCTTAACTTTTTGTAGTTACAAAACATCCTTGAGCTATTACGCTATTACACTATTACAATGAATAGTTATTAAACACGACAACAATCTATAAGAATCATTAGTTTAATAGCTATCTCAGCTTATAACATCTTATATTCCATATTGTATTTGTCAACCGTGCAAACTTCAAACAACCTGATAACGTTCACTCATTTAAATTCTACTTTCTCAAGTAAAAGTTTCTCTCTCTTAATTATTTTGTTTCTCATATTTATCAACGCCTCTCGCTTTAGAATGTTTCCTCAATTTACTTACTAATGTAGTAAAAACTTTTATAGGAAGTCCGAGTCTCTTCAAATAGCAGCATGTGACAAAGCAAGGAACCCTGCAAAAGGATAGAATTTTCAAGATTTTAATTGTCCCACTTTACACTCTTGTCAGTTGTCGACAGAAACACCATCAGGAGCCGCATAAGATGTACAGTCGGCAGTCTACATTATCTGCAATTGTTGTAGATTGATTTTAATAATACACAAAATTTAAAAAAATTTAATTTAATAATTTTAAATCAAGACATTAGAAACAGAACGTACATAAGGTCGAGGTACATTGTCAGGTGAATAACCGTCAGACGATTTAAAAGTTTACAATGTAAATCTCTTTCCTTTTGTTTTAAAGACAAATTTGAGCCAGGTCTTATAGTAGTAGCTCGTACTCAAAAAATCCTCTAAATCCCGGTTTGATTTTTATACTCTGCTGACTGATGGGAACTACGATGAGGAGGAATTCAACTAATACTTATCATTTGCTTTGGCTAAAAGACGTCATTTTACGTGGAGTATTTGTAAAAGTCCTATAAGACAAAAAAGGATGTGGAAGTCTGAAGAGCAGGTTCTTGACCTCAGTCCTACTCAAGGAACATATTTGCACGAAGAGCTGAGGATACTACTGTAAGTCTCACACAGACAAATTAAAGACCCGCATTTGGGAACTACTGTGCACTTACAGAGCGGTGTTCAAGGAAATTCGGCCTTTGCAATACCCAAGGTTGCCCAGGGAGTATTGTTCAGCAAAATGTTAATATTCTGAGGAAGTAAATAAATTACAGAATCTACCAGTCCATTTTTTTATGCGATATTCACTAGCTAACGCCACCGAATAAATTACAATGATAACATAGAAGTCAACATTTGGTATTTAATTTTGATATATTTCAAAGGCGAGGATTTTCTCTAAGAATAGTGTATTGCATTATGACTAATATGAGGTAGAAATAATTGTCTTATGCAGAATTTCCCATTTTTTTAGACAAAAGTTAGTGAATTTTTCAGACGTGTTTTATCCATTAGTATAAATTCAGTATACCCAACTATTATGTGGACAACGATTAATTAACACGTGGCGATAATCGATGATCGTACACGTGTTCTGTTTTGAAGGCCTTGTTGCCCCAAAGTAAGCGATTTGCACACAGTAAGCCATTATTACATTAATTACAGTAAGTACATTAATCGGTTCCACAAAAGAAATTGTTGCAGTTCTTGTTAATAAAATGTCAATTATGGTTCTGAACTACAAACAACATTTCATTCTTGTCGTGTAAATGTGTTTGCTTGTGTCGTATTTATAACGATTTACACAAGAAAACATATATTACAAACTTTATTTATCACGTTCTAGGTGATTTTGTATACATCGTTTACATGATTATATATTGTATTTTGTTCTAGGTGTTCATTTACATCAAACTCAGGAAGCCACGTCAAATCACTTGTAAGTTACAATTTTATTAAGAAGTAACAAAATCAATATGTGTAACTAGCAACTAATGGAGTTCAAATAAAATGTATGTCTGTCTTTCTGTTTCTATGTACATCGGTTTTTTATTCAATAACGAGTAAGTGCATTTTTCTAAACTATTGACTTTAATTATTCGTGTACTGCATTAACAATAGTACGCTCTGTGTTAGGTTAATGTTAGCTTAAGGTTAAGTTTCTGTCAAGAGAAATTGTTTAAACTTGCGTTCGACAGTCCAGCTCTGTTCGTTGTGTTTAACAGAAGTGAAATAGGTTTGATGTCGAGCAGTCGACTATTACCGCTATCGATATACGCTACGGTTTTTGGTTTCTTTACTATCGACTGTCGTCGTACAAAATGGAGGCGAAGATTTCGCGTCTACTGTTGGGTAATGTCTGCGTTGTTCTTCGTCTTCTGCTCACTAAACGTCTTACTGAAGACCTTCACTATACAGGTCTCTTACGGAATTGTAACGAACTTTGCTTCCGTAATTCTGGCAATAGTCGTGATATGTCATTACAGACTGAAATACCTCAAACAGAATGAGGAGTACAACAGTATTTTCGATAATATGGATCACATCGACAACTTGCTGGAAAGTATTGGCGTGTCTGTACCTTATCTGAAGTATCGGTTCGTCAGTATTACGTTCTGCACGTTGGCAGTAGGTATCCATATATATAGTATACGCAGATTTTTTTTTAAAGACAAAGCGAATTATGTTCATAAAGACAACATGCTTTTCGATGTTAATACTATGTATACAAACGTTGTAAATTCAATGCTAAATGCAGTTATACAGCAAATATCACTGGAGTTTATTCACATACTGCTCACGATGTACCAGAAGGTACGCTGTATCCGGCGCGCTGTTGAGGGCGTTGGGAAGCTGGGGAAAAGAAATATTGCTTGGGATAATCAGGTGTCGATATCGATTGTCGGTGCTCCTGATAGGTGGAACTTGCTGGCGTCGCAGCAGCAGCACCTCAACGTGATCCAGACAATGTGTACGTGCATTACCGACTCTTTCTGCACATCAGTTGAATTTTATGCTGTTTTTATGTGCTATCAGTTGTACATATGTGTTCTATTAGCAACTATCTTTTTGCTGTTAGAGTCAGCTGGGTATATTTTTTTTTACCTTGTATTTTTAGTAGTCCGTCTAGCAGAAATGATGATTATTCCTGTATTTTTATGTCAGGCAATACGGAATGAGTTTCTAGCGATTAATGCTCTATTCGACAAATTTTATTACAAGAAAGGAATTAGTCTGTTGAAATCTCACTTAGATAAATGCGTTCGACAGTTTCAGGATTCAAGTATGGTTTTCGATTGTGATTTTTTTGAAGTCGACGTCGAGTTGTTCGCAGTGGTGTTTGATTTCGTTTCACTCTTCGTGTTTGCTATGATTGGTTAATTAAATTTCTTAACACCATTTTTGTTTCTGATTTTAGTCCAGTTTTCTAAGTTTCCTTTTGAATCATGATTCTAGGATTTTTTATGGGGTTTGAGATCCAACCCCAAACCAACATTTATGGGTCCTACATTACAACCCTCTGTCCCGTGGAATTAAAATAGAATTCCACGGCTTACGCTAATTGTTTTTAACCCGTCCGTATTTCGCGCCGGCTGTGTGACGATAACAATTGCCAACTGGATTTCGCTCCGCACTGGGTCTGTGAGCGGTGAATAGTAAAATTGTCGCGCTCTGTCGACGTAATCTAGACAGCGCCGCTCAGCTTTTTCCGTCTGTTCTACCTCGTGGTCGCGAGCTGTTTTTTTTGTGCATTTCGACATCACCACGCTTCGCGTTCGCTTCTAGTCCGGCGGCGGAATAAATCGTTCTTATAATGTGTTTATCTTCTATTATGGGCGAGTAGAATCATAAAGTGCCTCTGGTAAGCTTCTTCAGTTATTTAGTTGTATAAAGGGGAAATGTGTTAAAGTATATTTATTGTTTGGATGAAGTTGGATTAAAATGTGTGTGTGATCCTGCGCTGGTTAATTCTTGATTTTTTAGCCACGTGGCAATTTTCAAGTAATATGTTCAATCCTAAGTTAAAAATAAAATCCATGAACTATTTATAGTTGTTAATTGATATTCTGTAAAGCAAATGTCGCGAAGAAATGTTTAACAAAAACCAGCAATACATTGACAGAAATTACCTTAACGTAAGCCACGTGGGGAAGTCTTAAATGAAAGTAAATTATGTTATGAAATTGTAACAGATGTTGTTTAAATAAGAGACAATCATGATATTTTGCAGTGGCACAATTTAATTGTTAATTAATGCAAGTGTAGGTAAGTTGATTGTAATTGCAAGTATAAGGTGCTCATGATTGAATGGTGCGTATGTGTGGGGTTAAGGTCGAGCAAAAAGGAGTTGATTTAATTTTTTTTTTGTGACGGCGTGCTACAGAAAACATGTGTTTTAGGGTTCCCGCCCAAGCCAGGAGTTTTTGGGAGCAATCTGATGGTGATGACTCCACCTTTCACCATCAACCGAGAAATGCTGACAGGCTCTCCTTTCGCCGTCGGACACACACCAACGGGCCCCGAATTACACCTAGATTAATCCTCTCAACTTCTGAAGTAGCAGACAGCTGGACACCATGGAGCTGCAACAATCATTTATCAGCATCATCCGGTAACATCATAACTCCAGGTGAAAGATTTCAATTATTCAAACTCGACCTCCGCGACAAAAGTTTTGCTGTGAATAAATAATTACTGTGATAAACGCAAAACTACATTTCCGTTTTTTTTATTTTAACTTGAAGTTAGCACAACCGATGATCAGAACTGAACATGCTATTTCATGATGCACCAAGTTAGACTCTAGTTCTTGGATATGTAATCTTTATTAATAATGTTGATAATTGTTTTGCGGGGCCAGCAAGCATTTACAGACCGATTGTTCTTTTATCTTTAAACTTTTTTTTTTAAACATCCGGTCGCTCTAATATAACATGCGCTTTCATGATCTGCCAAACCTGTGTATCTTGTGCTCATGTTTTAATATATCACCCTTACTTATTACGAGCTGTATAGTTTTCTTAAGCTGGAGACTTTCACTGACAATCCGTATTTCCCATTTTGGTAATTAATGATTGATTTTACAAATGCTTTCATTCCACCGGTACACGTTAGTGCAAGTTCTTCATAGTTAAAGCATGCTGGGTGCTGTCGATCATATTTGGAATTGGGCTTAACTACAATAGTAAATTGTATATAGGAAACAGGCATTTACTGATGTTTTTGATTATTCATTTGGTCGCATTTATTATTAAGATTTCTTGTTTTCGGGTTCCAGTCGGGCTGTTCATGTTTGCAACCTTGGTGAGCACTTGGTTGTCACTGTTAAATTATTTCATGATATTTACTCCATATATGTAGTCTATTATTTATTAATTGTTGAGAAGGCACATAAAGATTAATGTAAATATAATTATTAATTGCTGGTATGCCACTTGTAAAATTTAGTGTGAATATTATTTATTAATTATTGAGAAGGCACATAAAGATTTAATATGAAAAATATTATTAACTGCAGAGTTGTTACTTGTAAAATTTAATATGCATGTTGTTTGTTAATGGTTAAAAGGCCACATGGAGATTTAAATAAATGTAACTACTTATTGCTAATGTGTCACTTGTCAAACTTAGTATAAAGGTTAATGTTGATTGTTGAGAGGCCACATGAGATTTGATATACACATAAATATTCATTGCTGATATATCACTCGTGGAATTCGCTATAAGTGTTAGTGTTAATTGGAAAGTGGCCATATAAAATTTTGACATTACCTGTGTAACCTGTAACACTATATTGTATAACAATATCAAACACTAAATAAAAGGTTGTTACGTTAATCATGGAGTCTCTCTGCAAGTCCTGTCACACTGAGCTCAGCGCACTTTATGCTTCCTTCTAGACCATGTGTCTAGTCTTAAAATTTAAGGGACGCCCCTCAAAAAAAAAAAAAAAAAAAAAAAAAAAAAGTTGCTAATAAAAAATTTGTGGGACGTTTCACCTCTAACTAAAAGACAATAATGAATTTATTCTCTTCAATTGTTTTTTTAAATGGGAATGTATCATTTTATACTCTGTCTTAGTTAATAATTCAGATCTGTTTGTGGTATGTTAACGTTATGTACAGTGGTTTTTGAAGCTCCATTTTATGATGATTTATGGACGTCCAAGCTGTGTTGACATAAAGAGCATAGAAAAATTTCTGATGGAAAGAGTGTTGCAATATATTGTCTATCGCAAATATTTTATCGTAAATAATACGTTTAATTTTGCCTTTGATAAGTAAAGACATAGGATTCAGTCAACAGGATAACAGGTGTGTGTAAACGTACTCAACAACGATAGATTATGGTAATTAAAAACTATGAAAGTAGCAAAATTGTAAAAGATTATATTTTTTACTCGTGAAATACAAATTGTTGAAGTTAAATTTAGAAAATTATGGGAACTGTATAGTGAATACCGGGAGTTGTCTACAGGTTATAAATACGAACTCTGTACGCTGACTTAAAGAGAAGACGTTGATCCGTATCTATAACGAAGCACAAGAATATCAAGAAGAGTTGGACAAAACTAAGGTGTAAATGAGAATCAGATCACACGCAACAGAGACATAGAGTGAAATGAGAGAACACTCTTCAAAAACGTAACAATCCCAAATGTTCTCTTCAAAAACGTAACAATCCCAAAGACCTGCAAATACCTCAGAACAAGGAAAAACTGTCCACGCTATATTTAACACAAAATCCGTTACATGTGTGAGGATACTTATACATTTATGAATTTGTGTGTACATACATATATTTATCTATGCTATAATTTATATTTGCCGATATGTGTAAAATACGTTACTTGTGTTTCACTGATCCGATTGAAGAGTCAGAAATGACAAAACTCTGTTTAGTTTGTAATTTACCTTATTCATATTTATGTGTTTGTTACTCATCACTCACTTCAAACGAGAAGAGGTTTTAGAACAGTTTTCCTAATGAAACTGTGCATATCAGAATGGAATGCGTAAGTCACTGAAGCAGAAATTCCGGTATGTAAATATGTTGAACTTAGATTAATTTGACTGCAGACAGACACTTAATACTAATATTAAGTGACTTGAATAACATTTTTAGTGAATACATTGTATTTTCTTTGGGATCGGAACAGTTTACCTATTTCCTGATGAAAGAAGAAGAAGAAGGTGTACTATAAATGTATGTGAATGTTATGTAAATATAATGCAGATTTAATGTAAACATGCTGCAAATAAAATTTTAAAGTCATTGTATTGGTATCCGCGTCACAATTATTATAATTAAACTATAAATGTACATTAAATGTAAATAAACACATTACATTAAATGTAAATGTACTCTTGGTTTGCACTTGTAGTTGACTAAGAATTTAGTCGTGAAAATTGTCAATTTTGTTGTTTCCATTTTGTAAAATTTGTTCCTTAATTTTTGAAAAATAAAGTAACTTATAACTGGTTAACCTTATTATATAAGGAAATTATTATTATATAGACTCAAAATTACTTGTAAATATGCTCTGTTTACTTAACCATTACTTGATCTTCTGTCAAATAAATCTTATTTACATAATTTAATAACAAAAATCATGTTATTAATTTGTTTCAACGTTACAGCAAGATTTGGAAACAAGCGGACACAGAACGTTTAAATATAGATTCTGAGGTAGACTTATACTACTTCTATTATTATTACTATTCTAAAACTCTACTATTCCACTATCCATTATTCTAGAAAAGTATAGTATTCTGCTTTTAACTTAATATAGGAATTCAAATTTTGTTATATCTAGTTATACTATTAAATTCCTCATATAAAAGTTTGAGACGAGAGTAGGCAAATTAAAGACAATTCATCATACTCATCATACAATCCTCTCATATGTGTTTAAATGTGAGAGGATATACAATCAAACCTTTAATCTTTAAGTGTTTTTTGATTTTTTCATTTATAATATTTTCAAATTTACGAATTTCTAAGTTATTACATTAACGAAAATCATTAATTCTGCACTTAATTAAAAGATAAATTAAATGATATAGATTATCAATATAAATAAAAACTAGATACAACTCATTGATACCCCTATAATGGCGAGCAACCCGCAAGGTAATGGTAATATATCTGAAAGGGGGGCAAGAAACTCTTTCTGCATATCATTATTATCAACTTGATCTTTAATTCCAAGCTAGAATCAGCTCTTGTCTAAAACAATTCCAAGCTTTTGTATGCAAACAGTTTCCAATCTTACTACTGTTCGACGCACACTAATGTAACACAGTAAGTATCACCTTATTAATATTGTCGCAATAAATACTATAAGCCCCATTATAGTTATACACACATTAATTCACAATTATCATTTTACTTTAAACTGGCTGCATCCGAACCGTGTATTTATAACCCCGTCAGGTTGTGATGAGAATCTTCCGTAATCTATTCATGAGTAGTAAAAATGACGTAGTCGAAGATCCCTGGAAAACACTGGAAAATTCTTTACTACATTAATGTCCAGCTTGTACACATTCGTGTGACGAACACGCCACGTAAGCTGTCTATAGCTTAAGGGTAACGTAAGGGTACCACGTAAGGGTATCTTTGTTTTTTATATATTTATAATAATTATTTCATTTCATAATACTCTTTCTTCTCAGCAACATTAAATTTTATGTATTATTTTATTTTATTTAAAACAGGCTTCCTTGAGTTTTTAAATGAATTAGAGATACATTCATACGCACGAACGCAAACTCGCACGAGCAAAAAGTGATAATTAAATAACTCCTTTATATAACTAAATTAAGAGACGTTTCATGCAATAAGGACATCTAGTAGGTTGAACCCTTTTTGGGTTCAGCAGTTTATTCAAGTCTCCATTCCTTAGTTTGTATGTCTATAAAGTTTGACGTCAACATTCCATCACCGGAGTTTAGGACATGGAACAATGTAATTACTTTCTTGCAGTTTTTCGTAAGCTAAAACCTCAGGCAAAATCCTTTACTTTCAAAATTCAGTCATATTCCAGATTAATGTACACAACTTCCTGAGCACTTTTAGTGTCCACTGCATACAAGGATTCATATTTTAGCTTGTCATCTTTTCCAATATGCAAATAAACAAAGGCTCCCTGGTATATTAGCATTGTCACCATGTGCAGCTTTTGCCATTAAACCACCAAAGGAAAAGATATTCAAAGTTTGTTTTCTTTCCTATACGGGTCTTCTAAAAAGTGGGATGAAGATGTTCGTACAAAGGCTCTGCAGTTACAAAATATTCCGCCAGAAGGTGATGAGAGAACTGACAACAGTAAAGAAAATTAAGATGTTTAAAGTGAACTAGAAGTACAATTGACCTGAGCAGAGAGAAGGTGTCTCTGATCTCAGATGATTTAGTATGGACGGCTGATTTAAGTGGAAGCCAAAGTGCCCCTCAGAACCGTACCAGCTATTACGTTAGGGAGGATAAAATTGATGGGTTTAGATCATTATGAAATGACATAGATTATCAAGAAAATAATGAAGAAATGTGGCAGAATAAAATAAAAGACATCCAGAGATTCCATAGAGAAAAACGGGGCTAAATCTAAATGCAGAACAAACGAATAAACTAATATCAACATATAATAAATATAAACACGTTTTCTCCGACATCCCCGGTAAAGTGAGAAACTATCAATGTAAATTAAAGTTCAAAGAACCAGTCGAATTCAAAAGGAATAACACATACGAATTAACGGACACAACTAGTCAACAAATTAAAGGAACGTACAACCAAGATGCTCTGAAAAAATATTATGAAAACCCTTTACAAAAATAAATGATGATTTCATCAGTCTTATAGATATGCAATCAGAAATAATCATTCTTAAAGGGGAGGGGCATTATGTAACATAACAAGATTACACCCCAGAATAAAGACAATTAATTCATCCAAATTCGTTGTGAATTATGCCTAAACGCAATCTTTTTTGAAATAAAATACAAAGAAGTACAAAATAAACTTAAGAAAAAAGAAATGAAAACAAAATATAATATTTAAGGATAAATAATAATATCAAGGAATTTCTAAATGAAGCCAGAACACATTAATTTAATGCTGGACATTTTTATAAAATAATTGATGACATAAAAGGAATTAATGAAGAAAAACTGTAGAAATTACGAGGAGACAAATGTTTTAATGGAATATACTGAACACTTGAAGGCCACAAGAGAAATATCAAGCAATAATTCGTAAACGAAACTACAACTTTGGCGAGATTGTTCCATTATGTTAAGACAAACACTTGAACAAACATTACTCCATTTAAAGAGCAAGAACAGTGAAACACGATAACAAAAACAATATAAACATTATAATTATGAATTTTATTTGTTCACTATAATTATTATTATTAATAGTTCCTGTTTAAGTTTTTTCTTTTGTATGATTCATAGGACCCATGACTCAACATACATACACAACACCAAATTACTGAACGTTATTTATAAGTATTATGTTTTATTTTAAATGTATTACTTAGACAGTACATAGACTTTAATTTTTATATTAACCCTGAGAAAAAGAGTTTTCATGTTAGCCAACCTAAGAGAGCTACGACCTAAGAAAGGGACATTGAATATGAATACAAACAAATATATGTCAAAGAGAAAGTATCAATAAATTTTATGGAATTTGAAACAAGAGAGAATAGGAGTTTGATTCTTTATTTTAGCATAGCATTACATTGAAGATGGGTAAGACTAGGATTTAAGATTCACATTAGATAGAGTTATATTATTAAAAAAAATTGACATCCAACAACGTGAGGAGTGCCTATGAGTCATTCATCACATACAATAGAGGTAAATAATATTACAATATATATATCTTTGAACTACGGTTTCAGGCAAAGTAGTTATTCTTTTACTTAAAGGAAAACGCCAGCAACATCAGAAACGTCCTATGGTTACAGAAGCATTAATGTAATACTCAATATGAAAACACGGGTAAATATCCTGAAGGCGTTGGAAATTACATAAACAATAAACAGCTTAGTGTTTAAGAATATTTGAGGTACTAACAGTTTGAAAATTGATTACTAATAGTCTGTAATAATCTTCAAAGTTAGTGCTGAATTTTGTCAGTAAAATAACTTTACAACTAACGACATTGCATTAGTAATGTCCTAGATTATTGTTGACATTAAAAAGAATTCTCAAAGCTGAATTCACTTAAATGAGAAAAATTATGAGGAGAAGGAGGAAAAAGTTTACTTTACGACTACTTTTCATTTAAGATATCTAAATACTTATTATGTTACATTCTTGCATTCATTATTTCACTGACTGTTTTAAAGTATTAATTTTAATGAAGAAAGTTGTGTTAGTGGTTATAATCACAAACAGAATTATCACTGTTGCACACCACTATAGAAAAATTATTCCGATTAGCGCTTTCAAGCTTCTCAGCTCATCGTCAGATCGGATTCATCATTCATCAGAATTCCGATCTGACGATGAGCTGAGAAGCTTGAAAGCGCTAATCGGAATAATTTTTCTATAGTGGTGTGCAACAGTGATAATTCTGTTTGTAAAGTATTAATGTACACCACGGGCTAGGATCCTCTTACAGGATAGTTCTGATGGGAGTTTAGTTTCTGTAAATGAAACTACAAAAATTAAAAGAAAGGAACTCATAGTTTTGATATTTATTTGCTGTAAACAAGAGGATAAGAGTGGAAATCAAGGGTAACATTATTGAATAGCCACGTTAACAAAATCGTAAAACAATAAATATGACACCTTACATCACAAAATAAATAAAACAAACTCTAAATAAACAAAAGAAACTGGCAAACATGCAAAAATTCATGGTTGGCTGCATATTTTGTTGAAGTTGACATACATTTCACCCATAGATGCGATGCTTCTAAACGGCGCACAGTGGTTCCAAATCTTCAAAACCTGGTTAAAATAAAACTTTAACTTATATAAAAATTTAGTATACTGAGTGTTTTGAGATTACGCTGATTATCAATTCAATAAAGTTTTTAATACATAGAGATCATGCTGCATATCTTTTGAGTTTAAAACTCTATAAGGGCATTTGATACGGTGGCTTGGACGTTTGCAAGGACACAACTTCAAGGTACAACATCGGAGGGGGGCTTCTACAGGTGGTTTATCTCGAAGACAATTTTCAGAGGATTTCCAACATTGCTTCAGAAAGAAAGAACAGAAAACAAGTGAACAAGATTAGGCCATCACTAAAAATTTCATGGCAGACTGTTGGACGGCACAAGGTTTTCTTCAAAGAAAAATGTGATTGATAAAAAATGTGACTATCTTGACGACAAAAGACAGTCGTCACCGTGACTGGCAAGATAATTGCCATGGTTCCGATGTTCTTAAGAGTTATTGAACACAATGGAAATCTGTCACCTCGGAACAAAAATCTGTGAACGGACTGCAAAAAGGCCTTTCAACAGTACGATTCACGATATAAAGTCATGCAGTTTATAGTTCCTAGAAGCAAATGCACTATATTTTGAAGAAAAAGCATGATGTACGTCATCTTGGTCATAATTAAAAAAATGGCAATATACGAAAACGATTCTATTGGCAACGACGTAGTTGAACGGTGGGAGGGGGAAATGAGGCAGGGGAAATCACAATCAGAAGCAGGGGGGAAATGAGGCAGTACAGTGTTAGATTTACATTCGAACGTATTGCCGTAAACATTACCGGATCTTTCCCAGTTAAAGACGATCGTGATTTTAGGTGACAGAATTTTACCAAGTGGGTGGAAGCTTATATTTTTACACATCAGGAGATTACTACTGTATAAGAAACAACTTCTGTTGGCGTTATAAAGCGCCTATAAAAATTGTTTACGGGTCAAGACAGAAATTTTGAATAAGCAGTTTTTAAAGAATTATGTCGCCTATTTGGCTTTGGAAAGACCTGGATAACGCCTCACTATCCTCAGTCTGGGGAGTGATTGAGAGGTTCAACAGAACACTTAAGCAGCATCTATCAAAGGTTGTGCACAGAAACTAAACAGATTAGAATCAGTGTATGCCATTATTTCTAATGGATGAGCATTATACAACACCAGCGGCACGACTACTGAAAAACTAGTTTTCTCTGCCTCTGTCGTGACATTTTCATTTGGGGGACTTAATTATTAGATCTCCTAAGGCTCAGCCTCAGGAACTCAGAACTATTCTTCGAAAGCTTAGAGACAAATGCATGAAATAAATCGGTCGGTAAGAGAAATCCTGATGACAGTCAGTGACAAAATGAAAACGCGGTGCGACATCCGAAGTAGTAGTATGGGTTTTGAGGAAAGAGACCAGGTTTGTATAACCCAAAGCACCGTCGTAGTAGCTCCCCGAAACTTCAAGCGAACTTCGAAACCCATTACAGTGTGAGATCAGATGCGAGAAGAGCAACGAATATTCAAGGTCGTCCAGCGAACACGATTTGACAGTTCTGGGCGCACATGTGTAAGGAACGGGCAGTGTGCTAGGCCGAGTCCATAGATAATATGTTTGGTCACGTGAAGTTTTCCACACGCTGTGTGCATCCTATCACGCGATAGGTTTATGCAACGTTCTCGATTTTTCCAGACATGTCTTCCAGATATTTGTGGATTGTTCTACCGGAAACCAGGGCAATTCTGTCACGTATTACACGACACAGACACGGTTATAAAAGCGCTACTTCCGAAGCAGTGAGTTTAGTTTATATCTGCAATTCTGTGTGCGTTATCGAAGTTCTTGTCATTGCGAGTTGTCAATTATTGTGTGCGGACATCTGTAATTAGTGTTCATTATTTAGTGTTACACTGTTAAACAAGTGACATTTATTGCAAGTTTTATTACATTGTGTTGGATAATCTTACGTTTGAAAATTACCGTGCAAGTGTGTTTTTTGTTGTCTTACTTATTTAAGTCAAAATTAAAGTTCAAAATAGTTATTTAATCTGGTGTCAGTTATTATGTTTCCACTGTTCACACACGACGATGCGACCGTCGCAACGGTATTATTATCAATCGTTAGGAATTAGGATCCAAATTTCTTAAAAACCTTAGTTAATTGCTGTTTTGCCATGATCAAAACATATGTGACTGAACATTTTTTTATTGTAATACACTACACAAAATATTATTTGCTCTTATGACACTACTTTGATTTGGTCCCTGACGCTTTCACTAAATTGATTTAGTCATCACAAGAAAACTGTATTATTCAATTTGGCTCCAGTAATAACATTATTATGATTTTCATTATCGTTTCAGTTGTAAAAATTGTTGTTACGCTCTGAATTATTATTACAAATAACGCTTCAGATTGTTATTACATCGATAACATTGAGTGTGGAACACACGCGGTTTGTACATCAGTTTGTACACACGCGGTTATATAATGTAGCATGTAGCATTATAGTAGCGGGGCGTCTTTGCACCCGGTGCATGACTACAGCATCTGGGTCGAGCCCAATGGCTGCCTGTAGATATACATAGGTCTGGTTCTTCGACTGGTGCCTAAAATCAGGAATGGACAACCGCCAACCAGTTAACTGAGAATTGGTTTTTAAATTTTTATTTATTTAAAAAAAGTTTGCAATCAGTGGGCACTGTCGCATGAACGGGTTCAGATGACAGATGTCACCCGTTCCCAGTCCCGCGTGCAGACGCCGTGAGGCGTCGGTCGCTCCCCGCGAGGCAGAGAGCCTCCATGCCAGTGATAGCGCGTAGCAGCGGCATTCAGCGCGGTCGGCATACTAGGAAGGGAGGAAGGAAACAGCTTTGCAGGTAAATTCTGGGGCTTGGGCAGATAGTGATTATGCAAATTGAGGTTTAAGCAGTTTACTTAAACTTATGGCGGGTCATCGAGAATCGCCCGAGGGTGTTTGACCCGGAAAGGGGGAGGTGGTTGCGTGGTGCTGATGGTCCTGAGGTAAGGGAAGGAAGAGGTCTCAGCTGCGGCAAAGAGAGTCCCAGCTACTGACCAGACAAAGGCTGAGAGAGTAGGAACTCGTAGACCTCCTCGAATTACACTGTTTCGAACAAACCAAGGAGATCCCGACAAGGAACGGAGGGTTCTGGATTAGAAACTTTCCAGCCTACGCCTGTTGGTGGCGGAGACAAGTGACCACCAAACAGGTGCCGCATAGGTCAGTACAGACCGGAGAAACAACAGATAGATGGTAACTTTCGTGCGCAGCGCCAGGGGGCTGCGGCACGCGAGGTATGGGTAAAGTTTGGCTCGGACGCCGCGAGCCTTGGCAAGGGTTTCCGTCACGTGGGCGTTGAAGCAAAGACGATGATCTAGCCTAACGCCTAGATACTTCACCGACTCTTTGTGGGCGATAGGCCTCCCTTCCAGGGAGAGGGGCTGGCATCGGGAGATGGACTTACGAGTGAAACAGATCGCCTCGGATTTCTCCGTATTGATCGTGACCCGCCATTTCCGTAGCCAGTCCGGAAGCTGGTCCAACTGACGCTGCAGCTGTGTACTCGCAAAACGCGGGGACACAGAGCTGTAATGATACATTGCATCGTCAGCGAACAAAGACAACGTGACTCCGGGCAAGACAGGCAGGTCGTTCGTGTACACAAGGTACAGAACGGGGTCGAGAACAGATCCCTGAGGTACGCCGGCGGCGACGGGACGAACTGCAGAACAGGTTCCGTCGACGCTCACCCTGAAGATTCGGTCGCTGAGATACGACCGGAGGAAAAACACTATGGACGATGGTAAGGGGGAGTTGGCAAGTTTGAAGAGAAGACCTTCGTGCCAGACTTTATCGAAGGCCTTGCTCACGTCCAGCAGTGCGGCGGCCGTAGCCGCTCGCTTGTTGGTGGCGTCAGAGAGTTGCGTTACCACGCGGACTAGTTGAAGCGTGGTCGAGTGCTCTCTGCGAAACCCGAACTGTTCGTTGCGGATAAAGTTATCCAACAACGGCGAGATGTGGGCCAGGAGGAGCCGCTCGAACACCTTCGAGATAACTGGCAAGAGAGATATTGGCCGATAGCTTTCAGGAAGCATGCGCGGCTTGCGGGGTTTAGGAATCATAACGATGTTGGCAGTTTTCCACAGGCGGGGAAAGTACTGTAGCCGGAAACAAGAGTTGAACAGCTCGAGCACGAGGTCAACGCCTGAGGCCGGGAGATATTGTAATGCAGCGGCCCCGATCCGGTCAGGACCGAGGGCGCGACGGCGGTTTAGTCAGCAGACAGAAGAGACGAGTTCGTCTCTGTCGAAAGGGAGGTCTGGGCCAGCGGGAGGGCGAGGAAAATAGCCAGATAGGAAGTCCCGGACTTCTACCGAGTGGGCAGGGTCCGAAACGCCTCGATGAACGGTAAATTGCGACTCCATGCAGTCGGCGAAGACCTCAGCCTTGCCTTCTGATGAAGACACAATCCCGTTCGGGGTTTCCAACGGGTTGCGAGTTCTCTTCTCGCGGGTCAGTCTACTCAGCGCTCTCCAGACGGAGGCGTGGTCGACTTCAAGAGACTCAAGGTATGAGTCCCATCGATCAGAGTTTACGTCCCGCAGTAGCTGCTGAACGTAAAGGGACTGTTGTTGAAATCGTCGCTTAACGAATGGGTCACGGGTTCTTTGCCATCTGCGGCGGAGCTGGCGCCGTAGCCAGATGGCGTGGAGTACTTCCGCAGGTAGGGCCGATTTCCGATGATTCACCTCGAGTGCGTAGGTGTGTCGATCCATGACACCTTGGACTAATTCCTGAAGATTTGTGCCGCGGAGATCCAGATCGTCACGAGTGACGATAGAGTCCGTCCGGAGAGATGGTAACCTTCGAGAGAGCTCGTCATGATAGGATCGCCAGTTGACTCTCCTAACAATCTGAGCGGGAAGTCGGGGTGACGCCGACAGCTCTCGAACAGTTATAACAAGGGGATTGTGATCGGAAGAAAGGTCCGACACAGACGAGACCTCGATGTTGCGGGCAATGTTCTTGACAACTACTATGTCAAGAACGTCCGGCCGATGGCCGTGAAAGGGGTAGTAGGTAGGATCTTCAGGGCCGATGACATTAAGTGCCGGGTCGCCAGAGACGAACCGGAGCAGAGAATTTCCATAGGCGTTGACAACGCGGCTATTCCATGAACGGTGTTTGGCGTTTAAGTCGCCGGATACAATGGTTGGGAGGGGGTGGTCGAGGAGGGCGTCCCACTCCTCGGGCGGTGGCGGAGTTCGCCGGCCAGGCCGGAGTTACGCAGAAACAACGCGCAGCTCCGATCCGCCGGCGTCCACCGCCACCGCGCAGCCTTCAATAATAGATGTAGGCCTATCTAGAGGAGGCAAAAGCCTGTGGGATATCCGCCTGTGGACTAAGACACCTGTGCCCCCCGAGGGGGGACAGCGAGGCCGTAGGGGACGATCCTGACGATAACAGGCATAGGCAGGGAGGGAAAACCAGTGGTAATGAGCCACATGACTCTCGGAAAGAAGTATGATATCAACACCATACTCCGTCACGAAAGTCATCAGTTCAGATCGTCTGGGGAGTAGCCCTGTGCCGTAACTATGGAATTCGTTACGGCAACTTACTATATGGATACTCGCTACGCCATCTAGTAGCGATGCGTCGCGTCTTGAGCTTCTCTGCTTCGCCGTGAGGGGCCGGGCTGGTAGTTGCCTTATACACGTGTGTGCTTTCTCTCTGACTTGTTCCTTCAAACGGGCGAGACGTTTTCTCGCTCGGCTTCTGAAGAAAGTTTGAATTCTTTTTTAAATACCGGGCGATTTATTTTTATTATGGCCGGCTGAGTAAAAAGGTGTGCCCTGGGGCGTCTGCGGCCCGTTCATCCGTTTCCCGAGTGTCAGACCAGGATAAAATGTGAGAATATCAAGGAACTTATTGGTGGCTAGTGTGCTGTGGCCAATCTAGACAGGTATGTTTGGAGAACAATGTTTCTCAGGTGCTGTGGAAGTGTATTTTTTCACAGAAAATTATTAACTTATTCCTATGTGTGCATGTGGCACTAATTGAGTTTCTCGTCAAGTGAGTTAACTTAACACAACAACAAAAAACTTTAAAAAAACGAAATGTGTTAAGATACTGCTGGGGAATTGGTGTCTATTTAAACCTTGCAGTGGGACGGCACTTCCCAGCGCTACTATAGTAGAAGAATGCCTGGTTCCTTTATTTTCTCAGAGATAGTCTCTCAAGATTTTTCTGTGTTCTCCATGTAACTATGTAACTGTTTGTGTGAAAATTGTTTAGTGAATGTAAGTCAAAGAAAATGATCAAATCATATGTATTGTGTGCACTCCTTGGCATAACAGGTTGTGAATGGTCCATCACATTGGGTCAGACTAGGTTATATCCCTACACGTGTTGGGATTTAGAATTTATTTTAATTCTCTGTGAGTTTCAAATTAATGTTAAAAATTTTTTTTTTATATTTATACCTTCATAAATCTAATGGAACGTAATAATGTTGGCTCAGTTTAAAACATGTTGAATTAATTAAATATTAATGAGTTGTTGAGTGATGACCATATATAAATAGTGTCAGGGATCTAGTCATTTGTATACCCACATGTGTATGTATAAAACATTTTACATTTTGAGAGACCTGTTTATTTAATATTTTTTTTTAATGGTGTACACTAGGATATCAATAAACCATTGAGCGATACAAGTTTAGAAAAAAAAAAAATTGAGCACACATGGTGAATTTCTTACTCAAGAACATGATTACCAAATTATATTTTAACATTATACCTTTACTAATTATATTGTTGTTGTTCTTAATTTTTGTTTATTGAGATGTTAGATGGTGCATGTCGTTTGTGTTATTTAATTAAAATAGTACAACCAGAGGTGTCCTGGGGAAAAAAAAAAAGGAAAGCTTATTGTTATTAGATGTATTAAATTTTAAAAAACCTCTCGAATTTTTATTTATTTATGTTAATAACAGATCAAACAGTATTAAATTATTAATAAATTATTGTTATTAGACGTATTAAATTTTGAGAACCTCTGGATTTATCTCTTTTTATTTACTAATGTTAATAATAATTTATTGCCAAAATATATTGAAATTATATTTTTGTAAAGGTTTAAAAATTTACCGGAGAGGTTTTGTTGTTTGATTATTGTTATTTCAAGTGAACACTTCTATATTCTGGGTACTATGAAGTATACGCATTGTATATAAAATTGTAATGCTTTTGAAAAGGAATTAGAGCACCAATAAATTTGTTGTTGTTGTTGAGTTTGGAAATTGAGGTCACCTCATTAATTCGATTGCCTAATGGTTCCCCAGCACGAGGCCTTTCTTCCACTAGGAGGCCTCCTCCTGGTTTTGAACAAGTGAGCCGGTCATCCAAGTAAGCTGTATGATTTACTTACATTTTTTTTTAGAAGTTAAATTCTGAAGTATGGTTAATATGTTGGGATGACAATGATGAGGCTCACAAATGGTAGCAGAGCGTGGTTGGACGTAGGCCTGGCCACCTCTGAACCAAAAATTGGAAATTAATGCGGTGGCCTCAATACGTTAATTGGACATGCACTGTCAGTTTTGTGGTGTGTTCTCCTATCTCAAGAAATGTAATGAGATAATTTTTACCGTAATTATGTGTTCACCATTGTTGTAAGAATTTGGTCTTTGGGAGCGGTTGCCGGGCCGGGACGCCTAGGGGTGAGCACAGGTTGGTGATTCCGGATTGTATCTTTGGGGTGTTCGCCGTTAAGTGTCTATTTGTTTGTTTGTGTTCGTGTTCTTGTCTTTGTCTTTGTTGGTCCTACAGCATATGGTCTTGGTCTTGGTCTTGGTCTTGGTCGTTGGTCCGGTGTCGGGTCGGGAACCCTGGGGTGCATTGATTGTTATAGCTTGTTTGTATTCAAGTACTTGTATTGTGAAACGATGTCAGAGGCGGGGCAGAGTGGTGGTCGGCGTGAGGGTCGCGGTCTGGTGCCCGAGTATTTTAATAAAGATGAGCTCCAGTTTGAGATACGCTTGCGGGGTGGGATTCCCCAAAGGGATGTAGCGTCCTTGAGAAGACAACTGCGGGAGCTGCTGGTGGGGGATTTCCCCCTCCAGAGAGTCGAAATTGAGGATCTGGGGGAGGAATTAGCCTTGTGTTCGGACAAGTGGACGGAGTTCTCCACCCTGATGGAGGACTCTGAATATATAGGGAGTTCCACCCGAGTTTGGCAGTGGGTGACCCAAAGAATGCTCCACTTGTCCGCTCGTCTCCGTAATTTGTTGTTGCAGGACGATCTGTAGGAGGAGGTTAGGCGGGCTGCGACGGACCTGCAGTCAAAAATTTGCCTACCTGGGGAGGCTCCAGAGAGTCCTGGTAAGCCGAAAGAGATGCTCACGCGTCAGACCGTGGCCACTGAGCGGGTGGATATCCTGGGAGAAGCATGTAGTGCTTTGGTCGAGGAACGTCCTCTTATTTCGTTGGGCAGTCGCCCCCAGGGATTTCAGGGCGATCAGGTGGAAATCCCTCGCGGGTTTGGTACCACCCTTGCCAGCGTCAAATATGAGTCATTGCCGAACCCTATCTATGACCTCCTCCGTCGGCTTCCCGTGGTAGACGGTCTGGATCTGGACCAGCTAGTAAAATTTTTTGAAGGGATTTTCGGCATTTATGACTTCCCTGGGGTGACTGGTTCCTCTTTTTTAAATATGATATATCCTTATTGTCGGGCGCCTCTACTGGATCGCGTGGTCTGGCATCTCGGCGCGGGCGGCGATTTTTATGCCTTCCACAGGGATGTTCTGGAGCTGTTTATGCCCGGGAGGCTGCGGGACCAGATGCGGCAAAGATTGTTTTATAGAGTTCAGGGACACGGGGAAAAGCTAAACGTATTCATAAATTCTATCAAGAGTGCTGCCCGTGTGCTGCGTGTGGACGTGTCGGAGGCTGAGGTGGTGCGTGTCATCTTGGAGGGCCTCAATCCCCAGGAGAGGTCACGGTTGGTGTTCTTGGAGAGACCGCGAAGCTTCGCGGATCTCAGCAGAGCTTGTGTCTTTGCCCGCACCATCCAGATGAATGATGAGACTCGCTCCGGCACTTCCGAATTCTCTGTCCTCTGTTCCACATCTGGTCAACAGCGGCCACCTACCCAGGAGCAACGAGGCAACAACTTTGAAAGAAGAAACTATAGTTGTTATACTTGTGGTAAGATGGGGCACTTGGCCCGGAATTGCCAATTCAAACGGTCGGAGGTCCCGCGTGAGAACCGCCCTTCAAAAAACGGCCCGCGTGGGGGGGATTGAGGGGGCGTCGGTCCCTCCCCACGCGTGGTGGCGTTAGCGCATCTCATGTTCCATTATGTGCGGTTGAAACTGGGCACTCATCCGGGGAGCCCTATCCTAAGCCGATTCGTCCCGGCCTCTCCGTGTGTCCCTATCTCGAGTCGGAGGTTGGGAAGGGCCGTATTGCGGCCTTGGTGGACTCGGGATCGGCGCGGTGTTTGATCTCCTCCCGGGTTTACCAGCAGTTGGTTAGGGAGTCTTTAATTAAGGCGAGTGCTCTTTCGTCGGTGGTGTGTTGGACGGCCTCGAGGGAGGTTTTGCCTACCTCAAAAGTGGTGGCCTTTAAAATTAAAATAAATCATTTTTCGTGGGTGTGGGAGTTTCTTGTCGCTCCGAATCTGAGCGTCGATTGTATTTTGGGTGCGAACTTTATTAGGAAAAGTGGTCTAGTTCTCGATATCCAGGGGCACGTTTGTTTCTTCAAGTTTAACCGTGCCGTGCGCATTCCCTTTTTTGGATATCGGGACGAGTCGGGGGAGGGTCTTGAAGAACTTCAACCCCCGACGGCTATTAATAATTTAAGCCAGTCCCAACAGACCACTTTCCGTCAATTGTGTGAGGAGTTCCCCGAGGTGCTGACGGCCGATCTCGGCCTCACACATAATTTGGAGTATCGTATCCGCCTGTGTGACTCCTCGGTTGTCCGTTTGCACCCTTATAAAATCGCCCCTCCCAAAATGACCATTTTGCGTGAGAAGGTTCAGGAACTGTTAGACCAGGGTGTCATTGAACCTTCCACGTCGCCCTATGCCAGTCCAGCATTCTTGGTGCCTAAACCAGGAGGGAAGCATCGGCTGGTTATTGATTACCGCAAATTGAATCAAAATATAGAGGTTGAGTCGGTGCCCCTCCCGGACCTGCATTCGGCCTTTGACTGGTTTTCGCAGGCCCGCTATTTCACCATTTTTGACCTTAATTCTGCCTACCACCAGATTCCCTTACACAAGGAGTCTCGGCCGTACACGGCCTTTTGTGTACCATGGAACCTGTACCAATATAAGAGAGTCCCCATGGGACTGGCCGTCGGTGCACACAGACGTTAACACGTCTAATAGATACAGTGTTCCACGATGTTAAATTTCGGTACGTGTTCAATTATCTTGATGATCTGCTTATTTACAGTGCTACCTTAGAGGAACACATGGATCATCTCCGAGAGGTGTTGTGTCGCCTGAGGCGCGCGGGGCTCACGGTAAACCCCGACAAGGTGAAATTTGCCCAGGAGGAAATTTCTTTCCTCGGTCACCTTGTGTCTCATAAAGAGGTCACGGTAGACCCAGAAAGGACTCAGGCAATTCGGGATTTTCCTCCTCCTCGGGACGCTAAAGGGGTGGCCCGCTTTGTGGGGATGGTTACTTTTTATCGGCGGTTCATCCCCGGGGCCGCAGAGATTGCTGCCCCCCTTAATTCCTTAAGAAAAAAGGGTGCCAAATTTGTGTGGGGTGACGAGCAGCAGCGTGCCTTTGAGACCCTGAAGGAATCCATTCTGTCGCCGCCCGTGCTTCGGATGCCTGACTTCACGAAGCCCTTTATTTTGCAATCGGACGCCAGCTCTGTGGCGATCGGCGCCGTGCTCTCGCAGGAGGTGGATGGTGCTCGGCAGCCAGTTGCCTTTGTATCTAGGACCCTCACCGACACTGAAAAGAAATCCTCTGTGTATGAGTTGGAGTGTTTGGCGGTAGTCTTCGCTCTGGACAAATTTAGGAGATATTTGGAACATGCTGAGTTCCTTTTAGAGACCGATAACCAGGCTCTCTCTTGGCTTCTGGCGCATCCCCGTCAACTGGGTAAACTTGGCCGCTGGGTGGTCAAAATTTCATCTTTTAAGTTCAGGGCACAACATATACGGGGGACCCAAAATGTTGTTGCCGATGCTTTGTCACGGATGTACCATCTGCCCAGTGAGGAGCCAATAAATGAACCCTGCGCCTTACTCTTGGAGTTTCCCCTCGCCTTTACCGATGTTATCCCTCATCAGCTTGATGATGAGACGTTGGGTCCGATTATCGAAAAAATTAAATCAGGCGAGATGAAGGCTCCTTATCATATGTCCAAGGGCGTCCTCTGTTGCAAGGAACGTAGAGGACGGGTTCCTAAGATAGTGCTGCCGAGCAAGCTTGTACCCATGGTCTTCCAGTATTATCACGATTCCCCGGTAGGAGGCCATTTGGGTGTTTCGAAGACCATCGCCGCGATTTGAAAGAACTTCATCTGGAAAGGCATGGTCCGGGACATCGCCACCCGGGTGAAGTGCTGTCATCTCTGTAGTCTGAGCAAGCCCGCTCAGAACACCAAGTTCGGGTTGCTGTCTTCTGAGGTGGCTGGCAGACCTATGGAGAAGGTTTTCATCGACTACGTGGGTCCTTTCCCACGTAGCAAGGCCGGGAATTCGTTCCTCCTTGTTTGTGTGGACGCCTTCTCTAAGTATGTCTGGCTACTTCCCTTGCGTCAGGCAAGTGCTGCTACTACCATCCTAGCCCTTCAGACCAGCATCTTTCAGCATTTCGGGCTTCCCTCCATCATTGTCTCAGACAATGGCCCCCAATTCATCTCGAGGCAGTTCCGAAACATGTGTTTCAGGCACGGCATTCGTCATGTAACCACTTCCCCTTATCACCCGCAACCTTCCCACGCTGAGCGATTCAATCGCAATCTTAGATCCGCCCTCATCGCTTACCACGCGGAACAGCAGAACACGTGGGACCACAATCTTCAGTGGTTACAAATGGCTTTTAACTCCTCTCTTCATGAGAGTCATAGAGCCGTGCCTTTTGAGCTCATGTTTGGTTTCTCCCCTGCTCATCCCCTTAGCAATTTGTGGAGATTGGAGGATCTTCTCCCGGATTTGCCGGACGGGGGGTCTCTCACAGGTGAAAAGAGGTGAGGAGAGCTCTGCTCCGATCGCACGAGCGCGTGCGGCGTCGTTATAATGCGGGGAGAGTCCCCAACCTTTTCAAGGTGGGCCAGTTGGTATATTGTAGGAGCCACCCGCTCAGCTCTAAGGTGGAAGGTCGCGCCGCCAAGCTTTGTCATCGATGGTTGGGACCTTTCCGCATTTCCGAGTTTGTCTCTCCGGTTACTGCCAGCCTGGTGGGTCTAGAGGATGGTATGCAGGTGAGAGTGGCCCATGTGTCGCATTTGAAGGCGTGTGCTCAGGTGGAGGTTCATTGAGTGTAGGATATAGATATTTTTTTTCTCACCCCTGTTAGGATTAACTTGGGTCCTTGGGTTTGGTTTTCGGGGGGGTTTCTCTGGAGAATTTGGGTTTTAATGTTTTATTTTTAGAGTTTTATCTGTTTTTAAGGGGGGTTAAATGGGGTTTTAGTGTTTTATCGGAATTTTAGCTCCTCTCCTTTCCTTTCCTCTTTCATTTTCTTTAGGTCGCGACCGCTCGCACCCCAGGTATCTTCCACACTCACACACACCCAGCTACACACACACACACACCTTGTCCTTCTTTCTGGTGTCCTTTCGTTTTCAACTTCCAACTAGTTTTACCTTTTAATCGGTTTTAGTTCGTCCCCGCCTTATCTCCAGTTGTGGCCGACCCAGTGTCGTCCAACCCGTTGGACTCCTTTTGTTGTGGGGGTGTGCCGTAACTATGGAATTCATTATGGCAACTTACTATATGGATACTCGCTACGCCATCTAGTAGCGATGCGTCGCGTCTTGAGCTTCTCTGCTTCGCCGTGAGGGGCCGGGCTGGTAATTGCCTTATACACGTGTGTGTTTTCTCTCTGACTTGTTCCTTCAAACGGGCGAGACGTTATCTCGCTCGGCTTCTGAAGAAAGTTTGAATTCTTTTTTAAATACCGGGCGATTTATTTTTATTATGGCCGGCTGAATAAAAAGGTGTGCCCTGGGGCGTCTGCGGCCCGTTCATCCGTTTCCCGAGTGTCAGACCAGGATAAGATGTGAGAATATCAAGGAACTTATTGGTGGCTAGTGTGCTGTGGCCAATCTAGACAGGTATGTTAATGAGTGCTAATTCATTTCTGAACTCAAGTTTTCTTTTAAAATTCTGTGAACGGGACTGGCATCTTATTTTTCTTTTAATCATGAGGACAGCTTCTTGTGCTTGTGCTGTTAGTGAAGTGATAGTAATACCTTCTCTGCAAAGCTTTTTCAGATATAATGAAGTAACAAAAAACAAAAAAAAAACAAAAAAAAACTTTAAAAAAAAACGAAATGTGTTAAGATACTGCTGGGGAATTGGTGTCTATTTAAACCTTGCAGTGGGACAGCACTTCCCAGCGCTACTATAGTAGAAGAATGCCTGGTTCCTTTATTTTCTCAGAGATAGTCTCTCAAGATTTTTCTGTGTTCTCCATGTAACTATGTAACTGTTTGTGTGAAAATTGTTTAGTGAATGTAAGTCAAAGAAAATGATCAAATCATATGTATTGTGTGCACTCCTTGGCATAACAGGTTGTGAATGGTCCATCACATTGGGTCAGACTAGGTTATATCCCTACACGTGTTGGGATTTAGAATTTATTTTAATTCTCTGTGAGTTTCAAATTAATGTTAAAAATTTTTTTTTATATTTATACCTTCATAAATCTAATGGAACGTAATAATGTTGGCTCAGTTTAAAACATGTTGAATTAATTAAATATTAATGAGTTGTTGAGTGATGACCATATATAAATAGTGTCAGGGATCTAGTCATTTGTATACCCACATGTGTATGTATAAAACATTTTACATTTTGAGAGACCTGTTTATTTAATATTTTTTTTTAATGGTGTACACTAGGATATCAATAAACCATTGAGCGATACACGTTTAGAAAAGAAAAAAATTGAGCACACATGGTGAATTTCTTACTCAAGAACATGATTACCAAATTATATTTTAACATTATACCTTTACTAATTATATTGTTGTTGTTCTTAATTTTTGTTTATTGAGATGTTAGATGGTGCATGTCGTTTGTGTTATTTAATTAAAATAGTACAACCAGAGGTGTCCTGGGGAAAAAAAAAAAGGAAAGCTTATTGTTATTAGATGTATTAAATTTTAAAAAACCTCTCGAATTTTTATTTATTTATGTTAATAACAGATCAAACAGTATTAAATTATTAATAAATTATTGTTATTAGACGTATTAAATTTTGAGAACCTCTGGATTTATCTCTTTTTATTTACTAATGTTAATAATAATTTATTGCCAAAATATATTGAAATTATATTTTTGTAAAGGTTTAAAAATTTACCGGAGAGGTTTTGTTGTTTGATTATTGTTATTTCAAGTGAACACTTCTATATTCTGGGTACTATGAAGTATACGCATTGTATATAAAATTGTAATGCTTTTGAAAAGGAATTAGAGCACCAATAAATTTGTTGTTGTTGTTGAGTTTGGAAATTGAGGTCACCTCATTAATTCGATTGCCTAATGGTTCCCCAGCACGAGGCCTTTCTTCCACTAGGAGGCCTCCTCCTGGTTTTGAACAAGTGAGCCGGTCATCCAAGTAAGCTGTATGATTTACTTACATTTTTTTTTAGAAGTTAAATTCTGAAGTATGGTTAATATGTTGGGATGACAATGATGAGGCTCACAAATGGTAGCAGAGCGTGGTTGGACGTAGGCCTGGCCACCTCTGAACCAAAAATTGGAAATTAATGCGGTGGCCTCAATACGTTAATTGGACATGCACTGTCAGTTTTGTGGTGTGTTCTCCTATCTCAAGAAATGTAATGAGATAATTTTTACCGTAATTATGTGTTCACCATTGTTGTAAGAATTTGGTCTTTGGGAGCGGTTGCCGGGCCGGGACGCCTAGGGGTGAGCACAGGTTGGTGATTCCGGATTGTATCTTTGGGGTGTTCGCCGTTAAGTGTCTATTTGTTTGTTTGTGTTCGTGTTCTTGTCTTTGTCTTTGTTGGTCCTACAGCATATGGTCTTGGTCTTGGTCTTGGTCTTGGTCGTTGGTCCGGTGTCGGGTCGGGAACCCTGGGGTGCATTGATTGTTATAGCTTGTTTGTATTCAAGTACTTGTATTGTGAAACGATGTCAGAGGCGGGGCAGAGTGGTGGTCGGCGTGAGGGTCGCGGTCTGGTGCCCGAGTATTTTAATAAAGATGAGCTCCAGTTTGAGATACGCTTGCGGGGTGGGATTCCCCAAAGGGATGTAGCGTCCTTGAGAAGACAACTGCGGGAGCTGCTGGTGGGGGATTTCCCCCTCCAGAGAGTCGAAATTGAGGATCTGGGGGAGGAATTAGCCTTGTGTTCGGACAAGTGGACGGAGTTCTCCACCCTGATGGAGGACTCTGAATATATAGGGAGTTCCACCCGAGTTTGGCAGTGGGTGACCCAAAGAATGCTCCACTTGTCCGCTCGTCTCCGTAATTTGTTGTTGCAGGACGATCTGTAGGAGGAGGTTAGGCGGGCTGCGACGGACCTGCAGTCAAAAATTTGCCTACCTGGGGAGGCTCCAGAGAGTCCTGGTAAGCCGAAAGAGATGCTCACGCGTCAGACCGTGGCCACTGAGCGGGTGGATATCCTGGGAGAAGCATGTAGTGCTTTGGTCGAGGAACGTCCTCTTATTTCGTTGGGCAGTCGCCCCCAGGGATTTCAGGGCGATCAGGTGGAAATCCCTCGCGGGTTTGGTACCACCCTTGCCAGCGTCAAATATGAGTCATTGCCGAACCCTATCTATGACCTCCTCCGTCGGCTTCCCGTGGTAGACGGTCTGGATCTGGACCAGCTAGTAAAATTTTTTGAAGGGATTTTCGGCATTTATGACTTCCCTGGGGTGACTGGTTCCTCTTTTTTAAATATGATATATCCTTATTGTCGGGCGCCTCTACTGGATCGCGTGGTCTGGCATCTCGGCGCGGGCGGCGATTTTTATGCCTTCCACAGGGATGTTCTGGAGCTGTTTATGCCCGGGAGGCTGCGGGACCAGATGCGGCAAAGATTGTTTTATAGAGTTCAGGGACACGGGGAAAAGCTAAACGTATTCATAAATTCTATCAAGAGTGCTGCCCGTGTGCTGCGTGTGGACGTGTCGGAGGCTGAGGTGGTGCGTGTCATCTTGGAGGGCCTCAATCCCCAGGAGAGGTCACGGTTG
This sequence comes from Magicicada septendecula, assembly GCA_034769895.1. Classification (NCBI taxonomy): domain Eukaryota; kingdom Metazoa; phylum Arthropoda; class Insecta; order Hemiptera; family Cicadidae; genus Magicicada; species Magicicada septendecula. Next base: position 108,047,510 of record CM068375.1, read on the forward strand.
GTGTTCTTGGAGAGACCGCGAAGCTTCGCGGATCTCAGCAGAGCTTGTGTCTTTGCCCGCACCATCCAGATGAATGATGAGACTCGCTCCGGCACTTCCGAATTCTCTGTCCTCTGTTCCACATCTGGTCAACAGCGGCCACCTACCCAGGAGCAACGAGGCAACAACTTTGAAAGAAGAAACTATAGTTGTTATACTTGTGGTAAGATGGGGCACTTGGCCCGGAATTGCCAATTCAAACGGTCGGAGGTCCCGCGTGAGAACCGCCCTTCAAAAAACGGCCCGCGTGGGGGGGATTGAGGGGGCGTCGGTCCCTCCCCACGCGTGGTGGCGTTAGCGCATCTCATGTTCCATTATGTGCGGTTGAAACTGGGCACTCATCCGGGGAGCCCTATCCTAAGCCGATTCGTCCCGGCCTCTCCGTGTGTCCCTATCTCGAGTCGGAGGTTGGGAAGGGCCGTATTGCGGCCTTGGTGGACTCGGGATCGGCGCGGTGTTTGATCTCCTCCCGGGTTTACCAGCAGTTGGTTAGGGAGTCTTTAATTAAGGCGAGTGCTCTTTCGTCGGTGGTGTGTTGGACGGCCTCGAGGGAGGTTTTGCCTACCTCAAAAGTGGTGGCCTTTAAAATTAAAATAAATCATTTTTCGTGGGTGTGGGAGTTTCTTGTCGCTCCGAATCTGAGCGTCGATTGTATTTTGGGTGCGAACTTTATTAGGAAAAGTGGTCTAGTTCTCGATATCCAGGGGCACGTTTGTTTCTTCAAGTTTAACCGTGCCGTGCGCATTCCCTTTTTTGGATATCGGGACGAGTCGGGGGAGGGTCTTGAAGAACTTCAACCCCCGACGGCTATTAATAATTTAAGCCAGTCCCAACAGACCACTTTCCGTCAATTGTGTGAGGAGTTCCCCGAGGTGCTGACGGCCGATCTCGGCCTCACACATAATTTGGAGTATCGTATCCGCCTGTGTGACTCCTCGGTTGTCCGTTTGCACCCTTATAAAATCGCCCCTCCCAAAATGACCATTTTGCGTGAGAAGGTTCAGGAACTGTTAGACCAGGGTGTCATTGAACCTTCCACGTCGCCCTATGCCAGTCCAGCATTCTTGGTGCCTAAACCAGGAGGGAAGCATCGGCTGGTTATTGATTACCGCAAATTGAATCAAAATATAGAGGTTGAGTCGGTGCCCCTCCCGGACCTGCATTCGGCCTTTGACTGGTTTTCGCAGGCCCGCTATTTCACCATTTTTGACCTTAATTCTGCTTACCACCAGATTCCCTTACACAAGGAGTCTCGGCCGTACACGGCCTTTTGTGTACCATGGAACCTGTACCAATATAAGAGAGTCCCCATGGGACTGGCCGTCGGTGCACACAGACGTTAACACGTCTAATAGATACAGTGTTCCACGATGTTAAATTTCGGTACGTGTTCAATTATCTTGATGATCTGCTTATTTACAGTGCTACCTTAGAGGAACACATGGATTATCTCCGAGAGGTGTTGTGTCGCCTGAGGCGCGCGGGGCTCACGGTAAACCCCGACAAGGTGAAATTTGCCCAGGAGGAAATTTCTTTCCTCGGTCACCTTGTGTCTCATAAAGAGGTCACGGTAGACCCAGAAAGGACTCAGGCAATTCGGGATTTTCCTCCTCCTCGGGACGCTAAAGGGGTGGCCCGCTTTGTGGGGATGGTTACTTTTTATCGGCGGTTCATCCCCGGGGCCGCAGAGATTGCTGCCCCCCTTAATTCCTTAAGAAAAAAGGGTGCCAAATTTGTGTGGGGTGACGAGCAGCAGCGTGCCTTTGAGACCCTGAAGGAATCCATTCTGTCGCCGCCCGTGCTTCGGATGCCTGACTTCACGAAGCCCTTTATTTTGCAATCGGACGCCAGCTCTGTGGCGATCGGCGCCGTGCTCTCGCAGGAGGTGGATGGTGCTCGGCAGCCAGTTGCCTTTGTATCTAGGACCCTCACCGACACTGAAAAGAAATCCTCTGTGTATGAGTTGGAGTGTTTGGCGGTAGTCTTCGCTCTGGACAAATTTAGGAGATATTTGGAACATGCTGAGTTCCTTTTAGAGACCGATAACCAGGCTCTCTCTTGGCTTCTGGCGCATCCCCGTCAACTGGGTAAACTTGGCCGCTGGGTGGTCAAAATTTCATCTTTTAAGTTCAGGGCACAACATATACGGGGGACCCAAAATGTTGTTGCCGATGCTTTGTCACGGATGTACCATCTGCCCAGTGAGGAGCCAATAAATGAACCCTGCGCCTTACTCTTGGAGTTTCCCCTCGCCTTTACCGATGTTATCCCTCATCAGCTTGATGATGAGACGTTGGGTCCGATTATCGAAAAAATTAAATCAGGCGAGATGAAGGCTCCTTATCATCTGTCCAAGGGCGTCCTCTGTTGCAAGGAACGTAGAGGACGGGTTCCTAAGATAGTGCTGCCGAGCAAGCTTGTACCCATGGTCTTCCAGTATTATCACGATTCCCCGGTAGGAGGCCATTTGGGTGTTTCGAAGACCATCGCCGCGATTTGAAAGAACTTCATCTGGAAAGGCATGGTCCGGGACATCGCCACCCGGGTGAAGTGCTGTCATCTCTGTAGTCTGAGCAAGCCCGCTCAGAACACCAAGTTCGGGTTGCTGTCTTCTGAGGTGGCTGGCAGACCTATGGAGAAGGTTTTCATCGACTACGTGGGTCCTTTCCCACGTAGCAAGGCCGGGAATTCGTTCCTCCTTGTTTGTGTGGACGCCTTCTCTAAGTATGTCTGGCTACTTCCCTTGCGTCAGGCAAGTGCTGCTACTACCATCCTAGCCCTTCAGACCAGCATCTTTCAGCATTTCGGGCTTCCCTCCATCATTGTCTCAGACAATGGCCCCCAATTCATCTCGAGGCAGTTCCGAAACATGTGTTTCAGGCACGGCATTCGTCATGTAACCACTTCCCCTTATCACCCGCAACCTTCCCACGCTGAGCGATTCAATCGCAATCTTAGATCCGCCCTCATCGCTTACCACGCGGAACAGCAGAACACGTGGGACCACAATCTTCAGTGGTTACAAATGGCTTTTAACTCCTCTCTTCATGAGAGTCATAGAGCCGTGCCTTTTGAGCTCATGTTTGGTTTCTCCCCTGCTCATCCCCTTAGCAATTTGTGGAGATTGGAGGATCTTCTCCCGGATTTGCCGGACGGGGGGTCTCTCACAGGTGGAAAGAGGTGAGGAGAGCTCTGCTCCGATCGCACGAGCGCGTGCGGCGTCGTTATAATGCGGGGAGAGTCCCCAACCTTTTCAAGGTGGGCCAGTTGGTATATTGTAGGAGCCACCCGCTCAGCTCTAAGGTGGAAGGTCGCGCCGCCAAGCTTTGTCATCGATGGTTGGGACCTTTCCGCATTTCCGAGTTTGTCTCTCCGGTTACTGCCAGCCTGGTGGGTCTAGAGGATGGTATGCAGGTGAGAGTGGCCCATGTGTCGCATTTGAAGGCGTGTGCTCAGGTGGAGGTTCATTGAGTGTAGGATATAGATATTTTTTTTCTCACCCCTGTTAGGATTAACTTGGGTCCTTGGGTTTGGTTTCCGGGGGGGTTTCTCTGGAGAATTTGGGTTTTAATGTTTTATTTTTAGAGTTTTATCTGTTTTTAAGGGGGGTTAAATGGGGTTTTAGTGTTTTATCGGAATTTTAGCTCCTCTCCTTTCCTTTCCTCTTTCATTTTCTTAAGGTCGCGACCGCTCGCACCCCAGGTATCTTCCACACTCACACACACCCAGCTACACACACACACACACACCTTGTCCTTCTTTCTGGTGTCCTTTCGTTTTCAACTTCCAACTAGTTTTACCTTTTAATCGGTTTTAGTTCGTCCCCGCCTTATCTCCAGTTGTGGCCGACCCAGTGTCGTCCAACCCGTTGGACTCCTTTTGTTGTGGGGGTGTGCCGTAACTATGGAATTCATTATGGCAACTTACTATATGGATACTCGCTACGCCATCTAGTAGCGATGCGTCGCGTCTTGAGCTTCTCTGCTTCGCCGTGAGGGGCCGGGCTGGTAATTGCCTTATACACGTGTGTGCTTTCTCTCTGACTTGTTCCTTCAAACGGGCGAGACGTTATCTCGCTCGGCTTCTGAAGAAAGTTTGAATTCTTTTTTAAATACCGGGCGATTTATTTTTATTATGGCCGGCTGAATAAAAAGGTGTGCCCTGGGGCGTCTGCGGCCCGTTCATCCGTTTCCCGAGTGTCAGACCAGGATAAGATGTGAGAATATCAAGGAACTTATTGGTGGCTAGTGTGCTGTGGCCAATCTAGACAGGTATGTTAATGAGTGCTAATTCATTTCTGAACTCAAGTTTTCTTTTAAAATTCTGTGAACGGGACTGGCATCTTATTTTTCTTTTAATCATGAGGACAGCTTCTTGTGCTTGTGCTGTTAGTGAAGTGATAGTAATACCTTCTCTGCAAAGCTTTTTCAGATATAATGAAGTAACAAAAAACAAAAAAAAAACAAAAAAAAAACTTTAAAAAAAAACGAAATGTGTTAAGATACTGCTGGGGAATTGGTGTCTATTTAAACCTTGCAGTGGGACAGCACTTCCCAGCGCTACTATAGTAGAAGAATGCCTGGTTCCTTTATTTTCTCAGAGATAGTCTCTCAAGATTTTTCTGTGTTCTCCATGTAACTATGTAACTGTTTGTGTGAAAATTGTTTAGTGAATGTAAGTCAAAGAAAATGATCAAATCATATGTATTGTGTGCACTCCTTGGCATAACAGGTTGTGAATGGTCCATCACATTGGGTCAGACTAGGTTATATCCCTACACGTGTTGGGATTTAGAATTTATTTTAATTCTCTGTGAGTTTCAAATTAATGTTAAAAATTTTTTTTTATATATATACCTTCATAAATCTAATGGAACGTAATAATGTTGGCTCAGTTTAAAACATGTTGAATTAATTAAATATTAATGAGTTGTTGAGTGATGACCATATATAAATAGTGTCAGGGATCTAGTCATTTGTATACCCACATGTGTATGTATAAAACATTTTACATTTTGAGAGACCTGTTTATTTAATTTTTTTTTTAATGGTGTACACTAGGATGTCAATAAACCATTGAGCGATACAAGTTTAGAAAAAAAAAAAATTGAGCACACATGGTGAATTTCTTACTCAAGAACATGATTACCAAATTATATTTTAACATTATACTTTTACTAATTATATTGTTGTTGTTCTTAATTTTTGTTTATTGAGATGTTAGATGGTGCATGTCGTTTGTGTTATTTAATTAAAATAGTACAACCAGAGGTGTCCTGGGAAAAAAAAGGAAAGCTTATTGTTATTAGATGTATTAAATTTTAAAAAACTTCTCGATTTATTTATTTATTAATGTTAATAACAGATCAAACAGTATTAAATTATTAATAAATTATTGTTATTAGACGTATTAAATTTTGAGAACCTCTGGATTTATCTTTTTATTTTCTAATGTTAATAATAATTTATTGCCAAAATATATTGAAATTATATTTTTGTAAAGGTTTAAAAATTTACCGGAGAGGTTTTGTTGTTTGATTATTGTTATTTCAAGTGAACACTTCTATATTCTGGGTACTATGAAGTACACGCATTGTATATAAAATTGTAATGCTTTTGAAAAGGAATTAGAGCACCAATAAATTTGTTGTTGTTGTTGAGTTTGGAAATTGAGGTCACCTCATTAATTCGATTGCCTAATGGTTCCCCAGCACGAGGCCTTTCTTCCACTAGGAGGCCTCCTCCTGGTTTTGAACAAGTGAGCCGGTCATCCAGGTAAGCTGTATAATTTACTTACATTTTTTTTTAGAAGTTAAATTCTGAAGTAGGGTTAATATGTTGGGATGACAATGATGAGTGGCTCAGCCCGAAGGCGTTCCACGCAACGATCCTCAGGCTATTAGCCATTCAGGGGAAGTAGAGGAAAGAGGGTAGCTAATGATTGGAAGACCAGAGCAAGCAGTGTGGTAGTGTCGCGAGCAGTCTTGATAGACGCAACAAGATTATCTGCCCAGGCAGTCAGGGGATCCGGCGAAGCCCGAGAAGATTCCCGGCACTCCGGAGGACAAGCCTGACTGGCCTCGACAGGGGTAGTAGATGGCGCTGGGCTGTCGGACTGAGTAGTAGACTGCTCGCTGGGAGGTTGAGGACGATGACTGGGGGCGGGTCGAGCCCGCGGAGTGGGTACAGGTGGAACCTGTGATGATGTAGGTCGGCCGTCGGAGTTCCGGCGACGACGAGAGCGCTTGGACTTTCCCGATCGGGCTGGAGGCGGGACAGATTTAGCCGCCATTGCCGCGTAGGAAGGTGCGGGCGCTCCGGCAGGCGCCGGGGTTGAGGCCGCTGCAGGCGGCGCCGAAGCGACGACTGCAGGCGAGACAGCGGCACCGGAAGCAACCGGAGTTGCTGCCGGGACCTTGGCAGATGAACCAGTGAGATGTGGGAATGCCTCTCGCCGGTTAGGGCCAGGGCCAGCTACACGGCTTACCTGCGCGCCAGGGCGCACAGGAGGTCGCTGCGGTTTCATGGCGGCGATAAAGTTAGGGCAGCCTCGGTAATTAGCCGGGTGGGCTCCATCACAGTTGCAGCATTTAGCTGTGTACCCCGTCTTTGGCTTATCACAGCCACGATGAGGCTCAGCACAACGCACGCAACGCGGGGGCTGATGACAGAAAAGACTGCTGTGCCCGAACCTCTGCCAGTTAAAACACTGCGAGGGGCCGGGCCGCGGGTCAAATGTTCGGACTTGCACCCGTAGGTGCAGAAGATTCTGGAGAGTGTAAATCTCCTCGAAAGGGCCTACTTTATGTAATTTTACAAGAAAGCTGTTTACAGGTCGGCGGTCATCACCTTTGCCAACATGCAGGACGCTTACCGCGGTCGGCGCATAGCCGAGCGCAACAAGTTCCTGCCTGATGGCATCAGTTTCAGTGAAGGAAGGTATTCCCGACAGAACGACCTTGATTTCTCGCTCTGACGGGAGGGCAAAAGTGTGGAAGAGATCTTGCGCTCCGTCAGGAATGCCTGAACAGAGCAGAAGTCGGGGATCGTAGCGGTCGTCAGCTTTAGCGAGGCGCCTTGGCACCTCGCCTCGACCTTGACCGAAGGGAGAGCTTGGGATAGGGAACGAAGCAATTGTGTGTAATTCCTATTGTCAGGAATTACAATGGGTGGAATGCGTGGGGAAGACACAGTTTGGGTAGCAGTTGAATACTCACGCTCGCGCTGAGTGCCGCTGTTACCATGACTAGGCGGCTGATGTGCAGCTTAGGCGGGCGGCGGAGTTTTGGCCAGCTTTCGCTTGCGCTTGGCAGATTTGCCTCGCACAAGCGAGAACTGTCCGTCCCCCGACCCAACACTGCACATTTCTACCGCACTATTAACACTTTCACTTTCACTTTCACTGTCGTGATGAAGTGGAGTAGAACGGAAGCCGGGTGAACATGTTTCCATTAAGGAGACAAGCGGCGCCGGCAGAGGATTTGGGGGCGTATTCGACGCCATTTAGGACAAGCCGAGATGAACGTCTACGCTAGGCTAGGATTGAGTGATCACCAGACACTGAACTATTCACAGGCAACAATAGAGCACAACACAGACCGCACTGCACACGGACACAAAAACACACCCGCACAAGTTAAATAAAAACTGGTATGCACTGTTGAAGCGATGAATCCGATGAAGTTGATAATGCTGGAGACAATGGTGATGATGAGAATGTTGAAAACACAATATTTCCGCAGAAATTAAGAAAATTCTGCAGAGCAAAAACAGTCACAGCCTACCCGGGCAAATGCTCTAGGTAGACGCGGTTATATAATTGACATACGATGATTCTTATGTTTACAGCTTTTCTCCGAGTAACACGAGCATGTTCCCCGGCGATGACTAACAGCTGATGCAGTGATAAATCAAGTATATCTGAGGTCGTTATTGTTTGATACGGTTTGGGTAAACAATGAAGACAACAAAAACGTATTTAAGAATTTGGGACGTTAGATGTTGAAAGTGTACGAGTAGCGTTTGTTTATGGCAAGAAAAAGTACAATGAGAATCAAATGATCCCGAAGAGAAATTGTAAACGATTGACTACTGTAACAAAAAGAATCAACTTTAGTTTATTTGCTAAAATGAGATAATATTAAGAGATGATTTTCGGGTTCAAGTTTGACAATTATGTACAAAATTACCATAAATAAATATAAATATTGTAGCATAACAAAATTATCACGTTAAACATGTAACTTAATGCAACATAAGTAAAGAAGAAAAGGTCCATAGTGAGTGAGAAGAATGAATTGTTTAAAGGTTAAGCAAAAGAAACTATATATTAAGTCAATAAAATGTTAATAAGAATAAAAACTAACAAAGAAAACCATTGGTCAAAATAACTTACTATGTAAAAACCCAATAAACCAGCAGTATACCCAGTAGAGTGGGGAATCAGTAAAAAAAAGGAAAGGCTAGAAAAAGGAGATAAAAGGGTGAAAACAATATTAATAATGGAAATTTATAAGGTCAAGAAGCAGAGAAACCACAAGACAAGAAATTTACTAATACAATAATGAAGAAGGGACAAAATATATCAAGATTCCTACAAAGAGCCTAGAAACAAGAAGAGCTATGCCAAAAATGTTAATAATGGAATACATACCATTGAACTAAATTAAAACCAATATATTTAGACCCAGTAACTCAAGTTACAAGATACAATCCAAAGAAAACCGAATTGTAAATTAGATGTAAGTATAATATGTGAAAAATTATTTAAAAAGACTACCATTAGTGTAGACAATAATAAGTGACACACTATAATAAAGTATAGTGTAAGAAATAGAAATCCATTAAAAAGACTACCATCAGTGTAGGGAAATACTATATAAAAAATAAAAGACAGTCTAATGAATAAGGTTAATTTTAATAATAAAAGTGTTTTAAAAAAAATAAGTAATATAAGATTGTAATAGTTATAAGATGTTTTTATTTCATTGTGTTATCAAAATAATTATAGTGAACACAGGAGACAGTTAATAACTGAAGGTGTCATTAGTTATAAGATGTTTTTATTTCATTGTGTTATCAAAATAATTATAGTGAACACAGGAGACAGTTAATAACTGAAGGTGTCATTAATTATAAGATGTTTTTATTTCATTGTGTTACCAAAATAGTTATAGTGAACACAAGAGACAGTTAATAACTGAAAGTGTTATTAGGAATAAGATGTTTTAATAGGATTAGGTTTGTGATAAAAGGAAACATAAAATCAAAGGACAGCCAATGACTGATAATATTGCTGATAATAAGATGTTTCCATTATAATTCTATATGTATAAAAAAATAATAGGCATAAGATGTTTTTGTTATGTTTAAGTGATATAAAAAAAGAAAAAGTTAGTAGATATAAGATATTCTGTTGTATTTAAAATCATGTTATCTAATTTTCAAGTTTGTAAGGCAGAGAGGCAAGTAGGAAATAGGAATGTAATAATTTTATTTTAAAACTGTAAACCATATGAAAGGTACAAAGCAGATTAGCTAAGACACCACTCTAGCAAAAACAGACCAGTAATGTGAACCAAAACTATCTATCAGAGAATCAAACTACTTAATAGGGGATAGAATTCAGTACATACAACACAGAAATTGAAAATATAATTAGTACAGATACAATTAATAACGAATGGAATGACAAAGGAAAGAAAATTAACTTCCTTTGGAAACAAATAATACTAGGCCTATAATGGTAATCAAATCAGACTAAACAGTAAATTAATCAATATTGAAGTGTTTTAACAACAAAATTATTAACAACAAAGATAATCACGGAGTTATTAAGATTATTCCATGGAAATATTATCAGAAAAAACACTTAAAAACCATTTAAACACTAAATTTGTACAAAATATGAGGCCTACAATAATTATAAAAAATTGTAATTTTTGGGCTTAAATAAACTTGAAACAAACCCAGCTATATATCCAAATATGTAAAATTAATTAATCAATATTGCTGAATAATTAGATTTCTGTAAAATTAAGAAATAAATGAAATACAGTAATAAATAAGAAAACCTATTATGTATATTTAGACGATGAACCAAATCTGAGACATGTACTTTTATAAATAAACAATGTAAAGAGGAAAAAGACATATCACAAATTACCCTAAAACGACGACGTTCAGAGTTTAGTCTATTGTTAATCATGAAGACGACTAGTTGAGAATGTACTAACAGAAGACCGAAAAAGTATAATTTTGTGCAAAACCGTGAGTGTGGCGATGAAGAGTGTAACAGAGGTTAACTACAATAAAAATAACATTGACTGTTAATAATTAACACCTCACTAATTCCGAACAACAGTAATAACACCATCTAACACAAGCACAAGAAATCAACGGCCATTTTGAGAAGATTTTGGACCATATTAGCAGAACACGAATACACATATTTGAACACCGGACACTTTACCAGTAACCCATCCCGAAACGACATCGCAGGAGAAGAGAGAACACTCTACACTATATTCCTGGACCAACACTACTTCGCAGAGAAGGGAATATTCATTTATTTCTGTGGGAGAAGCTCAACCAGTTCCAGCAGTGCATAGCAGAGAAAATCGAGGTTACGGCGGCCATAGTGGATTTCCGAACGAGCCAAGTACACTGCCAGCTTGAAGCGAGTGACGTCATTTCGACGAATGGTTCGATATTACTTTTCATAATTGACAATTTAAATAATAATATTGTTTTATTTCAGCCATAATAATTTAGTTTAAAAATATCTGTAAGACTGTATCTTGTTCCTTGCCCTCTGACCATTTCGACTCGCTAAAAGAATCCTAATTAATTAACCTTGTAAAAAATATATTTTGTTAATCTTGTTCGCTACCGACTGGAGCAAATATCAGCCAATGCCTTGGCCATGCGCAGCCTGAATGGCGCATAATTTTAAATGTCAATAAATGAACATCATTATTCAGTTACAAGAGTTGTATTTATTTGTATAATGAATGTTAACTACTTTTTTCTCTTCTAAAAAAATAATTTACAGTAATAAAAATAAATATTTAAGAGAAATAAGAAGAGCAAAGTCAGCAGAGAGAGAATCAACAGATTTAACTACACAGTTAAATTATTAATAGAAACAAATAGATTTGAACGACAAATTCATACTTATTAAATGGGAAGTAATTCAAGTACACACACAATTAATTAATTATTTATTAATTAATGGAATTAACCAATTAAACAAACAAACAAACAAAATAATAATATATAAGTAAGCTTTTATACTTACAAAATTTTTCTTTAATTCTCAACCAATCACACTTTATTATAATACGTTATTTGTATTTAATTTATTCTTTGTAATTGGTGAATCCAAAGTGGAGCTGTATCATCGGCGAGTTCAACACCGAGGTTCAGACAACATTTATTAGTATCACAATAATTCTTGCTATCTTTAAGGAGACTAATCTTGTGGGATTAGAACAACATCAACACCTGATATCTTTATATTATTTATTTATATTTGTAATAAAATTATATTACAATATATATCAGCCAGTAAAACGGACGTACAAACAGGACAGCTCTTTGAACAGATTCATTATGGACATACGTACGTAACCATTAAATCTCTACATCTTTTTTATCTAATCTTTATGTCACTACAAATACAGTATGTATTTGCTTACGTGACACTTTTACACTGGCATAAATGCGATACAGAAAAAGGTTTTAAGAGTCAATGTCCTAAACAAAAGGGAATAATAGCAGTTACTGGAAAAATACTTGGGCAAATTAAGTTCTACTAAAAAATTTGGTATTCTCACATCTTTAATACATTTATGTTGACAACCTAGCAGATTGACTACACACGTTCTTATGAAAAGAAACAAGTTTAGAATACTACTTTTTTATATTAGCAACTGTAGCTTCTGCAAGTGAATATATGAGCAACAGAAAATACACAAAAAACTATATGGAAAGTTACAAACATGAAAAAAATATTTACAGATTAGAACATAGTTGAAGTAATAAAGGTAGAAGTATTGAAATGGCATGGATAATCAAATAGAAAGAAAGGAGAGGATGATGCAACGTTAAAAACGATTTTAAATTAAAGCAGATCGAGAGTGAGGCCTAAAATAAAATGAAAGGAGATGATCATTAAGATTGATAGTATCCAAAAACGAAACCAAAATTGTATTGCAGTTTTATTTAAAAGGATAAATATATGAATCGACCATATGTTAACTCATGTTAACTCAATGTAACTCAAGATGTAAAGATAAAAAACATTTATAAACCATTAGTAAAGAAAAAGAAAGAGGAGGAAAACAAACATAAAAGAAAAAACAACCAAATACACTGTTACTCACCGTCTATGGCCTTTCCGTGATGTTATTTCGTGTTTACATGTTTCGAGGCACTTGCCTCATCATCAGAACTTTATAAAAACTAATCTATGTCATCAATGATGACATGTGTCAAAATACTAAAACACAATACGGCATTAAACTATGTACAGAACTTGCTTCAAAAATGAGCACGTCAATGTTAGGTGTGCCTTGCAAGACAACACGCGCCGTACTGACGAAATCTAAGTTTTATCTTGACCTAACCGCTATACCGCTATGCGATATGGTCAAGATAAAACTTAGATTTCGTCAGTACGGCGCGTGTTGTCTTGCAAGGCACACCTAACATTGACGTGCTCATTTTTGAAGCAAGTTCTGTACATAGTTTAATGCCGTATTATGTTTTAGTATTTTGACACATGCCATCATTGATGACATAGATTAGTTTTTATAAAGTTCTGATGATGAGGCAAGTGCCTCGAAACATGTAAACACGAAATAACATCACGGAAAGGCCATAGACGGTGAGAAACAGTGTATTTGGTTAACAAACACGTCGCTTGGGACTACAATAGGAGTTATTCCATTTAAATCAAAATGAAAAAACAACTTAATGAAGAATGTATGGAAAAAATTAATTTGCTTTTACGTTATTAAAAATGATAAATAATTTAAGTCATTGAAATATCAGATTTAATACTCACTAAACAGTGTTTACCCGTAGCCTACCCTTGAATTATTGTTATTTAAAAGAATGAAGTTCTTCATTGTCGCTTGCAATGTTTGTTTGGGCAGAGAGTTAAGGGAATCTCCTAAACTTGATTGGAAAAATTGATCTTATCCTTAAAAAAATAGATCCCGGTTTTGAAGCTTTAAATCTAAAGAAGGAAGAGAATAATATACACACAGTGTAAAACTTGAGTCTCAAGAGGGAAAAACAGGGAGACAGGGAGGGAGAGCGTAATCGTGAAAGGAGGGAGAACATATGAAATAAATAACTATAACGATCCTTTAGGGAAATACTGGGTCACTTTCGTTCTTACTAATATAGGCCTACCACTGACGCTCTGTCGTCAGTTGTCCCAGAGGGTTACCACAACGTTTGTCGTCGTGTACTTCTCTTATAAATTTTAATTATCTACAAACCAAGGCAACTACATGCCAAAGATGAGTCTCTCTCTCTCTCTCTTTCTCTCTCTCTCTCTCTCTCTCTCTCTCTCTCTCTCTCTCTCTCTCTCTCTCTCTCTCTAACACACACACACACACACACACACACACACACACACACACACACACACACCATTCACTCGCTCAATCACTGGGCTTCAACAATACAATTAATTATTTCATTTCTTTCTGTACTATCAAACAGAAAGTATTTCATAGAAAGAAATAGTAATTTTACATCTAAATATCAGGAAGATTGAGAAAAATTAGTGAATAAAGAATTTTATAGCAAGAATAAATCCGTATACCAAGGAAAGCATAAAAAGTAAAAGAATTATTAATAAAAACGTACCAAGCAGTTTACGAAGAAAGTAGTAAGCCAGAAAAATCCGAATAGAGCATTGATGATAAACGTCAGGTAACTAAAACCTATTGAAACACCAAACACTCACTGAATTATTCTTTAATTATAAAATTTGATAACCTCAAATCAATGCACTTTACACATTTTGGACAAGACCTTAACTGAAACAATAAACTATTCAGTGATAATATACTGTTGTGGTACATAAAAGTGTTGTATTAAAATAATACACTATTAAAGTGTTTAGTGTAAAGGAAAAGTAATATTTATAATTTATTTAAAACGTTTAAACTAATAACAAGAAAAATATATAGTAAGCGACATAATGCCTCATATTTAACCAGTCGGCCATATTGGTAAGCAGCGCTCTTGAAGAATTAAGTTTAGAGACTAAATATAAATAAAAAATGTGAACCTAACATAATATTAATTAATACTAGAATAATAATATTACTTACTACTAAATATTACTCATTATACTACTTGGTATTATTAGTTTAAATATGGTTACTTAATATTAACTAATTTCAGTTTATTTTAATTTATTTAAAAATATAAATACAATTTCTGAGTTTAAAGATTAAATATATATATATATATACGGTTTCGTATGTAGACTAAGTATAGTTAATTATAAATTAATTTTTCTTTCAAAAGTTAAGGGATAAGATACTTGGAAAGAACTAGATTTACCGTTTTCACGATAAATTCTAAGCCACGTTCAAGAACAAGCCCAGAGTGCTTCATGTTACATTTATATTGTGTTTACATTACACTGGCATTACGTTTACAATACATCGAAAATATTTATATCATGTCTACATTAGAGTTACACAACGTTTACGTTATGTGTAGTTTAAAATTGTACAATTTCCCAATAAAAACGCATAATGAAATATGTACAGATTAAATACAACAAATTGTAATGTTACATTGAGATACTTCCTGTTAATGGAAACAACCAGTTGTATTCATAAACTTAAAACTGACTGGAATATAAACTAAGAAGAAATGTATTTCTAGTTAAACAAAAGAAGTTGGGCAACCTAGAGTTATCAAATGCTATCCATCAATATTAAGTGGCTGTCCATTTTGACTTCCTGTAGATTGTTGCCACCGAATGCTCACATGTTTACATATCGGATTTCAATAGTAACTGTATTATCCACGTCAATCTGGCATGCGGCCTTTACATAGGGAACGCACTGTGTAATCGCCCGACAATAACTGAACTAAGCGCCGCTGAAGTCTTGTATTTATACCCCGCTGAGATTCCAGCACATTCCATAATACGTGCCTACTAGAAAACACTAGAACGTAATTGATTGAGCCATTTAACACAGCGCGCGCGGACCGGTATGGTCTGCAAAATTCTCGTTGCGGACGCGTGACAATGTCACGTAATTGTCCTTCATCTCCAAGTAGCAGAAATATGTATGGACACACACATTACAGCCGGATTCCAATGGAACATCCGAGAAACACATAGAATGTTCTGTAATAGTGTAAACTTTTTCCGCATTACATAACAACATAATATAATAATTACTAAAAAAGAGTGCCTTGGTACTTATGTTTTTTAAAGGTTTTATTTCAGTTGATACACACAAATTAATTATGTTGATATATTTTATGTTGTAGGTGTGTGTATGGTATAGTAGGTTCTTGTGATTATACAAAAGAAACAAGCCAACATTAATTAAATAAAACAGGTTAATCAACCATATAAAAAATTGAAAGGCTTACTATCTCTCTCGCACTCAATGAGTGTCCATAAGTTCTCTCTCACACTCATTTGGCAAATACATTTAGTAAATCGAGAACGGTCCCATCTTGATTTGACCCACAAATTTGTCTATCCGATATTTTCAACAAAAATACACAGTTTTTCATTCTATCTCTTTATATAAGTTTAGGTTCATCAAGTTTATTGTATTATTGTGTTTGTGTGGTGTTTTTTTCACTATGTTAATCTTTCTATAGCTTGTAATCACCAAGTGTCAGTATACGCTTAATCTATTTTTAGTAATATAAGTTTGGAAATATCTCACCCAACGGTTCACTTAGGTATTGAAAATTATTTGTCATCCTCCTTTTATAAATACTTCAGTATAATTATAATGTTCAATGTTAATAGTTTTCTTGATTACCACACTTCTTTATACTAGTTCTCAACATTAATTTCAATGTTCAATTTAAAATGTTCAGCCAAACTTCTCCAGTCTAGCTTGTGTAGCTGCTAACAATAGACTCTCTTCTTCTTTATATTTAGTTATATGGATCCAAATTGACAAAACTCTTGACTCCAAAACGTGCCTTAATAGGTCGCAGAGTTGTTCCACAAAATTTTCTAAAATTTTCTAAAATTCCAAAGTTCCTTATTAACTATTTACATTACAGAGTTCTAGGGTCTGTGCCCACTAATTTAGTATATCATAAGCACTGCTTAAGTCTGTTAGATTGTTTAAATTATCATTTTATATATTTTTTTTATGTTATTCACTTTATGCCGTATAAAAGGTATTTTCCTCTATACATAAACATTGTTATAATTTCATTGTTCTTAAAACTATTCACAATTATCTTTTATCTCTCAATAACCAATCAAACATTTAATAATTGGTATAGGGCCCATGACCCTTATGTTGGATTATTTCATTATACATTATAAATCCCACATATGTATACTATAATTTACAATGAAACAATCTATCAATTATTTTATACTATCAAAAGTATTCCAAACTATATACATTTCTTGTTCAAATAATATAAATTCTCTCTGACCCCATATTGATTTGGTCTTAAGTTTCTTAACTAAGCCACCGTTAGGTCTAATTGCGATTTCTATTTCTCACATCATATATAGTCTATTTCCTTCATAATCCAAACACTAGTTTATTCTATTTCATCACTTAACGTTATATCTCTTTTCTACTGTATTCTAATTAATAAATCTTGCACTGACAAATCATATAAAATATTTCATTTTACTTTAGCTAGGCTCGTTTGCCTAATTTTTTTTTTGTGTCGGCCATCTAAGGACCACATGTCAATTTCAATTCTTTGTTCTTTTCTTTTCTCCAATATTCTTTCATCTTTTCACTGTGTCTCTTCTTCCTGTCTTCAGTCAACTTTGAACCTGCGGTTTTTTCTCTCCAGCTCTGGACTCCTTCCATTTTTAACACTTCTGCCCGAAAAACGTCTCTTTCAATTGCTTCTTCTGTGTTTATATTATTATTTTTTAAATCTTTGTTGACGTCTTTAATTCAACTTGATGTTGACTTCTTTCCCCACAGATATCTGAAAACTGGAAGAGAATGGACAAAATTCATGCTCCTGCAGTGAAAGAACTGTAATGTTGAACAGTTGCTCAAAATGTTCCTGGTCTCAAGATTTCAAAGAAAGCTTAGACAAATGGCTAACATCAGAGCAGAATCAAAACACAATAATAACGCTGTTAAGAAAAATAATTACCCAATCACAGCAAACACGAAGAGTGAAATGAAATCAAACACCATTGCGAACAGTTCGACCTCCACTTTAAAAAAGTCACAATCGAAAGTCATACATGGATCCTCAAACTGTCGAACGCATTTACCTAAGTCATCTTTCAACGCACTAATTCCTTTTTTGTAATAAAAACTATTGAACAAAGCATTAATCCTTTGAAACTCGTTGCTTATTGCCTGGCATAAAAATGTAGGAATAGTCAGCATATCTCCCAGACGTACTGTTAGGAATGCAAGGTAAAACGAATTATAACCAGCCGACTCAAATAGTAAAATGCTGGTAGCCAAGAAAACGGACACAAACAACTGATAACACATAAAAACTCTATAAAATTCAATTGAAGTGCTGAAAGCGTTGCTAATGCATGCGCACATTGTCTGAATCACGTTGAGGCGTTGCTGCTGCGAAGCCAGCAAGTTCGGTCCATTCGAAGCGCCGACAATCGATACTGCTACCTGATTATTCCAAGCTATGTTTCTCGTGCCTAATTCTTCAACAACCTGAATAGCGCGTCGGATGCAGCATAATTTTTGGTATATCATAAGCAATACATGAATAAATTCCAGTGATATCTGCTGTATAAGTACATACAAAAGGGCATTTACCGCGTTTGTATACATAGGCCTAGTATTAACATGAAAAAGCGTGTTAAAATTATGAACGAAATTCGGTTTGTCGTTCCAATGAAATCTATATATGCCGTACATGTGGATAACTACTGCCAACGCACAGTACGTAATGCTCAGGAATTGATACTTCAGATAAGGTACGGGCACGCCAATACTTTCCAGCAAGTTGTCGATGTGATCCATGTTCTCGAAAATACTGTTGTACTCCTCATTCTGTTTGAGGTATTTCAGTCTGTAATGACATACCGTGACTATTGCCAGATTCACAGAAACGAAGTACGTTACACTTACGGAAGAGACCTGCATCGTAAAGGCCTTCTGTAAGACGTTCAGTGCGCTGAAGGCGAAGAACAGCGCCGACATTACCCAACAGTAGACGCGAAATTTTCGACTCAATTTTGTATGCCGACAGTCGATAGTAAAGAAACCAAAAACAGTACTGTATATCGATAGCGGTAACAGTCGATTGTGCGACATTTTTTCTATTCTACTTTTGCTAGACACCACGTACAGAGCTTACTGTCGAAGACAAGATTACACAATTTCAGTGGACAGGAACGTAACCTTAAGCTAACATTCACTAACATTGAGACTCGTTGTTACGTTAGTACGAGAATAAGTAAAAACCATTAATTTTTAAAAGTATACAGGTTTACTCGTTATCGAATAAACACATCAACGCACTTAAAATCACAAAAGACGAGCATAAATTTAATTTGAACATCATTAGAGTTAGTTACAATAGCTTGATTTAATTTTTTCTTAATTAAAATAATAAAGTGCTTTGAGTGTTTCCCCGAGTCCGCTGCTAATACCACCATATTTAATCAGCTAGAATCTTGTAAATAATTGTGCCAAGGAAATTTGTTGTTCAACTCGTTATAACACGACAAATCAAACATATTTACACGACAAAAATGAAATGTTTCTTATATCTGAAGACTAAGATTTACATTTCATTAAAACGGACTGCAACAATTCCCTTTATGGGATTAAATAATTATACCGAATGCAATACGCTAACCATGGCGCAGCAAGGTCATAAAAGCTGGACACGTGTATGTCATTGATTAGCGCCACGTGTTGAACTAATTGATTTCCATATAATATTTGAACATACTGAATGCAATTTAAATCGATAACATATTAAAATTAGCCATCTAAGTTAAAGTTAGCCATAATGTAATACAGTATTCTTACAGAAAAAGTTGATTCTGTAAAATTACAAAAATTTGAGTTTTAATAATCGTTGTATTTTATTTTATGGAGTTAGAGAGTACATGTAGTAAAAAAAAAACAATCAACTGGCGAATTAAAAAACTACATTCTCAGAAAAGTGAATATTTTACACTACACTTAACCATTATCTACTGGTAATAGTCGAAATGCAGAATTCCCTTAAACGTAGCGTCGCATTGTAAGTGCACGGTACCACAAATCCGGGTATTGAATTTAATCTATGCGAGGTTTGAGGTTCGCGCGCATATGTCCCAGTAATCGGACTGGAGTCAAGCTACTGTGTGTCAGTCCTCCACGTCCTGTGTCCTCTTATAGTCGTCCACCTGAAGTTACGTCTTGTAGACTAAGCAAATTATAAATAATAGCTTAAAATCTAAATTAATTCCTTCCCAACACAGATCCAAGCCTTAAGGACAGTATAAAAATCAAAACGGAATTTTAAGGGATTTATTTATAGGAGCAGTTTCAGAAGATTTTTTTTAATAAAATGAAAAAATCTCCCTTGTAAGTTTTTAAACTGTCTTGTGACAAGACAACTGACAATGTGACTCACTCTTCCCTAATTCTCATGTTTTGATTAAATTTTTTAAACAAAATTCTATGTATTGTCAAAGCTGTTTCATTACTTGTATTAATTTCAAGTTCCAAAACACTGTAGTATCTGGACTTATAATCTGGACTTCCAAAATAACTTATAAATTTGGACTTACCAAAACAATCGGCAGCTGTTCCTCCTTCTTTTAGAGACGCCTCTTTGTTATGCTGTAAATTATTAAAAAAAAAAAAAAAATTATTACAACCTGAATAAATACCATCCTTTAAAAATTACTGTAGGCCTACTGATACACTAGAACAGTGTAGTCTATAATAAAGGAGACTTGCATTTATCTTTTAGGTTTTGTTTTCAAAGTCTCCAAACCTTTTATTTCAAAATAAAATTTAATTATATTTTTTTAGTAAGTTGTGCTCTACGTTACTCAGAAAAAAGAAAGACGGACTGCAATAAAAAGTCCAATTATGGTTATTTGTCCCTCCCCTTTGGATGTAGGGCAACTGGTGAAATAATCCCAGAACTTCAACACTATTATGACCGATATTCTCTAAAACGCTCGCGGCACCGAACCAAACCGTTACCCATGGGGTCGTATCGTATCTTTTATGCGTACTAAAGTGACTATTTATCTGCTCTTTACAATTGTAGGCAATTGTAGACAAACGACTGCATGCCTTATGCGGCCGATTGGAATATTTCAAATTCCGACCCGTCGCGTCTCTAGTGTTCATCATTGGTTTCTAAAGTGGAGTTATTTACACGGGTCTGGCCTGGGACTTTCTCCCCTCTCTCTCTCTCTCTCTCTCTCTCTCTCTCTCTCTCTCTCTCTCTCTCTCTCTCTCTCTCTCTCTCTCTCTCTCTCTCTCTCTCTCTGTATCTCCCCCTCTCATTAACACAAAATGAATCTTTTCCCTTGTATACGCTGCATATCGGCAGTGGAATGTCTCGATGATCCCACATGATAACTCTTTTAAATTTCTTATTTTACTCATTGTCAGTGCTTCTTTAAATGCGCTTTTATTCTTTTGTTCCTCAGAGAGGTTCCCGTTCGTCATATCTCCATTTAGCGTTGTAATCGGTATACAGATATCCTCAGGGATCAGCAAGGAGCCTCAGTGCTACTCACACTTGCAAAAGGAATGAGGAAGGGGCCACAAACGAGAAGCGCTGCACGCCTTGCGTGGCAGACCCTACAATCTCTCAACACCACAAAGGTTTGCGCTCTATGTCACGCTGTAGAGTGCTATTTTCTTCTTTAATATCTCTGAGCGTTGTTCCAATTTGTGGCACTCGACGGCGATCTTTACTCTAAATAAATGACCGGTATAGATCTGCTCTCCTTCTAGCCAATAAACATGTTTTCTGATTGTTTAATCTAGCGTGAAGTAAATTAACAGTTCGTTACAACGTAGCAAAATCGGATCTGATCTTGGGTACACAACAAGTTTTTCTGACTGGATTAGAAAATACTACATAATTTTTTCCAGTTGTTAGGTCTAATGATCAATTCGACGGTATAATATGTCGATGTTTTAAGTAATTATTAATATGGATTTGTTAACAGTGGTTTACCAAAATATCTCTTGCCAAATATAAGATTAAAATATCTCTTTTACAAGCATTTCTAATAAAAATTGTGACTTTCAAATAAATTAACAAAATCAAGCAGTAAAGTGATAGTTTAAATTTAAATTTTTAGTTTATCAGATTCTTCTGTTTTAATAAAAATATTACAAAGGTATCTTGTGTTATACATAATGTTAAGGAAAATTCTTTGTTCTTTGTAGAACAAATATACTTTAATTCTTATGCAACTTAGAAAGACAAGGAACAACAATAAATAACAGAGACGCACAACGTAGACTAACGGTTATATATGTGGATTGTTACAGACCCGTTGCAATCAAGTGGTTTTGATGTCTTACAAGGAACCACTTTATGGTAGCAGTCCTCTTTACGGGAATTCAGATCCCACAAACCTCCTGCAGTTAATGAAATGAAGATACAGTGGATTATACCATCTGCCGGTTAGCTTTCTTTCATTCTTTGAAAACATATCCAGCATTTAATCGCCTAGACTAGATCACTAGAAAACATTTCTTTCTTTTAAATATGCAAATTTTTAAAAAGTGAACGGGACGGAGTAGTAAATAAATTACAACTGATTGAATTAAATAAAGCTACTTTATAGAGCTAATTTTGTTTAGATAAATATATTTATTGTAGATAAACTGTTTAACTACAACGCTGATTTGCTAAGAGGTCAGTTTGAACAAGCAATATGAGGTCAATTAAGAATTAGGTATTTTTCAATCAAAATATAAAACGAATAATTTGTATAAACTGGTGACTGTTGTACGCTTAAAGTTAAGACTAACGGGACTAAAGGTCAGCAAATCAGGAAAACATTACAGGAGCAAAAAGATATTAAGACTTAAGGTCAACATAAGAAAAAAAAACCAACTGTAAAAGTCCCAATATTTACCGTTACAAACCGGACATTTCTTATAAAATCAATGTAACAAAGTATGTAATTTTATAGAATTAAGATAAAAGAAAATAGCAATATACTAGTAAGCTCCCTAACTGCACAATTAGTTCACGACTTTAAACGAAGAATATATTGTATTATATAAATTCCGATATTAGAGACAAATTCCTCAATTATGAGAAAAATTACAAATCCCTATTCCCCTACTATTTCTTTAGTAATAGTATAACTATTTTTGTAGAACACACAATTATACAATAAATACAAACATTTGAAACATTCGCATTTCGGTTTGAATTCTAGTCTAACACCCTGCCGGATATTCACAAATTTTTCAAAGTTTTTACTTCATTTCTAGGCCTGGGGTCCCAAAATTTTGAAATTTTCGAAACTTAGCACTACATTCAGATGTTACTCAAAATTTTATTTCCTTTGATACCCAAATGAATTCTGAGATTTTATCAAAATTTTTACTCATTTTTTAGGAACTAATGCTCAAAAATTGTTTAATGTTAAAAATTGAACACTTTATTCAGATTGTACTTTTTTACAAGTTTGACTCTCTACTAGTTTGGGGGGATCGATCTAAAAAATCAATAGGATTATGTAGGGTACAAGTTTGAACACTCATGCCAAGTTTTAAGAAAATCAGTTGATTCATTGAAAAGTTACCGTCAGACATCCGCAAACAGACAGACAGACAGAAAGATGCAAACGGTCGATTTGAAACTGAGAACTCCTTCCTCATAAATATACCATTACAAACCTCATCAATCTGAAGTATTAGTTGAATATAAACATACACGGTTATTTTATTATGGTAATAATATCTTCAGTGCGGTATACTGTGTTGGTTTAGTTTATGAACAATAATAATAATAAGAAGAATTATTATTATTATTATTATTATTATTATAAAATGAATTCAACACAACTCTAAATTAGGAGACACTCACTAATATTTATTTTAAAAAATTGTGTTCTTTTAAAATGAAATTTTTTTCTTTTTCATATTTACATATCTTTCAATTGCAGGGCAAGTAAGAAGATTCATTATTATCAAACAATTATATAATATTAACTCATTTAAAAGTATTTAAACTTATATTTGTTAATTCTAAAGTAAACGTATTTACTACAAATCAGAATTTTTCTTAATTCCAGTTATCGATAGTTCAACCAAAATGGCGCCACTAGCTGCAAATCACTTTACTACAAATCAAAATGGCCCACATAACATCAAATATGTAGCCCTACACGTTGTTTATAGGCCTGTAAACGTTTTAAAATGACTTTTTCGGTTCTTCTTCATAAGTACAGCCTTAACGAACTGAATCAATTACATATTTGATTTTGTAAACATTTTAAAATTATTTTTGTAATTACAAAATAAATTGTTTTCAATATTTGTATAAAATTATGTTTAGTCTATAATTAAATATTATGTTTCTAAGTTATTCAGATTGTTTCAAAATGTTTGAAATACACTTCAACAAATTTCACGGTAGTAAGTTAAAAAAATGTTAGAATAAAACCACATAAATTAATAAACATGAATGCACAAAACAGCAAAACAAAAACGCAAGCACTTCCTAGCGTCACAATAGTTTCTTACTTTTCTAACTAACATCCTTTTTCTTAATGCTATCCTACTATGTAATCAGTTTCCTATAGATTTTCTTCATCTTTGCACCTAGCTTGTCTTATTTTATTCTGAATTCCTGTTAGACACTGCTTTTTGGCCTGAAGTCTACTTGCTGAATCCCAGCTTTATCCAGTTTCTGCAGTGACATCAAACACCTAGTCCCAATAAACATTTCCATCTTACTTAACACATTACGCCTTACAGTATTTGCATCATTGAAACAGCCTGCCGCCTTATTTATTCCTGTCTCACAAATATATATGTGGATGCAAAAAATTGTTGTAGAGAACATTTCTAATTCATGGCATTCAACGCCTCGTTTACATTTTTGAGGAGAAGCTCTGGATTAAACAGATCTCTAAAAATCAGTTTTATGGTTTCGTTGACAGTGAACATTTTTTTGTGTTTGTACTGGTTATTGGTTTTCGGTTGAATTTGGTCCCTTCCAGTCTGGTCTATCTGTACTGACAACAAATATTTTCCCCTTGGACACAAACATGTTGTCGGCCTGTTAGAGTAAACATTAAATGTCTCAGAGAAACAGTAAAACGTAGAAATCTTTAAAAAAACGTTTATTATTCTTACCTTACGTTACTAAGATAATGCCTCCTTATGTATATTTTTAGACAACTTTCACCTTTATTGTTATATCACTCTCTCTCTCCCCCTTCTCTCTCTAACTCCCTACCACCCTGTCCTCTCTCTGTTCTCTTTCTACAAACACACGCGCGCGCGGACGTTGGTTTCTTTTTCTATCATATTTCTTGTAGACTTTTTTCTGGTACAGATTTTCTTTTCTTTTCTTTTCCAAATTTGTCAAAGTACCCATTTCTTTCGTTCTCCCTGAGGCTCTCTTTGCTGCTGTTATCTAAACTACCTGGTTATTTTACGTGTGCATATTCATAAGACAAGTATTTTACTTATACATGCGGATGTATGTGCGTCTTTCCCTTCAACTACACATTTTGATTACGTTAAGGTTTAATTTTAGTTGAACGCACGCACATCGTCTAATTTAATATTCGTCTAATCGTCTCTTCACCTTATCACTAAAACGCCTACTGTTTCCACGGCGACCTAAGTACACTGTTACGGCGCCCAAGCCCTTTGAAATGAGAGATCATTAACCAAACGTTCACCGTAACAACGCAGACGCTGACGTGGCTAAGTAATCTGTTTTCTAACATACACTCATATACACACGCATTACAAACAAACTCATTCATTCAGCATTAATACTTCTTAAGAAAAGGTTGTGTTCATATTACAGATGAAATAATAATAATAATAATAATAATAATAATAATATGAATTTACTGTAACATAAACATAATAATAATATATGCTACACTCACTTGTTGAACACACCACTAGTCACTGTGACACCGATTAGCGCTTTCCAACGTACCCGTTCATCATCAGATCGTAACTGCCACAATCTGATGATGAACGGGTACGTTCGAAAGCGCTAATCGGTGTCACAGTGACTAGTGGTGTGTGCAACAAGTGAGTGTAGCATAAATTATTTAACCACTAATAAAATTTGTAGTTTAATAATAATAATAGAAAATATAACAGAAACAGTGAGAAAAGAATACTAGTATTTTTATGGATATTTATATAAAATTCACAACAATAGGTTAACAAACCAGATCTTCAAATATCTCTGGGGAAGGGAGTCAACATCAAGTTGATTTAAAGAAGTCAACAAGGATTTTAAAAAAAATAATATAAACACAGAAGAAGCAATTGAAAGAGAAGTTTTTCGGGCAGAAGTGTTAAAAATGGAAGGAGTCCAGGGCAGTAGAGAGGAAAACGCAGGTTCAAAGTTGACTAAAGATAGGAAGAAGGGACATGGTGAAAAGATGAAAGAATATTGGAGAAAAAGAAAAGAACAAGGAATAAAGAACTGAAATTGGCATGTGGTCCTCAGATGGCCGATACAAAAAAGTGATAATATTAATGAATTTAACACAGTCCAATTGGAATTCCAATTTTGCACACTCACATATCACTTATTACAAACAGTTTCAAGAGACAGGAAAAGTCGAAACAAGAAATTTAAATCATGACATAAAATTTAAAAACTTATGGCAAAAGGAATAAATCTTTATGTTTTATACCGAAGAAATCTTTTTCATACTTATAATAAGAACTAAAAGCAAGGCTTTCATAAGCTATAATAAATGTAATATTCACAGTAACGCAAATTACTTACTAACGAGAGAGATAGAATATACCCTAACACTCTTCTTACGCTCAGGAAGGCGTTCGATCAAATAAGACTGAAAGACGTGGTAATCGTACGGTGAAGCAAAGAACTGTTCCACAACCTTGTTACACTAAATCTACTAGACGAATACAGACGACAGACGAAATATAGACGAATACAACGAAAATTGTGGCGACAGATGGGATAAGAGAAAACAATCTCCCAACGCTACCAGCATTAGACAGGGAGATTCATCAATTCTCTTATTTAACAGATCGTACTTTCCATAGTACAAATAAACTAGAAGTATAAAATATATAGTATAAAATGTAGGGTCGAAGCGATTCCTAATTGTCTGACACGAATATGGAAGATAAAGTTATATTTTTTGTCAGTAAGACGATGACTTACAGCTATTCTTTCTATTTGCATTGTCAAACTAGACAATAAGACGTCTCACAGGACAACGCTAAACATATTCTTATTGGGATTATTGATTTTCCAGTAATGACAATAATGTAAGCATTTATTTAGGATTGCAACGTCTAAATGCTCTACAATTCAATATACTTCCTAAACTAAAGACTATTTTCCACATTTTTGTACATAGATAAAAAACGATAAAATACAATTTACTTTATAACTTCATGTAGATGTTACCAATCTGTACGAAGGTAATTACAGTTTACTATTTGCTCAAGTGGCTAAGCAAATTTTAATAGAAGTACGTTGCCCGATTAAGAATTAAGAATTTCAAAGATACCAAAGAATGATTTATTCTAACATCAGACAATTATTTGATATAATGAAATGCTACTAGTTATTCTATTTCACAATAAATACAATTAATTTCCTTTTACATTAATTCTTCTGAAATTCTATTCTTAGTTACTTTGTAATACTGACTCTTCATTAATACTTTAACAAATTCTTTACATACAATTATAAATTTATAAATTAATTGTTTACTTTACCTAGTTTACATATAGTCAACTATTCAACAAGCCTGTCACTGACAATCTGTCGTACTGTGACCCTCTGCCGTACTGCAACCCTCTGGGATTGATGAGCGTTTGGACATTTCGTTCCATTTATATACTGTTTAGTTGTTTACTAAATGAAACCTATTTACAATTTTTAAGAGTGACGAGTGTAGCCAAAACTCACTTTAACTAGCGAAAGGGAGCCTTGAGCCGTTTTCTTTTAAATAACAATTTTGAACATAACAACTATTTCGGTAGCAGCGATACAAAACAAAACTAAATGATAATACTTAAAATATACAACATAGATATAAGTTTATAAGTTTCAAATCGGTTGCTGCTTCCATATTTTGAACTCTGTTCTTTGACAAAAAAAAAACACAATGTTACATAATATAATCTCATCCCTCTGTATGTTACCATGAGTCGCGAAAAATCCACTGTTACCATATGCCGTTGGTGCCATTTGTCGGGACACCCGTGGATAGTTGTATAATGCGCCATTGTGTATCAGCCTTGTTATTAAGCTTGGTGTTTGTAAATTGTACTTTATGCGTATGAACAGTTTGTATGGTTATAGTCCGTGTGTATTGCGACAATACAAGCATATGCTGTAATGTGCATGTATTAAATAAAATAAATATTTAAATTAATTTTAGTAGTATGTAATAGACAAGCAGGTGTGAAATTGGAAGCTGAATTATAAACAGGAACCACAGGAACATCACGCGATTGCCGCTGAGAGCGTGTACACAAGTAAATAGTGTGTGTGCGTGAAGCCTGTTCAATCCTGAAAGTTTGCAATCTCACCCCAAATAGATGCTAAATTAAAGTTTTATTTAATTATAAGCAAACCGTAAATATTAGAAAGAGTGTAAAGACTTCTAAAAATGCATAAAAATCAGAACGTGTGCAGTGCGAATTCTATGTAACTATGACGTTCAGTACGAATTCTGTGCGATTTTTAGGGCATAGGCCTAGTAATTACACTAACGATGCAATCATTATGATAATTACGTATAATATGTGTAATTAAATTAGATAATATTAGATCACCTTGAAATCCGCAATAGACATTGCAATTGGCAAAAATGTGCGAATATGTGAAATTGGACGAGAGTGGGGGAACAGACGCAGTGGACAGCTTCTGACCTGCAGAATTCTGTGACGACAGGTGTGGTTTTTTTGGTGAATATAAATACGAGCCCAGGAGAGCCAAATTTGCTCTTCAATCAGTTTTCAATTGCAGCGGTACGCTATATCCGTCAGAGACGCGAAATTTTAATTACTTCAGACATAGCTAGGCGCTATGTCCAATATCGACAAGATCTTTTGTTTATAAACTGTAAAGTATAACGGACAATATGGTAGTTCAAGTAATAAAAAAGAACAGTAACTACAATTATCGGACGTCTACAAACAGTCTACAACTACAAACATCAACACTCTAGACAGATGGCGAGAGAACATCAAGCAGAGGAACGATACGCAGAGCAATAGAGGCGGTTTATATAACGACAGCAGCCGATTCAGAGCAACACGTCATTCCATTCTACAGCCAGCCGATGGGACCATGAAGGACGAGTGACTGAAGGACGACCAGTGGAACCGGAAAACGCAAGAGGACATCCAGTAGGAGAAGACCGACAGATCACTGGAGGACATGGGACAATCTGCAGAATTGAGGTGACGAAAAACCAATTTATAATTATAAAAGACTAAAGACATTAATATAAAAATTTTTAATTTAAGAAAAATTATGTAGATAGAGATAAGAGAATGTAATTTAACTGTAATAAGAATTGTCTTTCATGATGACCAGTTAATTTAAAGATAATTTAAATCCTTGCTTGGAGAATTAACAATTGATTTAATAAATTTAATTTTTTATTGAAAGCATATAAAGTAATTGGAAATATAGAAGAAGAGTGACGATTCTATTAGTTTCTTTAAAATTACTATAAAGCCGTAAGATGTATGCCAAGCATAGAATAATAATGTAAATAAGAACAAATTTATAAACCACACATTCAGACTGAGTAGTCGAGAATTTATAGTATAACGAAGAAATGTTTTACATAGAATTGCTAATATAAGACATAAGATATAAAATCTATTTTATGATGAGTCTACGGCAACAAAGAAACGTTGAAACAATAGATAATGAATATTTTATGGCGAAGTAAAGATTACTATTATATTATTATTTTTTATTTTTTTTGTTTGAATAAAAAAATGAAAACATATTACAATTCCTAAGAGGACTACTCTTATTGTGATTACACCTGAACTCCAATTATACATACACGGTATCAGTAATTTTGTATCAATGTAAACACAGCACAAATTAATGTACTATTGTATTGGTATAATTTTGTCCCCAAAAAGTACGGGGCTATACAATTCAAATTACATGTAAATGTATACAGAAAAGGTACCGTTGTAGTATATTAGCAGTGGCTAGAAATCGAGACACGTTTCGCAGAAACGAGGCTGGATTATAAAATACAAAACGGTTTGTTGTGAGTAGTACCATAAGATTCATAAGTTATAAGAGTGGGGATACGCCACCATGACAGATGTATAGCGAGGCATGTGAGTTAAGTCACAGTGCGATCTCCATTAATAGCAACACGCTCACGATGTACTCATTATTATAGCTGTTTAATAAATCTTTTTATTATATTTAATAACCATCTAACTGTACATTTATTCACACATATAACATGGCGCAGCGGCTTTGAAGAACTAAAGTGCATAAAATATATAGTGGAGTTATTCAGTTTGAATACAGAGTGTGGAAGTTGCGTAGTGTAATTGTGAAAACGACTACCTTCTACTGCTGCAGGTACAGGAACGACAACGACTATTACAACAACGTCTACGTCATTAACGGGCTTGAAACCACCAAGTAGTTTACAAAAGTTAACTACAGAAGGATGGACAAAGTGGGAACAGCTTTTCGAAATATATCGTATTGCATCAGGTACTAATAAAATGGCCGATGATGTACAAGTGGCCGTATTTTTGCATTGCATAGGTGGAGAATTTGTAGACGTGTATAATACGTTGAGATTAACCGACGATGAAAAAAACAATTACGATACAGTACTACAGAAATTTGAAGAGCACTTTGTGCCTATCAAAAATGAGAGTGTTAGTTCGCACATGTTTTTCACGAGAAAACAGGAGCCTGGTGAATCGTTTGACTGAATTGAAGAAATTAAGTGCGGATTGTAATTTTAGTACTTTGAGAGATCGCCCTGTGACTGACTCACATGCCTCGCTATACATCTGTCATGGTGGCGTATCCCCACTCTTATAACTTGTGAATCTTATGGTACTACTCACAACATCTTTGGAGATAAAGTTAAAATTCATGATGAAGGAAAGGAAGCCTTACCTCATCAAAGTGGTATTAATATTGAAAAACATAAAAATCCTAGATCTTATAAAGTAAAAACAGCAAAATACTATTGTAGCACATAATCTAAAGATCTATCCAAAGGTACACAATTTAATGAAATCCAATATGGTTTAGATATACCATTTGAAGAGCCCACGCAAAGAAGAGTGTCGAACAATACAAATACTGTAAATAATAATGTGAGTCATGCAAATAATATCTGTAATAATAATCCTATTGTTAATGAGACTGCAAATGATGCTTCGGTAATTATGACTAGATCAGGTCGTACGATAAAGAAACCAGAGTACCTAAAAGGTTATGTATGTTTAATAAATGTTATGTACTAATATTGTAATTTAATTTTGAAAAACTAGAAAAGGGGAGATGTTGTGAGTAGTACCATAAGATTCATAAGTTATAAGAGTGGGGATACGCCACCATGACAGATGTATAGCGAGGCGTGTGAGTCAGTCACAGGGCGATCTCCATAAGAGCAACACGCTCACGATGTACTCGTTATTATAGCTGTTTAATAAATCTTTTTATTATATTTAATAACAATCTAACTGTACATTTATTCACACATACAAAACGGTTAAAATAAAACCGTTTGAAAAGTTTCTGCAGTCTTCTACTTCTGGAAGCACTGAAATTTCTATATCAGCAGAAGTGATGTACCGTATTGTAACTACAAGTTTACTTGATTAAGATACTTGGTTAATTTGGTAGAGATAACTTTTGTCTAGAATTTTAAGAGGCTGTTTTAAGAGTTAAGGACGATGCCGTTCCCTTCGTTTGGGGGGGGGGGATTAAAGGTGCTCCCCGGCTAGGCTTAAACCCGATGCAAAGGGGAGCTCTGCATGTCGGTGCAAAACATAGAACAACAAAATTAAGCAGTATGTAAGCAAGTGGCGACGACTGTATACAGCACACCTAGCGGACGTTTGCAGTACAATTGCAAACCCACTACGATCTTTATAGCATGTTATTTGTCCTATCCTATGACATAGTTGAGCCTAACAAACATGAAGTTAATGACTTATTTAAGGCCTTTAGTGGATCTGAGGATTATGTCACTATTGATGATGCACTTGTCACAGAAAATGTGTCAACTGACATCAGCGAATTCATACAAGGTCTTTAGGAAATGCCAGAGCGTGAAGACGTGGATGAGAGCAGACAATGGGACGACAACGACACAGACCCGTATTACTCTCCCTTGGAAAGTAAACAAGCAGCTGAAGAGGTAGGAAAGATACATTTTTTTTAAATAAAAAAGATGCAGTGTTACTTAATTTAATATGTGAAATTAAAACATATATCGAGAACACACTTGTACAGAATCTGACCGTCCAGACAATACCATCTGATTATTTCAAACCATATATTCCAAAATAATCAATGTATAGATTTTTTGACTTGTATAGTATATAAATGTATAGTAAGATCAATTTTGACTTACGTGTGTGTTTGTATAGATTTCATTAATAATCCATTTGAAAACATAAAAACACTTTGTTGCACAAATCTAGTTGTTTACAGCTTCCTAAGCTTGTTTCTGAATAGCGGACACTTTTACGTTCCCCATCGGTGTCCGTTATAAGGAAGTTTCACTGTATTAAGATACCACTTTCTTCTAAGATTTGTCCAAACCTGCAGTCGTATCACGAACCAACACTGCTGTACATTGTACTCATTAACGTTCTGTTAAGAGAAACTAACTAAGGATTTACTTAATGGAATTATCAAGAACAAATACGGTCGATTTTGTTTAAAAACGGTTTTGAAGAGGTTTAAGGAAAAATGAAAAACGAATGCACATTCCAAACGAAGTTAGAGAGAGGTAATAACGATGTGTCGGTTCCGAGAATTTAACAGTTTGTTACAACCTCACTTAAGCTTATCGACTTTCTGTTACAATAAAGCGTTTAGTTAGAATTTACTTGTGTAATGTTTTATCCAACAGGAAGCTCCTCTTTAGCTAACTATTGGCGTAATGTTTCTATACTTATCCGTTTCCCCATCACCAGGTAGTTATTTATTCGTGTAAATATCCTTTTTAACAACTTGTTCCCCCCTTAGCAAATGATTCACTAATACTTTCCTTTTTCTTTTTAACCAATGTGGTGTATTCTAATCACCAGATAAGTAGTAACTAACCATTTCCGTATGTAATCCGTATGTACTTTTAACCATCTGCTTCCCTATACCTATAACTACTATATTACTATATACTATAACTATAATATATATATACTATATTACTATACTTACTATAACTACTATATAATTACCTATACCTATAACTAAACCTCTTGCTCCTTTACAACAGCGTAGTTGTTGCCCAACGTACTCTACCCTCTTGTTCCCTATTATACAAGCCGGTACCAATTTGAAAGCTGAACCTTGAAACAGTTCCGACAGGCGGGGTCAGAAAGGACGGGTTGTATACAGTTGGAACTGAAAACATCCGCTGTCAACGGCTTGCAAATGAGTGGATTTTTTTACTTCAGTGTACGGCTACGCCTCGAAGAATATTGCGTAATCTGTGTTGTATCAACGAAAAAATATTAAACAACGAAAAAACTATACGAATTTTTTCGTATTTATTTTCTTTTCTTATTTCGACGCATATTTCGTTAACTTATAATTGTTCAGTGTAGTCAACGTTGTTTATAAATTATAAATTTTGTTTTACGATTTTAAACAATACTGATTCAACGAATTATGCGTATAAGAAAACAATGTGTGTGTGTGTGTGTGTGTGTGTGTGTGTGTGTGTGTGTGTGTGTGTGTGTGTGTGTGTGTGTAATATTATAACATACACGCTTACACACCCCACTCCACCATGTATACATAAGCACAACACAGCTCCCGTCTTTTCTGTTAATGCTCCGCTATGCTCTGCTTACATCCTTGATATCTCGAAAATTTTCCTCAACACTTTCCCAGATTGAATTCTTAAAAGTTTATTTGGACTTTCAGAAAACGGTTAAGCAAAAAAAAAATTATAGGTCATCGCTTTGGAAAAAAAGTTCTCGCTGGATGTAAAAATGCTTACGCTCGCGTACTTATTCGATGCCTGTTTGAAGAAATTTACAATTACATTAATAATTTACATCTCTAGTATTCAACTACTTTTCAGAAAATGTATAAATTTAAGTATACCAAAGAGTTGTTATAAATGAGCGCAAACTATTAAAATATGATCCGGTAAAAAGTAATGCAAATAGTCACCTATAGAGTAACGGCAAGATGTTTAAGTAGACTATTAGCTGTTGTCCTTGCCAGCTGTCAAGGTCAAGCTTTCAGATTGGTGCCAGCGTATATACGCAACTAATTGCTGACGTAACATATTTCTCTTATGTAGTAAATTTTCAATAAACATTTGTCCGTAGACTGTTAATTATTCTTTGGAGCCGTGTTTAACCACGCGTTAACTCTGTAACGAAATACCGGTATTTACCTGTAGCAATTTTGCCCTCATTAGCTGTTTTATGAGCAGTGCCTTTAGTCTATTTGATTCTAATTAGGTAACTATTTGCTAATAGTGAAAAATGATTGTAACTAACCAAAATAAAAATGACAATTAACCTGTGCTGTTATATACACAAATGTCATAACGACTGTGATGTGTAAGTCAGTCGATGGAATTGTAGTGTAACAGGTTTATGACAAGATTTTAAAAGTTTCTGTTTTGTTTAACAAGTTGTCTTTTAAATACTTCGCCGTCTTTGAATATGTGTTTTGTGAAGCGCTGCAATAATTTGAAACTTCTGCAGTTTGTAAATGTATCTCAATTTCTGCAGTTTGGATCGAAAATTTCTTTGAATCATTTAGTTTAGTAGACTAATAATGTTTTAATTAAAAAGGAGAGTTTTGATTAAAAGCAGTCGGTAACAATCAATAGTCCAAATCAAAATTAAAACAATAAATCAACGTAATAGTTTGTTACCGCTAGTTTCTTCTCTTTGCCATTTGTACTGGCCGTTTTACAAGTGCATACGAGGGTCAGTTGAAAAGTTCGCGAAGCGACAACTGTAGCTTAAAGATAAAACTAAACTTTTTCGTGTCCTGCAAGATTTGTACTTTATGTGAACTCCTGTTAATTTCCAAATCTACCTATTAATTTATTCATTGTTTAGAAGCTGTTTAAAATTAACGTGTCATTCGTGTTTTGGAAAACGGACAAACTCAAACATGGTGGTGTGATCCTTTGTTAAAAATTGTTTAGCGCCAACGGAAATTCAAAACGAAATTGTAAATGTGTCAGGAAATGTTGCGACTTCAAAACCAACGGTTTGTAAGCAGGGACTTGAGTTTAAACGTGGTCAGACGAGCACTGAAAACGTGGCCCCACTGGACACAAAAGAATGCAACAACTCCAGATGCGGCAGCTATCTTGCACAACGCTTTTTCACACCAAGTTCTTGAGTTAAAATATGATCTACACGCTCATAAGAGATGGCTATGATTTCAGAGACGTTATCCACTCCTCAATCTGCAGTCTTCCAACACCCTATGAATTTTTTTCAATAATGCCATTTTTTGTTGCACTTTTTTGACGTCCACTGCTGGGATAGTCTTCAGTGCTTGTAGACCACGTTTAAATTCGAATGTGCCCCACTTACCGTTGTTTCTGAAGGCGCACTATCTCTTAACACATTTACAATTTCATTTTGATTTTTCATTGGCGCTAAAACGTTTTAACAGAGAATTCATCACAACACGATGTTTGATTGTATGCACTTTAAAAACACGTGTGACAAGAAAATTTCATACAGCTGGTAAAAAGTGAATAAATTGACAGATATATCTGGAAATTAACATGTGTTCAAGCGAGATATACGTCTTGTAGCACACGAAAGATTTTAGTTCTACCACTGAGATATAGATGTCGCTCCGCGAACTTTTCAACTGACCCACGTACTAAAACATATGGTATACAACTGTAGGGTTGTACTGAGTGGTCTAACTCAAATATTAT
Source organism: Magicicada septendecula (assembly GCA_034769895.1). NCBI lineage: Eukaryota > Metazoa > Arthropoda > Insecta > Hemiptera > Cicadidae > Magicicada > Magicicada septendecula. Next base: position 108,083,105 of record CM068375.1, read on the forward strand.
CAGACGATTAAAATCGAAAATCTTGCAGTCAAAAGCTACGTCCTGTCTGGCCTATGTAGAATTTATTGCAATTAGGTTAAATTGCAATAAATTCTACATAGGCCAGACAGGACGTAGCTTCAAACAGAGATACATTGAACACACAAAAGCACTCCACACCACTACAGAATCTACCTTCGCAAACCACCTCATTGAAGCAAACCACAGATATAAAAACATCGACAATAACATGAACATACTACACGTACACACAAAAGGCCGACAACTAGACACTCTAGAACAATTAGAAATATACAAACACACAAAAACAAATAAAAACGATATCCTAAACGAACAGACACAATTCAAATCGCACGCATTATTCGAACACATCTCACCACACACACACAGCTTCGATCTTTCGAAAAACTATCTCGTCGCCAACAACAAGACGAACAGCGCTACTTACGACAGCCTCTGATGAAGCCTTCTATAGGTGAAAGCCGGTTTAGGCTGTAAGGTAAAACTTTACGTTTTTACTTATAAAAAACTTAGTGTTCCGAGTCGTCAATATTATAGTGATATTTAGTTAAGTAACGGACACGTCATGGACAACGAAATCCAAGAATTTAACACTTTCATTGAGAACTCGTAAACGAAAAAGGAAGCTATATGTCACGCTTTGTTTCAGCCACGTAACGAATCGGTAGCTATGATTACCAAAGAGAGTCGTCTAGAGTCGTAAAAGAGAAATTAGAGATCGTGTGCATGATCTGAATAAATGTGGACATGGAACCTAGAGAAATAAAGTAGTTTGAAATCTTAAAAGAAGAAATTGTAATTGAGAGCGACACGAATGGCTGGAAACAAGAATATTGAAGAATGAGATAACTACAACATTTCAAAGCGTTAACGTTATAATGAAAGTTTTCAAATGAAATGTTATTGTTTAAAAATTACTATAGTTGTTCTGTACATTTTGTAACTTTTTGAATTTATTTTGTTATGTTTTATTGTTTTCATACTCTTGTACACCGTAATTTGGATAAAGATGAAGTACTGTAGGAAGAAGCAAAGTAACGTTCAATAAGATTAAAGTGTCAAGTTTATGACGCTCGGCAACAGCAAACACCTGGCTTCATCATTGGCATGTAACGTCTTGTACAAAGTTTTGCCGACACATGACTAAACTTTGAACTGCATAAGTTTGCTGAGAGCCAAACTCGTTTCCCAAGTGACAACGGTAAAATAATTATACGCTGTAGCTACAAGGTTGAGTGGTGCGACATTTTGATATTAATTAAGGTAAAGTAATGTTCCTTTAACATATAACCAATAACGTGTTCTGTAAAATATCCATTTAACACTTTTAATCAGATCTGAGTAATGTTTAAAGAAATATAAATAATGAGTTAAAGTTACTATTTCTACATCATTAAATAAATAAAATATATTTTACCTTAACAGTAGAATGCATACAGTATATTATGACATACAGTTGATATTACATTAATTTAAGTATCACAATGATGAGTTGACTACTCTGCACGATTAAGTAACTAGCAGGAGCGAGAATTATTAATAAGGGATCTAAATGCATGAGTGGGAGAAGGAATGATGATACGGTAGTTGGATGCCATGGCGAGGAAACATTAAATGAAAGTGGTGAACGACTTATCGAACTCTGCCAGTCACAAGAACTAAAAATCTACAGTAGTGTCATCGAACATCATGATATACATCAACATACATGGATGTAACCTGCAATAGGATTGTTGTCGATTACAGATTTCGTGTTTGGTAAACAGTAATCGCATATCCATGTAGAAGATGTACAAGTCGTGCAGAGTGGAGCGTGGAGCTAAAATATTATTTCAGTAGAAAGCACCACACTTGTAAAGAGACACGCAGTAATGTACAGCAATATTATAATTTAGATACTCTGAATAATGACTCAGTTGACTTTGATTTACAAGCTCGCCTAAGCAATGAGTTGACGAATATAGCCGATATGATTTAGAGTCATCGGAATTTCAATAAGCAGCAGTTCAAAGCTTGGGGAATAGACACAGGAATAAGGATTGTCTTACTTTTGAACTGAGGAAATAGTAGAGTTAGTAACAAAGTAATAAATTGCATATCATAAATAAATGACTAAGTAGCAGAAACATAGAAGGTAACAAACACTATACAAGGGTCAAAAATACAAATGATGTAAGATTGGAAAGGTAAAAAACAAAAACTAGAAAAGGAAAAATAATGAGATAAATGTATGAGACAAAAATACGGGATAAAAAATGTAATGACATAAAAATATGGGACAAATGTAGGATATGATTACCATAAGTGAGTGGAAGAAATACTATCGGAGCTGCTAATGAAAACCGACCTGTGTTTACCCAAGCAACCTCAGAAATAGATGAAAAAGAAAAAACCCAGACAGATATTTTGAGAAAAATTACTATTTCAATTAAAACTTTTAAATTCAAAGAAATTTCCTAAAGCACGTGAAACAGCAACAGAATTGACTAAAGAAGGTCCACATTTTCTACATGAAAAACTGATACTTTTTAATATCTGTTTAAAAGAAAAGGCAACCAAAATATTTGGAAACAAGGGTCCATCATAAATATATACAAAACAGTTAACAAAAACAATTATAAGAACTATATAGTTATTACTGTCTTAAAATCTATATATCGTCTATATGGCAAAATATTAGAAGAATGTGTTGAGGAAATTTTGATGGCCAGGAAGAGCAAAATGATTTTCTACGAGGCCGTTACAGTATTGATGGTATATTTTGTGTTCTGTTAGCTTACTGAAAAACGTTTAGCTCATAACCTTAAAACTCGTCTGATATTTACTGACCTCCATAAAGCATATGACAATCTTTCTTTGACCAGATCTGGAATGCATTGACATCAAACAGCCCACATTTGAAGTATGTAAGTGCTACTCAGAAACCTATGTAACGTCATGGCTAGTGTGATTAAAGTAGAACCAAATCTATTAAAAGATTTTGCTTTAACGAGAGAACTAAGACAGGGCTGCTGTATTGCCCTCATTGTTTTTAAAATTTACTTTTTTGAAACTCTTAAGTTATGTAGAACTAAATGTCGCAATATAGGAGTCCTACTGGAAGACGTTACTGTATACTTTATATTTCGTAGGTAATCAAGTCATAACGCGTAAAAAATAAAGAGGATTCACATTACTTGTTTATAAAATTTTCAGAGGAGTGCAAAAAATAATAAAAGGTCTGCAAATCAATCTAAATAAAACAATACGTAGGCAGAAAAGCTAGAAATCTAACTGTAGAAGCTGAAATAGTAATGGCTACTCAAATATGCAGTTGTTTAGGATTAATAGTGTGAAGTGTGAAATGTCAATAATAATATTGTGAGGTTTGAAGAAGATATAAAAATACGTCTGGAGGAAGGGAGGACAGCTACAAAGAGATTACACCCTGTTGAGGCAGAAATACTATAGTTTACGGATCAAAAGTGTAGATTATATCTATAAGAAACAGAAATAGATTATTCTTCGTATTTTTTAAATTAGCAGCCATCCTTACTTTTCTTTTATAAAATTGCTAAACTGCTATAATTGTTTTTATTACAAAGCTTTTCGTCATTACTGACATCTTCAGGTCTGCTTTTCGTCATTACTGACATCTTCAGGTCTTAAACAAGGTTGTTTAAGACCTGAAGATGTCAGTAATGACGAAAAGCTTTGTAATAAAAACAATTATAGCAGTTTAGCAATTTTATAAAAGAAAAGAAATAGATTAAGAGCGGTTGAAATAGAGTCCTGGATGAGTAATTGTAATTTAGCGAGATTAAACATCTTTAGAAACGATGAAATAATCATTCAAGCTGGAGTAGGAATATATATCATACAATCCGTCCGTATAAAGCAACTAAAATGGTTTGCAACCCCAATAGAATATCCAAAACAAGACAGTCCAAGGAAATATGGAAATGGGCACCCACAGCAAGAAGAAAAGGGGTAGATCTAAACTGTCATGGAGCAGGGGCATAGAAGCTGCTATGAGTAGTATAGGGTTTAACATCACAGATTGTGAGGACAGAAGACGGTGGATGCTGGGTTACGGTAGACGTCTGCAGATGTAAAGTAAGACGCGTAATGTGTACATTAACCAAATATTACATTAATCAAACGATAATAGAAGAGAAGGGGTGGTTCTAGGAAGTGTCAAAATAAATGTACGCTACTTCTTGTACATACTGTTATTTTGGTTGGTCTTGTACCGATTTCACCATCTGCAATTAAAGATATTGTATTTAAATGGAACAAAGTATGGTGGAACGGTATCAGTATTCCGTATTACAAATTCCTTACCAGTGCTCACAACGTCGCAGAGAAGACAAAGAAAAAGCAATTTTCTAAGCAAATTCCTAAGCAAAGTCTTCTAAGCAATTTCGCCAATAACTTGATCAAATAACTTGTTTTGTTTTTATGATTTATTGCTGTTCTCGTGATCGTATTATAAAAGAATTGAACATTATTAAAATGAAGAATGGGTAACCAAAACATTCTTTTAGTACTGTGTGTCATATATTTGTTAGTAACGAGAATTCAAGTTCCTACGTGACATTTCTCCTATACGCTTTCTACTACGCAGTTGAATACGTACATTGACAGCAGCGCGTTTAAACGGCTGACAGAACGGAAAATAGACAGCCGAGTTCGCCCCTGTGTGCTGTTACAGATAAGCTGTGGTAAACTGCGAACGCTTTCATTCTCTTGTCAACACCTCAAACTCTTGCCACCCTTATCGTTATGAGTTACGGTCAGTAGTTAACTAGGAGGTGTTCGTGGGGCCGTGATGAGGCTAGTTTTGGAGGGAGGGTTATGAGACTAACTATGGGGGGATGAGTCTGGCTTGAAGGTTGGGCTCTCTATTTTACTCAGGATACATTGGATGTTTCAAATTCTTTCCATATATTCATTTACACAATTATTTATAAGCCTTACAGCAGCTGGCTTAGAAATAGGCCTACGTTAAGTGTTACGGAATTTCGCTAAAGTGTTTAACAGCTGTGGGGGGGGGATTGATCCTCCCCTTAGTTACGCCACTGGTTGCGGTTATTGTGTGCTGACTCGCAGCTGAACACCCCTGCAGCAAACTCGATAATTAACTTGCCTATCCGTGTTGCTATGTAATCAGCTTACAGAGTATGAATAGACAGGACTATCTAATATGACGTAATCATATTACAGTCGTAACAATATGACACTGGACATGGAAGAGACTGATATTTTATCAATAACTTGAATAATAGTTTTTTTCATATTCTACTGATATCATAAAGTTCTTGAAATTTTGGTAAAATAGAGCTAGATATTTTTCTTTCTTCGCCGGTCCCAGTTAATTTCAATGCGCATATTTAATATAATCTTTTTCTGTACGTCAATTATTTTTCGGTAGAAGATCCTCATTGTAAATATAATTATATTTTACCAAAAACTACAAACAAAAGAAGACATGAGAAATACGAAGGAGGATATCTTCTAACTACTACCGGTACCCTGAGAGTGACGCGATCAACAATGTGTTGATTAGAGACTCGGTGTTCATAATGGTACAGCCCGCCAAAGGGATAGCAAAACATATGTGGCAGACAATGATATTATAGTATACCCAGAAAAACTAAAGAATACCGCATCTTTCGTAGAAAACCATGTATTGTCTGAAAAATGGGCGACAGGTTATCAAAGAAACGCAGTTGGTCAGAATGTAATTTACAGAGCAAAAGGACGAATAACCGTAAAGGGTAAAATCAAGGATGAAGATTACCTGCGTGTGTGTGTGTGTGTTGTATGAATACATTCCACTCGTGTTTGATATATGGTTGTCTTGGGTTTTAATGAAAAACAATAAAAAAGAAGTGCGCGACAAAACCTTGTGGTAGCCCCCTGGGACAACTGCCGACGGGGCGTCAGTGATATATTTGTGCGAGCAAAGGTGACTCAATATTTCCCCAAAGAATCGTTATGGTAACTTATGTAACATGTTCTCTTCCCGTCTCCCCGCTCTCTCTCTCTCTCTCTCTCTCTCTCTCTCTCTCTCTCTCTCTCTCTCTCTCTCTGGACATATGTTTTACACTGTGGCCTTCATTTATCCCCTTTACTTAGTTTTGAAGCTTCAAAACTACGACAGGCCCAAGAATAATGTTATGATCCAACTTAAGACAATATTTCCAAATCAGTGTACAAACATTTTAAGTGACAACTAAGAACTTCGTAATTTTAAAGGGTATGTCTAAACACACTTTAGCAAGTATTATGCAAGTTTATTTCAATGATTAAACTATTCAGTTTGGGTAAAATAAACGCACAAATTTATTTAATTCCATAATTACATTGCGTGTTACCTTATTTTCATTTCCCTTCTTGTTCTCTTGATTTTTCCTCTTAATTATTTACGGTTTATAAACTTTCTACATCTCTATCTCTCACTTTTGAGTTCATCCTCATATTATGTGTCGTTTATCCACGCTCTTGATATATCGTTCTATTCTTTTAAATAATATTGTATAATTTCCTGTGTTATTTTTAGAACATTACCTGTCTTTAATGACCTTATCCTTTCATATTATTTTATTTTTGGCCACACATTTGACCTTTTTCCACTTCATAATTTTTTTCAAGATTTTCTCAATCTTTCTAATTTCTTAACGTATACAATTTCAAAACCTTTCCTTTCATTATTTTACCTATATCCTCTTGTTTCAGTATTTTCTTTTTGTTCATGTTTCATTAATCTTTCATATAGCACTTTATCAAATTTGATTTGTCCATATTTATTCTCATATGGGAGTCATAGTTTCTAATAAAAAAAACCAGTAACCTCATCTTTTCCTCAAAGAACAGTGTACTATCCAAGGGACAACTCAGGTTGCTGTCATAACTACATTCATGATGTGCGATTACCAAATGTCCATAAAAACGTAATTTTACCCAAGTATTATTGCAGTATATGTTATTTTTACCTTCATTTTTAGGATACCGATCTATAGAAACTTTTGTTGTATCCCAGTCATCCCAACCGACGAGACTTTACATAACCTAATAACCCGTAGAGTATTATTTAAATATTTACAGAATAAATCAATTCCAAATGTTCTTTTATGTCCATTTTTCTGGCTGATATAGTTGTAATGATTGTTGTTAATTGTTACACATTTGTTAAACTTAAACCAAAAGTCAACTCTCAACATTAACTCTCAACATTTTAAAATATAAAGGAAATTTGACACTTTGCGTATCAGGGAACAATCGTAGCCAATTATATTTTGAGATCACTCAAGTTTCATAGCGTTTGTTTCCCGCCATAAGAAAACGCTGTTGTTTGCTTCCAGCATGTAACACCTTGCATTCGTAAACACGTAGTGTAACAGAAGCCTAATTGCACAAATTAATTTGCTCCGTCGTTTCAATTGTTGAGACACTGTCATTGATACCTGCATTGATTACACACAACGCCCTCAGCTGTGCGTAAAGTCATTGCCGCGATACACGTCTGCGTTATGCGGAGGGACTCTGTAAGTACACGAACCATTGTGTGTCAATTACATTACCGTATGTACAAAACTGGTGTTGCTCGAGACAACGTGACACAGTCGTTGCGTCGGCGTACTAAAAATAGTAAGTGTTCAAATTCTGTCTGAGGCTTTCACGGCCGGCTTCAGTGTTATGGGCTTGCCTGGCTGTAAGGCCGTGGTCCAATGTTGTTTGGTGCAAACTTTCGGCCGTGCCTTCGACAGCCATCTTCACTGCAATAGGCTACAAACTTGCATATATCTTTAAGAACTACCTCCCCGTAAAAGAGTCTCAAATGGGGCTCCAACTCCACTGAACATGGCCGCCAAAGGCACGTCCGAAACGTTTGCACCAAACAACATTGGACCACGACCTTACAGCCCGCCAAGCCGAAGTTCTCATAATTGTAAGTGTTGTTCATCATCATCACCACTCCAAGGATTAGGCCCTACACCTGTACCGGAACCCATCTCCTCATCGGTCTGCCGACATCTCTCTTCTCAGTAAGGTGATAACACAAGGCAGCCACGGGTATCAGACATGCGGTTCAAGTGTTCACACCACCTCCTGTGGTCTTCATTCTTCTGTTGCAACAATACAACCTTTAATCCGCGTCTAATATATCCTCGTTCCTTCTCCGATCCAGCAGAGAACAACCTTGCGTCCCTCTTAGAAATTTAATTTCAGCTACCTGAATCCTCTGTACGTCCCATTTACCGAGAATTCGTGTGAATGTATAGCATACAGGAATGTGAGGACACCCAGTTTTGTAAAATTTTATTCGGGTATCCTTCCGTGTTTTATTTTTCAGGTACCTACGAATCGTTCCACAGATGCGTCTAAATTTTGTTACCTTACTATCCCAAACAATATCGGTTCCATATGAGATATCACGACCCAGGTTGACTAACCTGATCCAAAGTCTGATTATTCACGACTATCTTAGTTTTAATAGGATACCTGTCTATAAATGCCATCGTTCTAGATTTTGTAGCAGAGATCTGTAGCCCATAGTCTTGTATGATGCTACTTAAAGTAAATATCGCCCTTTGTAACTAGTCTTCTGTTTTCTGTATCATTACCTTGTCATCTGCATAAAGCAATGAATTCACATGAATATTTTCCTGAAGTGATATTCCCGAGTCAACTATAGCTGTCCATCGCCAAAATATGTTGTCCATGTAGATATTAAAAAGTGTCGGTGAAATAGGGCACCCTTGTCTCAAACATTTATTTGTAGGAATATCTTCTGATAATTTACCATTCAAATCCACGACAACCGCTCCTGAAAACTCGAATACCCTTCGTTCCATTAAACTCCAGAGCAGCAAACGTTTCACATTATCAAAAGCTTTCAACACATCTATGAATGCTACATGCGTCTCTAAGTTAAATCCCCTTCTCCTTTCAATTACAGTATTAACTTAAGTGTAAAGTTAATAATAAGCGTAAGTGTTGTTTATGATAATAATAAGATAACGACGATATTTGCAACAGACGGGCTAACTAATATCATAATAATGTTACTACTACGAGCAAACTGAATAATATAATCAAATTTCTGACTTGTCAAGGAGCGAATTGTGTTCAAATAACAACTGCTTTTTAATCAATTAATACGTTTTAATCACTACTCAGACGATTTACCATAATCCGGTGTCACCGTGTATAAGCACAATACAGGGAACACAAAGCTGAGGTTTTGTAGATGAAACATGAATTACAGTATTCTCCAAGTTGTTGGCAGCAGCATTTCAGTGGACCGAGCGACAGATGGTAGCACAAGATACCGCAAGTGCAAGCGATTTACGGACAGCTGCAGGATTTCGTGTTCCCCGGTGGTTTCCCACTCATTTCTATCATGCCGTAATGTGTTCTTATTACATTACAAGGGTAATGCATGATACTCTTCAGAGGAGGATCGTAGTCCAATATTTTCATAGCTAGTGTTTTCTCGCATTTGTTTAAAGTGCCCTGTAACTTCGGTTCTCTATTCTTTTGTTTACTGATTGTCTTTTGTTGTTGTATATCGTGACATCAGAATCAGTACTCCTTCTTGCATTGTCCTTAATTCATAATCGCAAAAACTGTTAGTATTTGTCTACATGAAGCAAATTTCTACGCAGGTGCCATTCTATATCATTAGTACTGCCCCATTCCTGTTTCATTCGGTAACTCTGTTAATTAGTAAATTCTGAAATAACGGTATATTTAATACAACATTATCTATTTCGATATTTATTTTGTGGTCGATTAGGTCAAATAAAAACGTTATAATTTTACAGTTTTATTAAATTATTTGTTGTTATTTTCTCCAGTATCTGAAAATTTGACTAATTAAGTTAAAAAGATCAATATTTCTGTAGTCTTTTAAAAGTAGTAACGAAAAGATGACGGCTTCAAGTAGGAAATTATTATTGTATGTTTAATTGATTCTATCTAAATGACTGTAGGCTATATATCTATATTAACATCTGTATCTACAAGCCTAATAAATATATTGTTTTTTGCATGCCGAGGAACCTGCTACGGATGGTGGACGATTAACTCAGAGATAGAACACTGCTTTATAGAACGCAGAAAGGACAGCGGCGGATGACTGTGACGGCCGGGCCGGCTCATGGTTCAGTCCTTGAACCGGACCTCTAGAACGCATCCTATGACAGCCTGCCGACTATGTGGTGCCGCTTGTCGCTGCTTGTACGATGGACCAGTCCTAGATCGAGCTCAACGGGGTGATGCGATTAGTTAACAACTGTTTGGTATCCCACTGTAATTCGAAGACGAAGTGGTCGAGTGAAAGATAGCGGTGAAGAACCGCTTGAGTGCTGCTCGACTTCGAGTTGAGCTTTTTATAGCAGATTAGGCAAACAGGGGACAAGGCGGCGGCGAAGGGAGTATCTCCCTTAAAGTAAATAGAACTCAGAGATTATATGTTTAGACGTATCTGCGTTTTAAGTTAACTAAAGTCAGCAAAAAATAAATTCAGTAAACGGTTAAATTTAGTGAAAGCAGAAGCTCGTTTCGCTGGTTCTTAACATGTTCAAAGTAATTTCGTACTAGTTTTGTCGAACTATGGTTCTAAGTAAGTTAGTAAAATATTTGGTGACTTTCAACAAAGTTGTTAAGCTGTCGATGGTTTAACGATAAAGTTGAGGATAAATTGACTGCCTGCTTTGAGCGTGTTCTTGAAATGTGATAAATATTGTACTGCTGTAAAAATGGACAACAGTACATAAAAATAAAATAGTTATTTAAGAAAACTCATATGGATAAATTTAGTAATATTTTTGGATAAACAGTAAAATTGTAAACAAAAAACTAATTAATTATTAATGATAAACATAGAGATAATGTAAGGTATTGGAATTGTATGATACAGCACAGAGTGAAGAAAATATATGTTGTACTATTAATTACAATTATAAGATATTATAATAAAATTAGATAAACATTAAAATAAAACCAAATTTTAATAATATTATAATATAATAGAGACAAATTAAGATGAGTAATGTAAAGAGTCAGAGAAATGTAATAATAATAAGTAGTAACATTATATAGTTGTTTAAGAGGAGTATTATGAAAGTATGTGACAAATTTAATGATGTATCACCAAGCCCAATGTGAATTGTTATAATTTGATTGTTTTTAAACGTAAGGAAAATTTGATTTAGTCTAATTTTAGTATTAGTAGAATACACATCTCAGTGAGAGTTTATGTAACATATTGAAAATTTCATTAAGAAGAATTAAATTAGTATAAATAATAAAAGAAGAAAGTCTAATTTAATATTTAATCTGAACACATAAGAGAGAGAGAGATCCTGTAATATTTAAAATAAGTCTGGAAATAAGTGTTATACTACACACATATTAGAGAGAGAGCTATGTCCCAATTATAAATTAATAAGAAGAATTGAGAACTGTAAAAGTAATTTAAAAGGAAAGGAATTAATCTTGTAAAGAATCTTGGGACAATAGGCCAAAAAAATCTAACCTATTCTGAATTTGTAACGGAGTTTGTAAAATATTATATTATAATTAAAAGAAGTAATGAGGAATGCTATTAAAGGTTTAATGTAAATTTTGTACAGTACCATCATCATAAGGTAATCTACTACTGATCGGTGTTGTAATCCCAAATTGAAATAAAAACAAACTTGCATGAAGCCTAGTCGTCAAATTCACACACACGAAGTGAAATAATTAACATAATTAAGATACGTAGCACACAAACTTCTACTAAAACACAAATAATAATACCAAGAATTAATTTAACACTTAAATATACAAAGAAGAGGATAAAATAATATATTTTACTAGCAAACAGTGGAACGAATTGTATGAACAAGGTTAATACTGTTCGGAGCTACCTCTATGCTGTTGACAAATTGTAAGTGAACTACAACAGTACGAGAATTGAAGCCGGCGCAGTTTGGAAGAGCGGGGATTCAAACTATTAGCATTCATACGGTATATTATCTCAATATTATTTATTAAAATTTTGTTAACTATAGTTATTTGGCACTGACTAAAGAAAATAATTAATTACTTACAATATTAAATAACCTAAATAGAAATATCAGTTGTCTACCCTGAGATAGAGTCTTCATGGTCACATATTTAATACAAACAACACATTAAACATTATACACATACTAAAATAATTAGACAACGCGTAATTATCGCACAAACGGAGGGGCAATTACCAAACAGACAGATAATTACAGCACAATATGTCTACAATTAATCACCGCTTATCCGCTGTAACACTAACAGAACGACTACCAGATTAACAGAGATTCAGAATGATTGAAGTAACAGTTCGGCAATACTCATTTGAGAATAATATTCAGTAAAGAATCAATAGTAAATTTGTCGACAGACCTAAAAGTTTTTTCAATATTCTTATTTTTTAAATATTTACAATATAAAACATTAAAATTACAGCAATATATAGTAGTTTAAAATCGTCTATTCTTTCAATAACTTAGGATTTTTCTTCTCCTCCTTTTCTCCCTTTCTTTTCATTTTATCCTTCTTCCTTGTTAAAAGCAATGTGTGTGTGTGTGTGTGTGTGTGTGTGTGTGTGTGTGTGTGTGTGTGTGTGTGTGTGTGTGTGTGTGTGTGTGTGTGTGTGTGTGTGTGTGTGTGTGTGTGTGTGTGTGTGTGTGTGTGTGTGTGTGTGTGTGTGTGTGTGTGTGTGTGTGTGTGTGTGTGTGTGTGTGTGTGTGTGTGTGTGTGTGTGTGTGTGTGTGTGTGTGTGTGTGTGTGTGTGTGTGTGTGTGTGTGTGTGTGTGTGTGTGTGTGTGTGTGTGTGTTTACATAGCATTATATACTCGAAAATTTTGGATTAATATGTAAATTGACATAAGAGACTGCAATCCGTTCGTCATTTACATTTGTTATTTTTATCTGAATAATAAACTCTTTATATTCACAGTAAGTCTATTATCTCTATGCACAAATAAAAACTACATGTATTTATATCACATATATTTATTTAAGTTTCCTCAGTAGCCCATACATGTGAACGTTTAATATGTTTTCTTTCAAATCACAACTAATTGCTATAAAAACATTGCCCGTCCCCTTAAGAAAGGTGGTAGAACTGTTCCATCAAATTATAGAGGTATAAGCTTGATAAATACAACTTATAAGCTATACGGAAAAATTGTTAATGAAATACTTCGTTCTATCTCGGATGTTTTATTTCCTTACGAACAGGCAGGTTTTCGTAACGGCCGATCTTGCATTAATGTTGTATTCTCTTTAAAAATATCGATTGAGAAAAGAAGGACAATTCATTTGAAGGCACACCTTGCCTTCATTGGCTACGAGAAAGCGTTTGATAGAGTTAACAGATCCATTGTATGGGTCATTATACATAAGAGGGGTTTTCCTAAAAATCTTATAGTTGTTACGAAGAGTTTATATTAACGCAGAAGGATAGTATTGTTTATACAAGAGGTTTATCAGAGGACATTTAAATTAATCAGGGAGTGCGTGTAAGAAGTATTAGAAGATCTAGGAAGCATTTGTGAATTAGATGTATTCCTTGGGATAAGTGATTCGCCTATTCTCTGATGGAAGAAGAAGAATTCGTGTCATATATCTGATGTCTGGGAATTCGTGTCCTGTATTTGTTGCAGGTGTTACTAAATCTTTTTGTTAAAGTCTAGGTTTTGTATGTACTTAAATGCTCAAAGTATCATTTTAATTGTTTTTTTTTTGTCGAGCATGTGTAAAATTTGTTGGTTTGTTTTGTAGGTTTAATAGTTTAGAGTATCAACTTTGTTATATGAGCCATTAGTACCTGTGCATCCTTTTGCTTGTTTTGTATGGTATATGAACCTCTGTGTTTGTAATAGTTTAGTAAGTTCGGTAAATGTAGCCCACCAGCAGCCAACCAACGCACAGATATTTCACCACACAGAAAGCATCATGATTGATGATGAACATACTGTTTAATGTTAGAAACGTGTCTTAAGTAAGACAAAATACCTCGATAGTAAGTTATTATTGTGTAAAGTTGTTTATATTCCATAAAACTACAACAAAAATTGTTTTACACACGCACACACATATTAAGTTCAATTTCACATTGTACATTAATATTGGAATAAAATGTGCACACGTCTCCGGCTAAAAACTAGTCCTTAAATTTACTTTACACATCCAATTTCATATTAGTATCATGTTAATCTTTTCAGGTAATCCTCGCTATTCACACCTTGTAAACTGATTACCTAATGACACGACTAAGCAAGTTAATTATAAGGTTGCCTGCTGAGTCGTGCACCTACGAGTCAGCACACAATAACCGCAATACATAACGTTAAGGGTGGCGAGAGTTTGACGTGTTGATAAGAGAATGAAAGCGTTCGCAGTTTACCACAGCTTATCTGTAACAGCACACAGGGGTGAACTCGGCTGTCGATTTTCCGTTCTGTCAGCCGTTTAAACGCGTTGCCGTCAATGTACGTATTCAACTGCGTAGTAGAAAGCGTATAGGAGAAACGTCACGTAGCAACACGAATTCTGACTAGACTTAGAAGCATGATGTTACCGAACACACAGTATCACACGCGGTACTAGAAATACTGTTTTCGCTACCCACTTTACGTATTAGTAATTTTGTGTCTTGTATAATGTGGACAGGAAACGCGATAAATACTAAAAATAGAACAAATCGCTCAGTCACGTTACTGCATAAATTGTTTAAAAGGCCTTCTTCTTCTTCTTCATCTTCCCTCCGACGTTACAAACATTGGTAAAAAATTTGTAGTACGGAATTTTGTCGTTAATTTCCTATTTAAAATACTAGTACTTCTTTGCTTCTTAGATAACTGTCGCTTCAGCAGTAAGGCTCCTTACACACGGGTCACTCTGTCGCGCCACTCGGTCGCTTTTACCCACTTCTTTTATGGCGCCACACAGTGGCACCACTCAGTGGCTCGTGTAAATGGTTTCGCTTCAGAGACGCGCCACTGTCCATTTGCTCAGTGATGAAAAATAGGAAAATAGTTTTGTTCGGAAGATTGTTTTATTTATTTTTTTCATCAATGTAATCATTCAGTCTGACGAAGAAGTTCTTCGCCTTGCTTTTCCCGTACAAAGACGTCGCCGTCGTAAACAACGTCGATTCTCGAGGCATCAGATGACGTGTGGACGGTTGGTAGTGGGACAGTTTTATACATTAGTGGGCAATCTGAAAGCGGACAATGAGAAGTGTCTTAACTATCTTAGAATGTTACAAAACACGTTCAATCTGATTCTTATTTACTGGAATTTCATATCCAGAAAAAAAACACAAACATGAGACAAATTATACCCGCTAAAGAGAGGTCTGCAATCACTTTGACGTTTATACTATTAATTTACACACGCGCGCGCGCGCACGCACACACACACACACACACACACACAGTTCTACTCCGAGAAACGTAAGCGCAAGTTGTAAGGAAATAATAGAATTAATACATGTAGTCATTAAAAAAAATAGCCATCAAATCACAGCGAATTGTTTTAAAGAAGGTTTTCAGTGTAGTTTCCTTTACGTATGTTACGGCTTAAAATATTGATAATGTGTCAACCAAGAGAGAAAATGATATGTCAGTTAATAAGTTAAATTTCCATGAAATTACGTCACATTCACCTTATGCAAACGTTTCCGAATCGTAACTCTTAGGAATCTGTGTGTTTGTAATTATGTGCGCGTGCACGTGTTTAAAGTTACGAAACTATTTTGTTGCCACACAAATAAAAACTTCCAAAAAATCTAAATGTGTATTGCTAGGTGTAAAAGATCAATTAATTAATTTATAGGTTAAAAGATTTGTATGATACTAAAAATTACTCATAATATTTTTTATTCATACATATATAAACACTGAAATTTATGACCAATGTTTAAAATTTTGTTAAAATTAAAAATATATGTTTTAATTTAAAAGTAATCAGAGCAAATACTTGAATAACCTGAGCATCTTGGGTCCCAAATTGCCGGTCTTTCCTCTACTTCTATTATAAATCGACTTCATAAAATAGTAAAGAAAACTAAACTATAACAGTTCAATAGCTATAGTAAAGAAATAGCACTTCAATCACAAAACCTTGACTCTACACTACTTGAAAGTGCTAATCTGTGGCGCGACTAAAAATGGCCCGTGTAAATGTTCCAACACCACAAAGCGTCGCCAATAGTGGCGGGGATCAACTTCTGATTGCCACAGTCGCTTACCACTAACGCTCGTTTGAAAGGGTACAATTTAAAAGTATTGAAAACACGGGCGCGACTGAGTGGCGCCACAGAGTGGCTCGTGTGTAAGGACCCTAATTTTGCATTCAGGGTTCAGTTTTCTAACATGTAGCACAATACTTACCTACTCCTCCGTTCGTTTATCTACTCTTTTTCTTGTTTTTAATTATAATATTCCACTTCTAACATTTGAATTTTTCTGTAAAAATCCAATGATATTCCAGGTTCGCCAGATATTAAGTATCATTTTCGATTCTCCTAGAATAAAATGTTGACCTGAAATCTTAAAGAATTTGAATAGTGCTTAAATTCCCTCCTAACAAAGCGACAAATTTACTTTCCTGTTAACCACTAAATTATCTGTAATTTAAGATTATTCTGCAAACCCGATTTGCAAATTGCATTCTTTACTCTATGCATAACGTAGTCTTGCACTAGTATTGGTTGAACTTTAGAAAGCACAGAGAAAGTAAGTTTTATGTAGCTATTATACAATAGCTAAAATTTAAGACGTATCAAAGTTTTGTGCTTAAGACAACTAGCAGAAGAGAGTCAATGTGAAAGGCTTGATTCCAGCGACCGATTCGAGCACATGGGCTAAAAACGTTGCTTCTAGGTTAAAGTGTGGACTAATTACTCCAGCGAAGAAAATACAAATAATGAAACGAAACCAAACACCATCGTAAACAGTTCAATGTCTATTTTTAAAAAATCACGATCAAACGTCATACATAAATCATTAAACTGCCGAACGCATTTATTCAAGTCTCCTTTCAACAAATTAAAATTTTTCTTGTAATAAAAAGTTCAGTGCAGAAGACGAAGAAAAGTGCTGACGTTGCCCAACAGTACACTCGAATTGCTTGCTTTGAGACAGTCAGCAGTAAAGAAACCAAACACAGTAGCGAATATTAATCGATAACGGTATCATTCGATTGCACAGTATTTTGCCCAGTTCACTGATGCTAAAAGCCATTGCAGAACTTACTATCGAACGTTACTACAATCGCTTATACAGAAAGACGGAAATTAGTTGTTGTGAACAATAAGAATCATAATTTAGAAACGTATGCAACACTTGCTAGTTACTGAATGATCACACGATTACATTAAAATCTGAAGACAATCGCACTAATCTATAATAAACACATTAGAGGTTGGATTTGTATGTATTTGTGTTTGTTTCATTCGTGTATTTGCCATTTGTTCAGTTTTTAATGATTTTATAAAAATTCTTCCATATGTTTATATCTAACCAGCCGTAACTTCATCATGAAGTTAATAATTATATTCCGATAAAATAATTGCTTTCAACATTACATAAGAGGACACGTGTTTGTTATCGGTTAATCGATTTGTAGGCCTATGCATGAATATGGAATCTATTAAACTCTTATTCTGATTCATCAAAATACACTCGACTGTTTTCCTAACATGTTACACGGTATAAACTAATATTAAATTTTACAAATATTAACTGCCATTATGAGTAAACTTTTGACAGGCCCTATGTTCGTATCGTACCGCCTATCTGAGTGATTTTTCAGTTCCAATAGTACTGAATTCGTACGCAAAGTATTTCACATAGGCTATTAAGAACCCTTCTTACGTCCGTATCTCTAATATTTATATTTCAGAAGTTTTCAGAAGGTTTCAGTAATTTTCTTCCAGCAGTTTTCTATACAACCCAGATCATCAATTTCTCTGTTACTTTACAAATCCTATTCAGTTTCTCTCTACTATCCACTTTTCTACCGTTCCAAAGTCATCGTTATCTGCCGTTTTCTACTTCTCGTTTTAGAAAATTTTTAAGTGTCTCTTGCTTAATTTTCATTTTTATGTATGTGGTGTAATATTCCAATTTTTCTTGCACACAGACACACACACACACACACACACACACACAAGATAATTAAAATAAAAAATACTTGCCTGATTGTTTACATTATATATATGTACAAGCGAAGCGCGAGCGCGCGCGGATACACCTATAGGCTTTATTGTAAATATTATATATTTTTGAACATGTAGTGTGTGTGTGTGTGTGTGTGTGTGTGTGTGTGTGTGTGTGTGTGTGCGCGCGCGCGCGCGATAAAAAATTAAAAAACTGAAATAATTATTATTACACACACATATATACATGGAGGAGTTTAACTGTTATTGAACAATTAAATTAGAATTTAATTAAATAAACCTCGTAATCAAATTGCTGTGAAAAGTGTAGCTTTTTCAAAGTTGGTAATGTAAGAATTGGAAATTAAGTTATATATACTAAACACAGGAACACATATAGTGTCTTTTTTTAAACGCACTTTTGTAGACACGTTCACCTGCCAGTTGACTCTAACAATCTGATCACAGTGAATTTAATTTACAGAAAGCGAGCCAAGCAAGATGGCCGCCAGTCTTCAGCTGACATGGTCCGTGTAACTGACAAATTACTTCCGACCCTCGGGTGCAAATGGCCCCCATATTTCAAACCTCTATAGCTATAGTGACACATTCGTCGTTTTTGCGTATGTGTGGGTTTTACTGTCAGTGTTGTCCTTATGAAGATTAATTCGCACAGTATAGGATGCCGATTTCTTCTCAAAAAGGTTTAGAATATTTTATAGAAATATTTTATTCGCATTGACTATTAATTAGTTACATCAATCTAAATATTTGTGAGTGAATTTGTGTGTAAATGTGTGTGTACGCGCGCGCGCGTGCATGAGTATATCAATGAGGGGCTCGATGATGTCGGTTGTTTCATGTTTCCTGGTTTCACGCGTGATTCTTCGTAAAAGTGCCAGTGGTTTTGGTTTTTAGAAGGACTGCCGTGTTTTGTTTTCTCTTAGAAGGACTGACAGAGTCATTATTGCTCATAGAAAGAATACTGTGTCCTATAAAAGAGACTGAAGCAACGTTTCCACATTACTGTTATCCTCGTCGAAGTTAGAATCGCTTGGTTCAAACGTTGATTGAAGCGTCTAGAACGATCCAACTCAACTTCCGAGTACCGAACTTCCTTCTAGAGCTCCTGCCTCGAGGTTCGGTCCAAGTTGCCCTTTAGTATTTCTATTCCCGCTGGTTGTATTGCCTCGCTTTAGTAGAACATTGTGGAACAATT
This sequence comes from Magicicada septendecula, assembly GCA_034769895.1. NCBI lineage: Eukaryota > Metazoa > Arthropoda > Insecta > Hemiptera > Cicadidae > Magicicada > Magicicada septendecula. The sequence goes on from CM068375.1 coordinate 108,102,529, forward strand.
TAATGAAACAGTGTGTATCATTCAAACTGATATTCTCGGGCAAGAGTGGCGTCACCTAAGTGATGAAATCTGTGTGTACACTGTAATTGCCTGGAGACGACCTCCAGAAGCAGATTTTTATATAGTACAGTTTTAACAGACTATGGCGAAAGGATATCAGTGGAGTAAACTAAATCAATTGCTTACTGCGGGAAAGAGGAGGTTCGATCAAAAATAGTTCATCAATATACCGTAACCCCTTGGAGCAACTTTCTGACTTTAAGCGCCTTGGCCGTGATATCACTATAAATGGGGCAGTGATTATGCTAACCAAATTAATAAGTATCAGCCCGTATGTGAAGTTCTAACAAAGATGTATTCTCTTTAAAAATATTGATTAAAAAATAAGAGACTTTTATTTGGAGACACATCTTGCCTTCACTGATTACGAGAAAAGATTCAATAGAGATAATAGATCCGTTGAATGAGACATTATGCAGACGAGTGGTTATCCTAAATATCTTATTGATATAATAAAGAGCATATATTATCGTACTATTGTCTATATGAGAGGATTTGACAGAGGAAATTAACATTAGTCAAACATTAACATTAGGATTGCGCCAAGGCTGTAGCATAACTCCAGCATTGTTTAATATATTTCTGACATAGGAAGTGAAAATTAAGAGTAGATTCAGGAATAAAGATAAATAATGTATTCTACTTTAATAAAATGCTGTTTGTGGACTATCGGATAATCGTCCAAAACAATGAACACGAGCTCCAGAGATAGATGTTTTAGTTACAACAAGTCTGTTCCAATTGCAATATGAAAATTTCTATGTAGAACACAAAGCTACGATTTTTGTGAGACAGTACCTTTTGCGAACTAAAATTGTATTAGGTAATAAGAGCATAGATAAGATATCCCATTCCTGATATCTTCGTTTTAACATCACTTATCACGTTGATCATAAATTGGCCAAGTTTCAGTCAATATGTGGAACGCTTCGTCAAGCATTATCGAGGAAAACAAGGAAAGTGACTCGACTAAAATTTTAATAAGATATTGGCTGTGCCAATGTTATTGTGTAGTTCTAAAAATTTGGTTATGGTGAAGAAACATCTTAGTAGATAACGGCATCGGAGACGAAATTCTTACTATCTGTAAAAGGTTGCACACGAATGGAAACATACGCAATGAGGTGAGAATTTTTAGTAGCGCTGAAAACAATGAGAGATGGATTGCTCATCTGAACAGAATGCCGGATGGCAGGTTGCTTAAGAAAGTTTAGCAATACAAGCCTATTAGAAAAAGAAGTACAGAAAGACCTAGGAAGCATTGATGAAATAGATATATTACTTTGGACCGGAACAGGTGATTCGCCTATTCCCTGATGGAAGAAGAAGAATATTAACTTTTGTAAGTCACCCAGTAAAAATTTTATTTTTATTATACAGAATGTTCCATGAGAATCGTTACATACTTAAGGAATGAATTTACAGGCTACATCAAAGTATAAATCTCATATAAACATAGGTCTGAAAACGATTTGTATTCGATTTATGGTTTCCGAAAAATTTCATCTTGATTTCTGCCCAAAGTTTTACTTAAACCCTACTAAAATTTTTAAAACATAAATTAAAGAGTAAATTTGATGGCTCCGTATGGTATTTAGCATGAGAAAGTGGGAAAAGAAGGTTTCAGGCCTGTATCTTGAGTATTTTTGTAGAAACCTTTCTTAAATCTCAAAAAATTGGAGTTGAAAAACACACTGTTTTAGGTTTGGTGTAAATTTACTTGTTTCAATTGCCCCCTAAATAAATTGTAATACACCTTATACAGAAATTAATTCCGAAAAATTTGATGCAAGTAAAGTCAATGAAAAAACAAATCAATATTTTAAAAATCAAATTTTATTAAAGAAAAACTCAACAAAAAAATTAAATTAATTTCTTCTTTGGTAATGTATTGCAAAACATTGATTTATTTATTAATAATAAAAATTTATTCTAAAAAACAATTTATTCAGTTAATAAAAAATGTTAACTTAGCAACTATTTATAGAATAATTTAGTAAAAATAATTAACTTAACAACAACATTGTCAACAACATTAATTAGTTCATGTCAACAACATTAACTAACTTGTTTTAATAATGTTATAAACAAGGCACTTAGCAATACTGTACTATTCAGACTCAAAATTAAATTCAAATCAGGAAAAAGTTGTTTAATAATTAATTTGTAATATAGTACCATAATTATGTATCATAATTAACCTGTAATCTGCGATTTGGCGCGTTTTTTGAAACATAATTTCGAAATGCTATTGTAATTTTTTAATCATGAGTATCCATATATTGTTTTTGTTTACAGTTTTAGTCATGAAAATTCCCGGGATGCGAAACGTCAATAACAACGAAGATTTCCCAATAGAAGAGTACCTCATAACAAAACATTACCCTTGGTCTTTCATAATTTATGAACTAACGGGTCGTTTCCAATAGTTGCTCGTTCTATTGACGCCCTGTAGAACAGCCTGTAGCTGAACAACATTCAAATGATTCAAATATGATTCAGATGGTACAGTGCAGTCTTCAACTCAGCACCAGAAGGATTTTACACTTAACAGGGAGACTTTGTTTTAAAGTTTAAAGAACACTAAAGAAAGAGAATTTTTTCCTTATCATTCGTATACTGTTCAACATCTTCAACCAGGTGACTGTGAGTTAAGATTAAATTTTTGTCAGTGAGTACAAGAAAACTGAAATTATGTCTACAAGTTCTTCTTCCTCTCTTCAAGGATTATGTTATATAAACCTGTTCCGCACCCATCTCATCCTCGGACGACCCACGTCTCTTCTACCAATGGCTTTATAGTTCAGTGCCGCTTTTGGCAATCGATTCTCTGTCATCCTTTGCAGATGATCCCACCATTGTCTTCTGTAAATTAAAATTATTTCATTTGTGTCCTTTACTTCGAGTTCTGCTCTGATATCCTCATTCCTTATTCTATCTTGCAATGTATAATTTAAAGTATTTCGAAGAAACTGCATTTCACCACTCTAAACTTGCCACATTCCTTTTTTGTCATGACCCACGCCTTACTCGCATAAATCAATAATGCAATTGTCTTATAAAATTTAATCTTTGTGCTGTGTCTTGTTTTATTTCTAAGATTTCAAAGAATCGTACCAAATATTCCTAAATGTATTTATCTTCTCTCTTCTACCATACCCTTCTACCATACCATCATACTCCTCTACCCTTCTTATTCCAGATTCATAGCTTACTGTCAGCCGAGATATTTGAAACGGCTCACTTGTTCTAAAGTGCTGTTGTTTATAACTATCTTAGTCCTCACTGGATATTTACCTTTAAAGGCATGGTTTTGGTCTTTCTTACTGAAATTGTCAGTGAGTACTCTCTTGCCGCATCTTGTAATTGAAACATAGCTCTTTGTAAATCATCCTCACTTTATTGAATAAGAACTATGTCATCCGCATATAGCAGAGAACGCATACAAATTGATTTGTTCAGCTGTATTCCCGAAGTCACTCCGGATTTCCATGATCTCAACATGTCGTCAATGTATATATTAAACAAGGTTGGGGAAACACAGCAACCCTGCCTAATTCCCTTATTTATTGGAATGTCACCTGAGAGCCTATCATTCAGATCCAGGACTCAGATGTACTTTTGTAAAGGATCTTAACTGAATTTATTAAATGCTGTGGATATCTTCTTCTATCCATAATATTCCATAACTTTTGGCGGTTTACATTATCAAATGCTTTTTCCAGATCAACAAAAGCAATATGCGATTCCTGGTTATACTCTCGCCTTTTCTGTATTATCTGTCGTAAAACAAACAATACATCCCCCACAGTCGACCTACCCTTTCTAAAACCCATTTGCTCTTCAAGAAGTAATGCATCTGTAATGACACTTAATCTCTGATTGAGAATTCTTATATATATTTTGTACGTTGACTCCAGCAAGCTTATTTCTCTGTAATTATTTGCATCTGTTCTGACTCCTTTTTATATAATGAAATAACTTTTGCCCGCCTCCATTCTTTCGGAATTTTCTTTTCCATCAAAATGTTATTTATAAAATGGATAATTCGTAAATGCAATAATGTGCCACCATATTTTATTAACTCAGCATTTATTCCGTTAAGTCCTGGTGCCTTTCTAATGTTCATTCTCTTCATTGCTTGTTGGAGTTCTTTTATAGTTAACTAATCTAGACCTTTTCCACTAGGCTTACTTGTGTATTCTTTATTTTCTATTGCGTTGTCAAAATATAACTTTCTATAATGGTTTGCTAATATGTTCCTCAATCATATTAATACGAATCTTTTCTCTTTCAGAGCTATTCAATATTTTGATCACTTTATATGCCATAGTCTGTCTACCATATAAATTGTGCCCCATAGTGGCTATGAAGTGTTCCCATGAGTCTTGATGGGCGTGTTTAGTAATTCTCTTTGTTTCATTTCTTATTCCCTGGTATGATTCTCTTGATTCTTCTGTTGGATGTGATGTACTCTATATCTTCTAAAGCTATCATTTTTCCTCTTTACCGCAGTATCTATTTCTTCTGTCTAAATTCTCAGACCCTCCTTGGTCTATACTTCTTTTTGCAGCCTACTGCTTCCATAGCTGCTTGTATTATTATTTCCTTGATATTACTCCATTCCACCTCTATGTCTTCACTAGTAGGTATTAGAGCAATGCACTGATTTATTCTGTTCTGATAAAGATTTTTGGTACTTTCATCCTCCAGTCCATAAACTTTAAAGACTAGTTCATTATTTTGTTGCTGTTGACCAAAATTATTTTGTTTTTTCCATCGCTTATGTAACTGTATATTCTATGTCAAAATAAAATGATCTGAAAAAATATCATACCCTCTCCAGGCTGTTGTATGTTCAACTAGCTACTAGATACTAGCTTCTTGCTAAATATTATATAATCTATAATTGATCTAGTACCTCTCGCCGACCAGGTATATTTATGAATATCCTTTTTCCTAAAAAAATCCATTAGTTATTTTTAAATCATTGTATGTCACAAATTCTCTCAGTCTTTCACCGTTTTTGTTTAATGTTTGCTCTCTATGCGCCTATGTAAGTTTTGAAATGGGATTACTGCCAACTCTAGCATTTAAGTACTATAGTTTTTATTATACTTGTCAATTATTTTTTGTAGCGTTGATAGAATAAAGTCGTTTCCTCCTCTTTCTCTTCTTCTGGAGCATAAACACCTATTATGATAATGTATGCTGTATTGAGCCGCCACTTTGCCCCTTCTCAAAGTTTTAAGAAAATTTTTTTTTTTTGAAAAAATCTGTTTTTTTTACAAGGGGAAGGTGACCCGTAAATTTTAGATCTAGGCAGATGGCCTAGATGAAGCATAAGATGCACTGAGCCCATTGTGACAGGACTTGAAAATAAAAGTCAGGATTACGTAACAACATTTATTTTTGCATAAATGATATAGCACAGTGTACAACAGACATACATACGTTTGTTTAAAGACAGAAATGTTCAGTTGTTCAGCCTACACCTTCATGAGGCACTCAGCAATTCATCACAATTCATCATCATAAATCAATACAATAATAAGCAATATAAATAATAAATCAATTGCAACATTTTTGCAACAACCAATTATTCACACTTGAGTGAAGGAAGGAGAGAGACCAGCCATGACCAATCATTTGGTTTGTTGCTTTAAGATAACTCAGCAAACGGAACAAATTCAATTAATACGGCATATGATCATCACCACCAAGCCAATGCATGGCTTTTTTAAAAACCTCCTTTTAGTTGACCTTACGCCTTCCATAGTTAGCACTCCTGGTAATGATCAATCATTGTTAAATCAATTCCTTTTTACAATGCCTACTGACAAATAATAATCATAATCTCATAATAATCCAACGGGTATACTAACAATCAGTGCTTGTACATTAGTAAATACCTTTTCAACATTAATCACTTGTGTATATAAATCTACTATAATCTTGATAAAATTAACAACAATCAGCACAGCTCGATTTCGCCCAGGCTGCAAGCATGCACACCCGATTGGACTGCGAAATAAAAAAAAAACGCACAAATGAACCCAAATAAAATATAAAAAAAAAGAAAGACAGCAAGGTAACACGAGAATTTACAAGTTTGAATGACTTCCGGATAGAAATGGCGGACAGCATGAGCTGACCCTTCGTGATAATTCATGACACAGCACAAACAGTTAATCCAAGGAATTAAAGAATTTGAACAAAAAGAATGAAACCATCGCAGTGCACATGCCTGCTAGTCCGGCATACAATTATTGACTCACAATTATTGATTTATTAATAGTTTAGTAACCAGTGCCACTGAATTATGGGCGTGCACATAATGGACCGACATGTTCAGCTTTGATCAACTACTGTCTAACTGCAATATAGTTCACAAAACGGCATGTAACTGTTTTATACTTTTATAGTTCACTCAATAGGTGTGACAGAATTTGTCGCGATGTCGACTTGAAAAATTGGAACAGTTTCACCTGGTTTAAAGCTGTTGCCACGTGCTGAGGCAGATGGTCGGCTCAGGTCCCAGTGAGTAGTGAGTTGCTGGTTCTGGAAGATGGGAGATTCATCCTGTATTACATGGCGGGTCCCATGCCTAACGCCAGCGACAAAATAGGGGAGCTAGTCAGCAATGCTCAGGCTGATGGCGACGGGTGTAGTTGTCGCCATCCTTCTGTCCCGAATCCCTGGCTGGTGCGGGAACCCTACAAGCACATGTATTTTGTAGAATACGTCTTTACAATAATTTATAATCAGCAACTCAACTCTAAAGTCGCACTTACACCACACTACAAAAAAAAACAAAGTCGCTCGCACGGAGTTTATCAACTGAACCAATTGCATATTACGAATTAAATAGGCCATAGTAAAAGGTATAATTGCATCTTAGTCAAACAGTTAAGGTGAGCACCTTACATCGTCATGTGCGTTCATGTAACGAGTTCGCCACGTGGCCTCAATTACTCTAAGTTAAACTGAATTGTCCGGTGGTTATTTTTAATATTCCATTGACCTTAATCTTCACACTTTAGTAAGTAATAAATGTAATTGATTTACCAAAAATATATTCTTCATCCGATTCAGGCAGTTACAAAATAACTGGCCACGTGGCAGCAAATACGCTAAGTCATTAAATAGATTGCCAGTTTGTGAAAATCAGTGGCACCTTTACGCTACAGTTAAAAGTATCAAATATAATTTCATTTAATGCTGTTTTATTCATTTTTAAAACAGCTATAAAATTTTGCCGTATGGCTTCACCATGTTTGTACCAGCCCAGAATCACGCACACACATCTTAATCCAATTACATCAAAATTAGAAACATTTTTACGCAGATATTCATTATATTTAATGACAAGCTATACTTAAAAGAAACTCACCAGAGGTCCTTTATAAAATTATTCGCTCATGACAGAAAGTGGTAGAAGCACAGACAGAATTCTAATTTCGCCGCCGGCGTTCAGATGTAAACGGGTCGAGAAATGGACAGCAACTGGCCGGCTTCCCAACTCTAAGAGCCGTTCCGGCTAAACCGTGGTTACGGCAATTAACCAACAGATCGCGTTACGATGCACAACAGACAGCTCGCTGTAATCGCCGACGCCACGCAGCGTAACTATCCAGGCGCAAAGGAGACGTAATATAAAATAATTAACTCTCGCCGCGATGTTTTTACTAGTCGCGGCACAGTATCCTACTTAAGCTTCAGGGTTATTATTCTTTCGCTCACAAAATCATAGTCTTTAACCCTTCTTTCCTTTTTTTTATCCAGATGTATAGACCCCCCTTGCCCTGAATCTTTCGTCCACACCACTATAAACCATTGCATAATTCCCTGCATATGCAGAACCTCTTAACTTCTTTTTTGTTTCAGTTAATACTGCTATATTAACATATTTTTCTTCAAATACTTTTGCTATTTCCAATTCTTTGCCACTGATCCCTCTAACATTCCATGTAGCTAACTTTAGTTTTTCTGCAATATATTTATTCAAATACTTATCCTTTGCTAGGGTCCTACTGCCACAGCTTCCAGAACTTACTCCAAGGCTGCTTTGGGTAATACAAGTATTTTAAAGTTTTACATGAACAGATTACTGGCCTGTTGCACAACCCTCTACCAGGAGGACCAGAGACTCTTCTGTCAGGGTTACCATACCTTAGCCAAAAGGCCCCTGTTTTAGGGCGCAGGAGATTCGTCCTCACCCTTCTCTTTCTGAGATAGGATTTGGTGGATTTGAATCAGTTATTCTGATACTGAACGTTTCTTAGTATTACCGTTGTTCACCTATCAGCATCAGTGAGCACTCCAAGATCCTAAGCCACCGAAAATTAAGAAATTAGAATTGAAAAAAGAAGACATGCTATCCCTCGATTACTCTAATAGCGTCGGGGTCAGAAAAGAACAAAAGGCAGTCAAGGGAGACTAGACAGAAAAGACTAAAGGAATGGATCCCACCCAAGACAAGTTGAAGCAAAGTGAGAATCCAGCTACGGCACATCGGGATTGCCAAACCCGTATCCACAAGATGTGGATCCCTGACGTAATGTGTACAAGTTAATTGTGTTTATTCGCTGATGAATCTATTTTTGCGAGAAGTGGAACACAGAATCTGAAAAACAGTAACAAATGAAAAACTGAATATCCATATGAAATAAAAGTCAGACTTTCAAAACCGGTTATCATTAAATGTATAGTGTGGCCTAATTGGGACCAGTTAATTGTACTACTTATTATTCAAAATCGCCTTACTGGTATTGCGCACAAAGACGTTTTACAACATCAGTTGTCCATCCTCTTTCATCTTCATAGTGCACCATCACATTATTCGCATGAAGTTAGACTGCTCATACATCTAATTTGATTTTGTATAATGTTCATTTGGTTTTTATTGACCTTAAAGACATAAAATTCCTCGGAACTCAATTCTTTACAAATTCCATTACAAAAAATGTACATTTATTAATGGGAAATTTAAACAAGTAAATTCACAACAACCCTAAAAAGTTTTTTCGACACCAATTTTTTGAGATTTACAAAACGTTTCTATAAAACTACCTCAAGATATAGATCTGAAGCTTACTCTTTTCAATTTTTCAGGCCAAACCCCATACGAAACCATCAAATTTACACTTTAATTTAAGCTCTAAGAATTTTAGTAGGGCTTAATTGTAGACTTGAAGCAGAAATCAAGGTGAAATTTTTGGCAAGCCATAAATCGAAAAAAAGCGTTTCTGAACCTATGTTTAAATGAAATTTCTTTTTTATTTTAGCGGGTAAAATGCATTCCTGAAGTAGGCCATGTTACATTTCTAATAGGACATTCTGTATATTATTATGAGGTTTTTAATTGTAAATTAAATTCCTTAATATGATTATTATCTACACACATGTATTACTGATACCTATTCATTTACAAGTTTATAGTATTTACTTTTATTTCAGGACTCTCTCTCCTCTCTGCAATATTCATTTTTATATGTTGTTTTGGAATAGCTCAAATCAACACGAATTAACGTCACTATTTATAAAAAATAATTTTACGGATAGTAGTTTTCAATAAAAAATTACCTTCTCTCATTAGACAAAATACGAGGAATAAAGTAGACAAACTAGACAAACTGAATTAATGTGGACAAAAGTAAGCAAGCAAAAGTGGGGACAAAGACGAAAAAGGGGTAAGGTGCAGAAGTTAGACAAGGAGAGAAAAATGACCAATTGTAGGGTTTGCAGAGATTATTCTCAAGAAAAGGGAGGGAGAATCAATCAGAGGTTCACTTATTATTTGTAGCAGATAAAATAAGAACACTTGGGCGGCTACAGGCTTCATTTCTGCACTTAATTGGTTCCGCTCAACTCATCCTCCTTCGTTTTTTCTCGGCAGAGAAACGGTTAACGTGCAAACTCCAGTATTACTTACTGTCTGTGTTTATCTTCACGCCTGTATTACTTTTATGGTCAATTATTATAAGAAAGTCCATTTCTTTTTTGTATAGCTATCTTTTCAATTAAATATCTTATAAATATCTTGTTGATTCATCCTCTTTGTTCACTTTTACTAATATTATTATATATAAAAAACTTTCACAAATGAACTTACTTTTGTTCTCACTATCACAAACGTTTCAAGGTGTTGTGCCTCTTCCTCAGTGTGAGTAAATACTGAAAGTCATTGTTGCAGAATAACGGTTATGGACTATAGGTGTGTGTGGTGGGAATTGATGATGGGAGGGAATTGGCGCTGAGGTTCAAATTTTGAATTTGGATCAATGTATCAAATAGTGTATGTGATCTGTAATGTACTTGTTCATTTAATATGTTGTTTGGTTGTAATGTGTGATATCTGTATATTTCAAATTGTTCAGCTGTGTTTAATTTTCTACTTTTTGGTAAGTAGTGTAATATTTCCATGTTGTGTTCTATGTTTGTGTAACTATGGTTTTCATTTTGTAAATGTGTGGCAAATGTGGAATGTATGTAATTTGTGGTGAGGGCTTTTATATGTTCTGAAAATCTGGAATAAAAAGATTTTCCCGTCTGGCCGATGTAGAATTGGTTACAATCATTACAATTTAATTTATAAACTCCTGTTTTACTGTATGTGTCTGTGTCTTTGTTAAAATTTATATGTTTCTTAATGGTGTTGTTGGTTCTGTAGGCTATTTTATAATTGTGTTTTCTAAATGTGTTAGCAATTTTGTGTGTATTGGAGTTGTAGTATGTAAGTGTTATGTACTTACTGGGTTATGTGTTGTTGGTCTGATGTGTTTTATTTTTATTTTTTGTGTTTAGGATGCGTTTGTGTATTTTATTTACCAAATCGGGGTTGTATCCATTTTTAACTGCTATATATTTGATTGTGTTAAGTTCTTCTTGGTAATCATGTGTGTTTAGGGGTATTGAATTGAGTCTATCGAGCATGTAGTTGAATGCTGCATGTTTGTGTTGAGTTGGGTGGTTGGATGAGTTATGTATGACCATGTCTGATGTGGTGGGTTTCCTGTATATTTTGTATGTGTGTGTGTTGTTTGTTTTGGTGATTGTGATGTCTAAGAAGTTTAAACTATTATTTAGTTCTATTTCAAGTGTGAATTTTAATTTATGGTGTATAGTGTTAATATATTTGTGGAAATTTTCTATTTGTCTTTTGTTGCCGTTGTATAGGATTATAATGTCATCAACATACCTGTGCCAATATATTATTTTATCAGTATATTTGTTATTGTGTAATATGTGTTCTTGTTCTATGGTGTGTACAAATATTTCGGCTAGTATACCTGATATAGGTGAGCCCATGGGTAGTCCATCTGTTTGTGTGTAACACATGTTATTGTGTGTGAAATAATTTTGATCTGTTATAATTTTAGATAGATTTATGATCTCATTTATGTGTGTTTCAGGTATGTTGTTTAATTTTAGTAATTGTTCTAATGTAATTAAAGTTTCTTTTATGGGAACATTGGTGTATAGCTTTGTTATGTCAAATGAAGCTAGTGTGGAATTATGAGGTATATGGATATGTTGAGTTTTATTCACTAGATCTAAATTATTTATGACAGTGGTGTTGTTAGTTAAATTTATGCTATTTCTGATTAATTTATCTAAGTGTCTAGCTATTTTGTGTGCAGGTGCTTGTGTGTTGTTTATAAGTGGTCTGATTGGAATATTTGGTTTATGTAATTTTGGTAGTGCATTAAGTGTAGGGGCTTTTGGTTTAATTTGTTTAAAATATTTGATGTTGTCAGGTGATACTATGTGTTTTGTGTTATTTAAGGTTTTGTTTATTAGTTTGTGATAATTTGGGGTGGGATCTTTATTTAATTTAGTGATGTTATTTTCATTAAAAAATGTTTCCTTTAATCGTGCCAATGGGTGGATGGCTTTTCGTTAGTGAGTCGAAAACGATGGCCTCAGATCACCAGGACACACCCTGTAGTATTCAGTCCTAGCTGTGGTACTCAAGGGCTCTGCCACCGTGGTCTTTTTATTTCCCCGGTGCTCGTGCGACCAAAATGTCAGTCTCATTTAATCATAATCCTGGGATTGAGGAATCCTCTAGAAACCCTCGTCATAAATATTCTTCTCGAAGGGAGGAAAGACGAAGTAGTAACTCTATTACAAAATAGAAATGCTTTTGGTACCGTCTGAAACCATTCAGCTCCCTAAGTAGTAAAGAGGAGGGTTGTAAAGTGAACACAAGATGACTTCGCTAAGGTGAGCCGCTTTCTCATCGCTAAATCTATAACATTCTTTACTGATTCTCAACTCAAACAGATAAAGAAAACTCCAATCGGCCATATGGTTGAAACGCAATCAGATGATCAAACAAAGTGGCTGTTAACAATGAAACGCGTTGGTAACTTCGATGGTGAAGTGATTCCTCATGGAACACTGAACAGCACAAAAGGCTAGTGGTCTGCAGATATCTGCTTCGGTCTAAGGACGAGAACGTCACAGAACTGTTTCCTCATGGCGTGATGGCTAGTCTGGGGTTAACAGTGAGAAGGGATTTACAAACTTTTCCATCTTCTTCACACGTTTTGACATTCAACAGAACAACATTAACAGAGAAATCATAGAACAGTCTCTGTTCATTGTCAACATTTTCAAGGGCTTGTGCGCTATGTAGATGGTACTGCTTTAATCGTTGGCTTTGTAACATCGCTAATACAGTTGTATGATCCACACATTCAAACGTAGCAATTCTTCTTCCACTCACTTCAGGATTTTCTCGATTTTATTTACTACTCTTTCCTTCTTGTAAAAGTCGAAAAAATGATCCAGTTTCTCTTAGCCGATTATGTAGCCTGACAAGCATTTTCTGACTCGGCAAGTTTCGGTTGGGAATCTGTTCTGCATAAAATCACTGTGCGTTCTTCAAATTGTGGTTTGAAAGTGTATACGTGAGACGAATATCTGACATTTCAGCCGTGTGAATTAGGTATTCTCGACAATTACATGATAAACAATTAGTAAAGTAACACGAACAAATGAATTTATGAATTGTCTTTAATAAAAGTAATTGACAGTATTATTTAGTTAAACTACATGCGTTATAATTGAACTCACTAAAACAAACAGATAGTGTACAAATTGAAACATGGTATTATCATTTTCTGTTAATTTCAAATAATTTTATTTGTGATATAAATTAAGATGTGTAAATACCTGTAATCGAATTTGTTAAAAGTTATTAATTGTTGGAAATGTATCCTTTACTTTGTTATAGACTACGGTTACTGAATTAATGTGAAATAAAATATAACTTGAAATAAGTTTTTCTTATGCTGGAGGAATTGAAGTCCGGCATAAAAAAGTCAAGTACTCAGAATTTATTGTTACACTGTTTTCTGCCATGATTCGGTTACTTGTTATCGGATTTGGACAAACAAGTTGTCATTGTATTTACAACACAATACTTACCATTTTTCTTAATAAACAGTAATTTGACAAAATTAAAATTAGCAGAGCTATTATTGATGCCACAATTTTGAAATATGAGATCATAAAATAACCGTGAGTTCTCAATTTATTAAAGTACATTAATGTAAACACGTGTACCAAATTTCATTAAGATATCTCTATTGCCTCTTTAGATATAAGTTGTCTTTTAAAGTTGGCTATTGTCTTATAAAGTTGTCTTAAAAAATACACAACGGACAGACGGAGGAAAATGATACATTTTCGGACCTAGGGTTATAGGAACTTTTTTGTTATACTGACGCATAGAAGTCGTGAGGACACCTCTTACGTTGCATCCTGTACACACACACACACACACACACACTTAATGCTTTAGTAATATAATGTAAAATATGAAATATAAAAGTAATGTTAGCGAACACCGTTTAAACCAAATTACCAAATTAAAATCTTTAGTACACGTAATATCCCAACATCCCCATATTACTGTACCAGTAATAAACAAACATTTGTGAAGCACAGTATATTGTTATGGTATATGTATATATATATTGTAACGGACCCTATATTCCGGTCTTTACAAAAATAAAATAGTAGAGAAAAATTTTTTAAAAAATTTTTCTTTTCAATAAAAAAAATAATTTTGTTTATGTTAATCAATGTGTGTAAATAAGAAATAAAGCTGTTTTAAAGGTTTTGTAAAAATTTTGATAATCAGGCAGGTATTTATTAACTATCGAGCACTTCTGGAAGATTTGAACCAAGTCTGGAGTTAATTAGATTAACTCCAGTCAGCAATCGATCGATGATTTTTCTTGCTGGTCCAATATCTCACTCAAATAAAATATTTTCTTCTTCTTGAAGTCCCTTAGCCTTAATAAATAATCTTAAATTAGCCTGTGAAATAATAACAGATAAAAAACAATTGAAATATATGGATTTATTGAACAATTTAATAAATAATCGATTTTTTATCGATTGAGAACAATTATCGACTCCGTCTCAGGGAATTATCGATTGTACATACAGTATAAAAATTATTATAGGTATTATATAAAGGACAGGTTCTTTGAGCGATTAAATTAATAGTCAGAGAAGGATGACGAGAAAGTATAACATTAACAATTAAAATAAATTCAATAATTATAATTTAACAGTATTTAAATAATTCGTATATATAATGTTTAAGAAAATTGTTTTGTCAGACCAGATGTAGCTTCTATGACGTCACTCGAGGTGGAATGCAGATTGGTAAATTCAAAGATGGCCGCTACTCGATCTGGATATGTTACTGCAAAAGTCGTCTTGTAAAAAACTCAACAAAATTATCTTCATGAATGTTTGAAATGTTCCCGCACTGGTGTAATCTGTCTATTAGGTAGTTTGGTGTGTTCTGAAGAAGTGTTCCGTGTATATGGGTGTTAATTAAGTTATTTGGTATGTGTTCACTTCTGTTGGTTAGGTTGTCTGTAAAAGTGATTATGCGTTGTAGCGTGAATTGTGTCAAATATATTGTTTTACTGTTTTATATCACTCGTATCATTAAGTTTGGTGTTATTTTTCACTATTGTCGTTAATGTTTTGGTAAATTTAGCTAAGAAAGTGTTCAATTCATCTAACTCTCGATGCACTAACATTAATGGCAATTTGTCGTACCATTTTCTACTCGGTTTTAAGGAACGTTTTTTCACACAACTATTCAGCTTGATATTCAACAAAAGACTAATTAACTTGGTCAAAGTCTGGCCCAGTTAATCTTTGAAAAAGTATTGTTAACATATTTCGATTACCCATACACATGATACAATATTACATTATATATGGAATTTATTTATTTTATTCATCACTTTCATGAATTATGAATCTTATCATTGGTTTTATCATCTCATTCCCTTTAAATTGATATATTATAGTCCATATCTGTAGACATTTTGTGGAAATTAACAAATTTCTTTCCTTTTTGGAAATATAGGCTCAAAATTGGATTTCCGTCTTTATACAAATTTTCCTCCATTTTAATTATCATTAATACTATTATAATAAATTTTAATTAGTCATATTCCTCTTCCTTTCCTTAAATACATATAAATTAAACCTTTGAACTGGTTTTTTGTGTTAATCTCTGAATTTGACATTGCTCTTTAAAATTAATTAATTTATATATTTTGAAAATTTACAATATTTTAAGGTATATTTCATTTCCTTATTATCATTTTAACTCATAGGATCATTCCCCGTAGTGGTTAACTGATTTACCTTATCTAAATCTTGCTAGTTTACAGGATTTACAAGTGAATTATACTGGTTTATATTGTTTCTGTGAATTCACCAAAGGCCTAGAGTTTAGAATTTTATATTTCTGTCTTTCTCAAATAAATTTAATCCTACTTCCTCCTCTGACTTTACATAGTTACTATTACATGAAAATAAAATGGTTTATAACTTATTGTGAGGTGTAGTATTTAATTAACACTACTGTTATACAAAATAATTATGAACATTATTTAGCAATCTGCACAATTAAACATATTGCTGACATGGTTTGAACATATACTTTTAACTCTTTTTGAGTTAACATAGCATACCTATTGAAATATTATTAATGGTATGTATGCTGTTATTTAGCAAACATTATTCATTTTAAACACATAATATAAATCTTATTTTCTAATAACTCTTACAAACACATTGATTTTATGGCTGTGAACAAACAGTTTATTTAAACATTTTAAACCTATGAATACTAAATTAATGCCAGTCCTTTCTGGTCTAAACCATTATTATTTATGATCCCCTTCATCAGTAAACATGACCACCCATACTCTAGTTATTGCATTTTTTACAAATGTCTTGTAAATAAAGAGTTACATTAAAATAATAAAATACTGGAAATCTTCCATTTTATTATTTTATTATGCTGTTTATTATTGGATATTAAAGTTGTTATATTGCATATTGATAAGTCATAGTATCACTAACTTTAAGTTTATTGCATTTCCAAAAAACACTTACACAAATTCACTTTCACTGTTGGTTCTGATATTTTGAGTCTTATTATCTCAGACCAGACCTTTAGTAATCATGGACTGTTAAGGCTTGTTTATTTTCTTATCACACAATAGCTTTAGTCGGTTCACTTCTTATAATACTATACAGCACTTTAGTTTTCTAAATAATTACATTCTTATAGGATTTTGGTATGTTATACTTTCTTTTTAATCGTTTTTGTGGGTTTGGGGTTGATGGTAGTTAATAATAATAATAGGTTTTACAACGGTGTTTCTTTCATACTATTTCTTCCTCTCCTCCTGTCTTCATTCTTGTCCTTCTTCTTATCTTCTTTCTGGTCTTCATTCTTGTCCTTCTTCTAGTCTTCATTCTTCTAGTCTTCTTGTCTTCCTTCTTCATTCTTGGGTAAACCAAGGTACTTTGTGTTATCTCGACTGATGTTTAGTTTGGAGCATCTAATTTATTTACTGATACGGACCTTGTTCTTCTCTAAAGGTTTCAGGGTATTGTTTTCTTCCTGATCACAAACTTTATTCTTCCTTCTTCTTGTCTTTGGGGTATTTTGGTATTCACCACTCTTAAACTGATTCTCTTTCTTCTTGATATGGTGTTATTTAATTTGTTTACTGCTCCTAGCTTCCTGGGTAAATTACAGATCTTATAATATGAGTTGCTTTCAATACTTTCTTTGATATTTAAACAGTGGTTTTTATATAATGTAATGAGGATTTTTATTTTATCGTGGTTCATTCCTTTGATTTCCTTAAATCTCATTCAATATTATTTTAACATATGTGGTGTAATTAAACTTTATGATTTTATATGACTTAATAAGTAGTGGATTTTCTGTCACGCTACAGAATGCCCTTCTCCAGAAGTAATTTTTTCAGACTATACTTGCTTTGTCTGAAACAATTGCTTATGATAATTATTCTAGGTTTGTGATTATTCTGGACTTCCTTCCATTTTAAAAATTTTCTTATTTATATTTGAGTTTATATCATTCTCACTCGATCTTCCTTGATAGTAATAGTCATCTGAGTTCATATTTATTATTTCATTTTCATATTTCTTCTTAGTATTTTCTCCTTGGGATATTTCCTCCCTATCGTTCCCTACTTTGTGAGCTGGTTCAGTTCAGAGAGTCACTGTACGCTACTTCCTCTGCTGTCCAATACTTCACACATATTTGAGTACAGAGGCAAATCATCTCTGCTCAAAAAACATATTAATACTGCTGGAATTATCTACAGACAGATTAAAAAATTATTCAGAATAGTACACATTTGTTACTATTTAAAAAAAAATATCTTTGGGATACTTCACTTATTACTTATTATATTTCTCAGAGATTTTAATATTCCTATCTCAGTTGTTCTTCTGACTCGTTAACTGGATATTTCTTTCATTTGATATTATGGTAGGAAGCTCTTCTATTATTACATTTTTCAACTTTTCTTATCATATAAATCTTTTGGTTATAAATTCTTTATTACCTTCTGGTTTTTTTATTATAATCTGCATTGTTTATAGTAGCATATCTTTATGACATTTTTAGACTGTTTCTTTGTTCTTATTATTTCCACTTGTTCTATTTTCTAGAACTTTTTATAACTGTCATTATTATAATTGACATTTAATTCATAAATCATTTTATATTAATTCGTTTAATTACATATATCTTTGATATTATTCTCACATTATTCCTGTCATGGTTATTATACTTTCGAATGAATGTTTTTTATTAATTTCATAATGAGGTCATAATTTCTCCTCATACCACTTCAAAGTTTCATTATCTCATAATTCCACCTAAGTTTTTGTACTTTATTATATTCAATCACTCAAATCGTATCAACTCAAATCGTATTATTAAAAAAAAATTTTTTTTTTTTATTTCCTTTGGCATCATTTTATGGAAAGGTTTTTACTCTTTATATTGAAATTAGACATGATCATATTTTCCAGAATTATTTGTTTTAATTCTAATGTCTGTTTCCTTTATTCATCCCATCATGATCCTTTATTACCATGGTAATTATATTTTATGCTTACCATAAATATGGTATTAAATCTCTTCTGTTTATCTCACCAAAGTGTTTTACTAATAATTGATTGGTAAGTTGTACTTATTCTTGGTTTGGAAACTTGATTTATACACAATTCAAAATTCACTCTTTTTATATTATTCCATAAAGTTTTCTCAAATAATTTGTATGTAAGGTGGGCTTGCTTTTCTTTTTAGAACTTATATTATTTCAATCTAAATTCTGTTTTATATTTATCTCTTCAAAATGTTTTTTCTCAAATTCTTGGTTAGTAAGGTGAACTTACAATCTTTTTAAATTTAGATGATTTCTCATTCTAAATTCTTTTTTATATTATTGTCATAAAGTTTTCTTCAAATAGTTGTTATGTAAAGTATTACATTGTTTTTGGAATTTTGAGTTTTTTTTTTATTTCTAAATTCCCTTGGTATTATTGTCAAAATGTTTCTCTTCAAATAATTGTTATGTAAATGTCTTACATTGTTTTTGGACTTTTGGGTTTTTTCGAAATTCTTGTTTTCTATTCTCTTCCAAAATGTTTATTTCAAATTCCGGTTTAGTAAGATGGTCTTACATTGCTTTAAAATTTGGATGATTTATTCATAGTCCTGTTTTATATTCTCTTCCAAAATGTTTATTTCAAATTCCTGGTTAGTAAGATGGTCTTACCTTGCTTTAAAATTTTGATGATTTTATTCTAATTCCTGTTTTATATTCTCTTCCAAAATGTTTATTTCAAATTCCGGTTTAGTAAGATGGTCTTACATTGTTTTAAAATTTTGATGATTTTATTCTAATTCCTGTTTTCTATTCTCTTCCAAAATGTTTATTTCAAATTCCTGGTTAGTAAGATGGTCTTACATTTTTTTAAATTTGGATGATTTTATCCTAATTCCTGTTTTATATTCTCTTCCAAAATGTTTATTTCAAATTCCGGTTTAGTAAGATGGTCTTACCTTGTTTTAAAATTTTGATGATTTTATTCTAATTCCTTCTCGTGTAAGTCCTGCCATTTTGCTTGTCGTTGTTGCCCTTCTTGACGGTATAACCGCTGCCAGGCTTATCTTATCAAGCCCTCTAAGTTGGACGCCACTTTGTAAGGAGTCCCTGTATGCCGGTCTTTACAAAAATACAGGTCTTAAAAAATACACAACGGACAGACGGAGGAAAATGATACATTTTCGGACCTAGGGTTATAGGAACTTTTTTGTTATACTGACGCATAGAAGTCGTGAGGACACCTCTTACGTTGCATCCTGTACACACACACACACACACACACACTTAATGCTTTAGTAATATAATGTAAAATATGAAATATAAAAGTAATGTTAGCGAACACCGTTTAAACCAAATTACCAAATTAAAATCTTTAGTACACGTAATATCCCAACATCCCCATATTACTGTACCAGTAATAAACAAACATTTGTGAAGCACAGTATATTGTTATGGTATATGTATATATATATTGTAACGGACCCTATATTCCGGTCTTTACAAAAATAAAATAGTAGAGAAAAATTTTTTTAAAAATTTTTCTTTTCAATAAAAAAAATAATTTTGTTTATGTTAATCAATGTGTGTAAATAAGAAATAAAGCTGTTTTAAAGGTTTTGTAAAAATTTTGATAATCAGGCAGGTATTTATTAACTATCGAGCACTTCTGGAAGATTTGAACCAAGTCTGGAGTTAATTAGATTAACTCCAGTCAGCAATCGATCGATGATTTTTCTTGCTGGTCCAATATCTCACTCAAATAAAATATT
Organism: Magicicada septendecula; assembly: GCA_034769895.1. Taxonomy (NCBI): domain Eukaryota; kingdom Metazoa; phylum Arthropoda; class Insecta; order Hemiptera; family Cicadidae; genus Magicicada; species Magicicada septendecula. Next base: position 108,122,852 of record CM068375.1, read on the forward strand.
TTCTTCTTCTTGAAGTCCCTTAGCCTTAATAAATAATCTTAAATTAGCCTGTGAAATAATAACAGATAAAAAACAATTGAAATATATGGATTTATTGAACAATTTAATAAATAATCGATTTTTTATCGATTGAGAACAATTATCGACTCCGTCTCAGGGAATTATCGATTGTACATACAGTATAAAAATTATTATAGGTATTATATAAAGGACAGGTTCTTTGAGCGATTAAATTAATAGTCAGAGAAGGATGACGAGAAAGTATAACATTAACAATTAAAATAAATTCAATAATTATAATTTAACAGTATTTAAATAATTCGTATATATAATGTTTAAGAAAATTGTTTTGTCAGACCAGATGTAGCTTCTATGACGTCACTCGAGGTGGAATGCAGATTGGTAAATTCAAAGATGGCCGCTACTCGATCTGGATATGTTACTGCAAAAGTCGTCTTGTAAAAAACTCAACAAAATTATCTTCATGAATGTTTGAAATGTTCCCGCACTGGTGTAATCTGTCTATTAGGTAGTTTGGTGTGTTCTGAAGAAGTGTTCCGTGTATATGGGTGTTAATTAAGTTATTTGGTATGTGTTCACTTCTGTTGGTTAGGTTGTCTGTAAAAGTGATTATGCGTTGTAGCGTGAATTGTGTCAAATATATTGTTTTACTGTTTTATATCACTCGTATCATTAAGTTTGGTGTTATTTTTCACTATTGTCGTTAATGTTTTGGTAAATTTAGCTAAGAAAGTGTTCAATTCATCTAACTCTCGATGCACTAACATTAATGGCAATTTGTCGTACCATTTTCTACTCGGTTTTAAGGAACGTTTTTTCACACAACTATTCAGCTTGATATTCAACAAAAGACTAATTAACTTGGTCAAAGTCTGGCCCAGTTAATCTTTGAAAAAGTATTGTTAACATATTTCGATTACCCATACACATGATACAATATTACATTATATATGGAATTTATTTATTTTATTCATCACTTTCATGAATTATGAATCTTATCATTGGTTTTATCATCTCATTCCCTTTAAATTGATATATTATAGTCCATATCTGTAGACATTTTGTGGAAATTAACAAATTTCTTTCCTTTTTGGAAATATAGGCTCAAAATTGGATTTCCGTCTTTATACAAATTTTCCTCCATTTTAATTATCATTAATACTATTATAATAAATTTTAATTAGTCATATTCCTCTTCCTTTCCTTAAATACATATAAATTAAACCTTTGAACTGGTTTTTTGTGTTAATCTCTGAATTTGACATTGCTCTTTAAAATTAATTAATTTATATATTTTGAAAATTTACAATATTTTAAGGTATATTTCATTTCCTTATTATCATTTTAACTCATAGGATCATTCCCCGTAGTGGTTAACTGATTTACCTTATCTAAATCTTGCTAGTTTACAGGATTTACAAGTGAATTATACTGGTTTATATTGTTTCTGTGAATTCACCAAAGGCCTAGAGTTTAGAATTTTATATTTCTGTCTTTCTCAAATAAATTTAATCCTACTTCCTCCTCTGACTTTACATAGTTACTATTACATGAAAATAAAATGGTTTATAACTTATTGTGAGGTGTAGTATTTAATTAACACTACTGTTATACAAAATAATTATGAACATTATTTAGCAATCTGCACAATTAAACATATTGCTGACATGGTTTGAACATATACTTTTAACTCTTTTTGAGTTAACATAGCATACCTATTGAAATATTATTAATGGTATGTATGCTGTTATTTAGCAAACATTATTCATTTTAAACACATAATATAAATCTTATTTTCTAATAACTCTTACAAACACATTGATTTTATGGCTGTGAACAAACAGTTTATTTAAACATTTTAAACCTATGAATACTAAATTAATGCCAGTCCTTTCTGGTCTAAACCATTATTATTTATGATCCCCTTCATCAGTAAACATGACCACCCATACTCTAGTTATTGCATTTTTTACAAATGTCTTGTAAATAAAGAGTTACATTAAAATAATAAAATACTGGAAATCTTCCATTTTATTATTTTATTATGCTGTTTATTATTGGATATTAAAGTTGTTATATTGCATATTGATAAGTCATAGTATCACTAACTTTAAGTTTATTGCATTTCCAAAAAACACTTACACAAATTCACTTTCACTGTTGGTTCTGATATTTTGAGTCTTATTATCTCAGACCAGACCTTTAGTAATCATGGACTGTTAAGGCTTGTTTATTTTCTTATCACACAATAGCTTTAGTCGGTTCACTTCTTATAATACTATACAGCACTTTAGTTTTCTAAATAATTACATTCTTATAGGATTTTGGTATGTTATACTTTCTTTTTAATCGTTTTTGTGGGTTTGGGGTTGATGGTAGTTAATAATAATAATAGGTTTTACAACGGTGTTTCTTTCATACTATTTCTTCCTCTCCTCCTGTCTTCATTCTTGTCCTTCTTCTTATCTTCTTTCTGGTCTTCATTCTTGTCCTTCTTCTAGTCTTCATTCTTCTAGTCTTCTTGTCTTCCTTCTTCATTCTTGGGTAAACCAAGGTACTTTGTGTTATCTCGACTGATGTTTAGTTTGGAGCATCTAATTTATTTACTGATACGGACCTTGTTCTTCTCTAAAGGTTTCAGGGTATTGTTTTCTTCCTGATCACAAACTTTATTCTTCCTTCTTCTTGTCTTTGGGGTATTTTGGTATTCACCACTCTTAAACTGATTCTCTTTCTTCTTGATATGGTGTTATTTAATTTGTTTACTGCTCCTAGCTTCCTGGGTAAATTACAGATCTTATAATATGAGTTGCTTTCAATACTTTCTTTGATATTTAAACAGTGGTTTTTATATAATGTAATGAGGATTTTTATTTTATCGTGGTTCATTCCTTTGATTTCCTTAAATCTCATTCAATATTATTTTAACATATGTGGTGTAATTAAACTTTATGATTTTATATGACTTAATAAGTAGTGGATTTTCTGTCACGCTACAGAATGCCCTTCTCCAGAAGTAATTTTTTCAGACTATACTTGCTTTGTCTGAAACAATTGCTTATGATAATTATTCTAGGTTTGTGATTATTCTGGACTTCCTTCCATTTTAAAAATTTTCTTATTTATATTTGAGTTTATATCATTCTCACTCGATCTTCCTTGATAGTAATAGTCATCTGAGTTCATATTTATTATTTCATTTTCATATTTCTTCTTAGTATTTTCTCCTTGGGATATTTCCTCCCTATCGTTCCCTACTTTGTGAGCTGGTTCAGTTCAGAGAGTCACTGTACGCTACTTCCTCTGCTGTCCAATACTTCACACATATTTGAGTACAGAGGCAAATCATCTCTGCTCAAAAAACATATTAATACTGCTGGAATTATCTACAGACAGATTAAAAAATTATTCAGAATAGTACACATTTGTTACTATTTAAAAAAAAATATCTTTGGGATACTTCACTTATTACTTATTATATTTCTCAGAGATTTTAATATTCCTATCTCAGTTGTTCTTCTGACTCGTTAACTGGATATTTCTTTCATTTGATATTATGGTAGGAAGCTCTTCTATTATTACATTTTTCAACTTTTCTTATCATATAAATCTTTTGGTTATAAATTCTTTATTACCTTCTGGTTTTTTTATTATAATCTGCATTGTTTATAGTAGCATATCTTTATGACATTTTTAGACTGTTTCTTTGTTCTTATTATTTCCACTTGTTCTATTTTCTAGAACTTTTATAACTGTCATTATTATAATTGACATTTAATTCATAAATCATTTTATATTAATTCGTTTAATTACATATAGCTTTGATATTATTCTCACATTATTCCTGTCATGGTTATTATACTTTCGAATGAATGTTTTTTATTAATTTCATAATGAGGTCATAATTTCTCCTCATACCACTTCAAAGTTTCATTATCTCATAATTCCACCTAAGTTTTTGTACTTTATTATATTCAATCACTCAAATCGTATCAACTCAAATCGTATTATTAAAAAAAATTTTTTTTTTTTATTTCCTTTGGCATCATTTTATGGAAAGGTTTTTACTCTTTATATTGAAATTAGACATGATCATATTTTCCAGAATTATTTGTTTTAATTCTAATGTCTGTTTCCTTTATTCATCCCATCATGATCCTTTATTACCATGGTAATTATATTTTATGCTTACCATAAATATGGTATTAAATCTCTTCTGTTTATCTCACCAAAGTGTTTTACTAATAATTGATTGGTAAGTTGTACTTATTCTTGGTTTGGAAACTTGATTTATACACAATTCAAAATTCACTCTTTTTATATTATTCCATAAAGTTTTCTCAAATAATTTGTATGTAAGGTGGGCTTGCTTTTCTTTTTAGAACTTATATTATTTCAATCTAAATTCTGTTTTATATTTATATCTTCAAAATGTTTTTTCTCAAATTCTTGGTTAGTAAGGTGAACTTACAATCTTTTTAAATTTAGATGATTTCTCATTCTAAATTCTTTTTTATATTATTGCCATAAAGTTTTCTTCAGATAGTTGTTATGTAAAGTATTACATTGTTTTTGGAATTTTGAGTTTTTTTTTTATTTCTAAATTCTCTTGGTATTATTGTCAAAATGTTTCTCTTCAAATAATTGTTATGTAAATGTCTTACATTGTTTTTGGACTTTTGGGTTTTTTCGAAATTCTTGTTTTCTATTCTCTTCCAAAATGTTTATTTCAAATTCCGGTTTAGTAAGATGGTCTTACATTGCTTTAAAATTTGGATGATTTATTCATAGTCCTGTTTTATATTCTCTTCCAAAATGTTTATTTCAAATTCCTGGTTAGTAAGATGGTCTTACCTTGCTTTAAAATTTTGATGATTTTATTCTAATTCCTGTTTTATATTCTCTTCCAAAATGTTTATTTCAAATTCCGGTTTAGTAAGATGGTCTTACATTGTTTTAAAATTTTGATGATTTTATTCTAATTCCTGTTTTCTATTCTCTTCCAAAATGTTTATTTCAAATTCCTGGTTAGTAAGATGGTCTTACATTTTTTAAATTTGGATGATTTTATCCTAATTCCTGTTTTATATTCTCTTCCAAAATGTTTATTTCAAATTCCGGTTTAGTAAGATGGTCTTACCTTGTTTTAAAATTTTGATGATTTTATTCTAATTCCTTCTCGTGTAAGTCCTGCCATTTTGCTTGTCGTTGTTGCCCTTCTTGACGGTATAACCGCTGCCAGGCTTATCTTATCAAGCCCTCTAAGTTGGACGCCACTTTGTAAGGAGTCCCTGTATGCCGGTCTTTACAAAAATACAGGTCTTAAAAAATACACAACGGACAGACGGAGGAAAATGATACATTTTCGGACCTAGGGTTATAGGAACTTTTTTGTTATACTGACGCATAGAAGTCGTGAGGACACCTCTTACGTTGCATCCTGTACACACACACACACACTTAATGCTTTAGTAATATAATGTAAAATATGAAATATAAAAGTAATGTTAGCGAACACCGTTTAAACCAAATTACCAAATTAAAATCTTTAGTACACGTAATATCCCAACATCCCCATATTACTGTACCAGTAATAAACAAACATTTGTGAAGCACAGTATATTGTTATGGTATATGTATATATATATTGTAACGGACCCTATATTCCGGTCTTTACAAAAATAAAATAGTAGAGAAAAATTTTTTAAAAAATTTTTCTTTTCAATAAAAAAAATAATTTTGTTTATGTTAATCAATGTGTGTAAATAAGAAATAAAGCTGTTTTAAAGGTTTTGTAAAAATTTTGATAATCAGGCAGGTATTTATTAACTATCGAGCACTTCTGGAAGATTTGAACCAAGTCTGGAGTTAATTAGATTAACTCCAGTCAGCAATCGATCGATGATTTTTCTTGCTGGTCCAATATCTCACTCAAATAAAATATTTTCTTCTTCTTGAAGTCCCTTAGCCTTAATAAATAATCTTAAATTAGCCTGTGAAATAATAACAGATAAAAAACAATTGAAATATATGGATTTATTGAACAATTTAATAAATAATCGATTTTTTATCGATTGAGAACAATTATCGACTCCGTCTCAGGGAATTATCGATTGTACATACAGTATAAAAATTATTATAGGTATTATATAAAGGACAGGTTCTTTGAGCGATTAAATTAATAGTCAGAGAAGGATGACGAGAAAGTATAACATTAACAATTAAAATAAATTCAATAATTATAATTTAACAGTATTTAAATAATTCGTATATATAATGTTTAAGAAAATTGTTTTGTCAGACCAGATGTAGCTTCTATGACGTCACTCGAGGTGGAATGCAGATTGGTAAATTCAAAGATGGCCGCTACTCGATCTGGATATGTTACTGCAAAAGTCGTCTTGTAAAAAACTCAACAAAATTATCTTCATGAATGTTTGAAATGTTCCCGCACTGGTGTAATCTGTCTATTAGGTAGTTTGGTGTGTTCTGAAGAAGTGTTCCGTGTATATGGGTGTTAATTAAGTTATTTGGTATGTGTTCACTTCTGTTGGTTAGGTTGTCTGTAAAAGTGATTATGCGTTGTAGCGTGAATTGTGTCAAATATATTGTTTTACTGTTTTATATCACTCGTATCATTAAGTTTGGTGTTATTTTTCACTATTGTCGTTAATGTTTTGGTAAATTTAGCTAAGAAAGTGTTCAATTCATCTAACTCTCGATGCACTAACATTAATGGCAATTTGTCGTACCATTTTCTACTCGGTTTTAAGGAACGTTTTTTCACACAACTATTCAGCTTGATATTCAACAAAAGACTAATTAACTTGGTCAAAGTCTGGCCCAGTTAATCTTTGAAAAAGTATTGTTAACATATTTCGATTACCCATACACATGATACAATATTACATTATATATGGAATTTATTTATTTTATTCATCACTTTCATGAATTATGAATCTTATCATTGGTTTAATCATCTCATTCCCTTTAAATTGATATATTATAGTCCATATCTGTAGACATTTTGTGGAAATTAACAAATTTCTTTCCTTTTTGGAAATATAGGCTCAAAATTGGATTTCCGTCTTTATACAAATTTTCCTCCATTTTAATTATCATTAATACTATTATAATAAATTTTAATTAGTCATATTCCTCTTCCTTTCCTTAAATACATATAAATTAAACCTTTGAACTGGTTTTTTGTGTTAATCTCTGAATTTGACATTGCTCTTTAAAATTAATTAATTTATATATTTTGAAAATTTACAATATTTTAAGGTATATTTCATTTCCTTATTATCATTTTAACTCATAGGATCATTCCCCGTAGTGGTTAACTGATTTACCTTATCTAAATCTTGCTAGTTTACAGGATTTACAAGTGAATTATACTGGTTTATATTGTTTCTGTGAATTCACCAAAGGCCTAGAGTTTAGAATTTTATATTTCTGTCTTTCTCAAATAAATTTAATCCTACTTCCTCCTCTGACTTTACATAGTTACTATTACATGAAAATAAAATGGTTTATAACTTATTGTGAGGTGTAGTATTTAATTAACACTACTGTTATACAAAATAATTATGAACATTATTTAGCAATCTGCACAATTAAACATATTGCTGACATGGTTTGAACATATACTTTTAACTCTTTTTGAGTTAACATAGCATACCTATTGAAATATTATTAATGGTATGTATGCTGTTATTTAGCAAACATTATTCATTTTAAACACATAATATAAATCTTATTTTCTAATAACTCTTACAAACACATTGATTTTATGGCTGTGAACAAACAGTTTATTTAAACATTTTAAACCTATGAATACTAAATTAATGCCAGTCCTTTCTGGTCTAAACCATTATTATTTATGATCCCCTTCATCAGTAAACATGACCACCCATACTCTAGTTATTGCATTTTTTACAAATGTCTTGTAAATAAAGAGTTACATTAAAATAATAAAATACTGGAAATCTTCCATTTTATTATTTTATTATGCTGTTTATTATTGGATATTAAAGTTGTTATATTGCATATTGATAAGTCATAGTATCACTAACTTTAAGTTTATTGCATTTCCAAAAAACACTTACACAAATTCACTTTCACTGTTGGTTCTGATATTTTGAGTCTTATTATCTCAGACCAGACCTTTAGTAATCATGGACTGTTAAGGCTTGTTTATTTTCTTATCACACAATAGCTTTAGTCGGTTCACTTCTTATAATACTATACAGCACTTTAGTTTTCTAAATAATTACATTCTTATAGGATTTTGGTATGTTATACTTTCTTTTTAATCGTTTTTGTGGGTTTGGGGTTGATGGTAGTTAATAATAATAATAGGTTTTACAACGGTGTTTCTTTCATACTATTTCTTCCTCTCCTCCTGTCTTCATTCTTGTCCTTCTTCTTATCTTCTTTCTGGTCTTCATTCTTGTCCTTCTTCTAGTCTTCATTCTTCTAGTCTTCTTGTCTTCCTTCTTCATTCTTGGGTAAACCAAGGTACTTTGTGTTATCTCGACTGATGTTTAGTTTGGAGCATCTAATTTATTTACTGATACGGACCTTGTTCTTCTCTAAAGGTTTCAGGGTATTGTTTTCTTCCTGATCACAAACTTTATTCTTCCTTCTTCTTGTCTTTGGGGTATTTTGGTATTCACCACTCTTAAACTGATTCTCTTTCTTCTTGATATGGTGTTATTTAATTTGTTTACTGCTCCTAGCTTCCTGGGTAAATTACAGATCTTATAATATGAGTTGCTTTCAATACTTTCTTTGATATTTAAACAGTGGTTTTTATATAATGTAATGAGGATTTTTATTTTATCGTGGTTCATTCCTTTGATTTCCTTAAATCTCATTCAATATTATTTTAACATATGTGGTGTAATTAAACTTTATGATTTTATATGACTTAATAAGTAGTGGATTTTCTGTCACGCTACAGAATGCCCTTCTCCAGAAGTAATTTTTTCAGACTATACTTGCTTTGTCTGAAACAATTGCTTATGATAATTATTCTAGGTTTGTGATTATTCTGGACTTCCTTCCATTTTAAAAATTTTCTTATTTATATTTGAGTTTATATCATTCTCACTCGATCTTCCTTGATAGTAATAGTCATCTGAGTTCATATTTATTATTTCATTTTCATATTTCTTCTTAGTATTTTCTCCTTGGGATATTTCCTCCCTATCGTTCCCTACTTTGTGAGCTGGTTCAGTTCAGAGAGTCACTGTACGCTACTTCCTCTGCTGTCCAATACTTCACACATATTTGAGTACAGAGGCAAATCATCTCTGCTCAAAAAACATATTAATACTGCTGGAATTATCTACAGACAGATTAAAAAATTATTCAGAATAGTACACATTTGTTACTATTTAAAAAAAAATATCTTTGGGATACTTCACTTATTACTTATTATATTTCTCAGAGATTTTAATATTCCTATCTCAGTTGTTCTTCTGACTCGTTAACTGGATATTTCTTTCATTTGATATTATGGTAGGAAGCTCTTCTATTATTACATTTTTCAACTTTTCTTATCATATAAATCTTTTGGTTATAAATTCTTTATTACCTTCTGGTTTTTTTATTATAATCTGCATTGTTTATAGTAGCATATCTTTATGACATTTTTAGACTGTTTCTTTGTTCTTATTATTTCCACTTGTTCTATTTTCTAGAACTTTTTATAACTGTCATTATTATAATTGACATTTAATTCATAAATCATTTTATATTAATTCGTTTAATTACATATATCTTTGATATTATTCTCACATTATTCCTGTCATGGTTATTATACTTTCGAATGAATGTTTTTTATTAATTTCATAATGAGGTCATAATTTCTCCTCATACCACTTCAAAGTTTCATTATCTCATAATTCCACCTAAGTTTTTGTACTTTATTATATTCAATCACTCAAATCGTATCAACTCAAATCGTATTATTAAAAAAAAATTTTTTTTTTTTATTTCCTTTGGCATCATTTTATGGAAAGGTTTTTACTCTTTATATTGAAATTAGACATGATCATATTTTCCAGAATTATTTGTTTTAATTCTAATGTCTGTTTCCTTTATTCATCCCATCATGATCCTTTATTACCATGGTAATTATATTTTATGCTTACCATAAATATGGTATTAAATCTCTTCTGTTTATCTCACCAAAGTGTTTTACTAATAATTGATTGGTAAGTTGTACTTATTCTTGGTTTGGAAACTTGATTTATACACAATTCAAAATTCACTCTTTTTATATTATTCCATAAAGTTTTCTCAAATAATTTGTATGTAAGGTGGGCTTGCTTTTCTTTTTAGAACTTATATTATTTCAATCTAAATTCTGTTTTATATTTATCTCTTCAAAATGTTTTTTCTCAAATTCTTGGTTAGTAAGGTGAACTTACAATCTTTTTAAATTTAGATGATTTCTCATTCTAAATTCTTTTTTATATTATTGCCATAAAGTTTTCTTCAAATAGTTGTTATGTAAAGTATTACATTGTTTTTGGAATTTTGAGTTTTTTTTTTATTTCTAAATTCTCTTGGTATTATTGTCAAAATGTTTCTCTTCAAATAATTGTTATGTAAATGTCTTACATTGTTTTTGGACTTTTGGGTTTTTTCGAAATTCTTGTTTTCTATTCTCTTCCAAAATGTTTATTTCAAATTCCTGGTTAGTAAGATGGTCTTACCTTGCTTTAAAATTTTGATGATTTTATTCTAATTCCTGTTTTATATTCTCTTCCAAAATGTTTATTTCAAATTCCGGTTTAGTAAGATGGTCTTACATTGTTTTAAAATTTTGATGATTTTATTCTAATTCCTGTTTTCTATTCTCTTCCAAAATGTTTATTTCAAATTCCTGGTTAGTAAGATGGTCTTACATTTTTTTAAATTTTGATGATTTTATCCTAATTCCTGTTTTATATTCTCTTCCAAAATGTTTATTTCAAATTCCGGTTTAGTAAGATGGTCTTACCTTGTTTTAAAATTTTGATGATTTTATTCTAATTCCTTCTCGTGTAAGTCCTGCCATTTTGCTTGTCGTTGTTGCCCTTCTTGACGGTATAACCGCTGCCAGGCTTATCTTATCAAGCCCTCTAAGTTGGACGCCACTTTGTAAGGAGTCCCTGTATGCCGGTCTTTACAAAAATACAGGTCTTAAAAAATACACAACGGACAGACGGAGGAAAATGATACATTTTCGGACCTAGGGTTATAGGAACTTTTTTGTTATACTGACGCATAGAAGTCGTGAGGACACCTCTTACGTTGCATCCTGTACACACACACACACACACACACACTTAATGCTTTAGTAATATAATGTAAAATATGAAATATAAAAGTAATGTTAGCGAACACCGTTTAAACCAAATTACCAAATTAAAATCTTTAGTACACGTAATATCCCAACATCCCCATATTACTGTACCAGTAATAAACAAACATTTGTGAAGCACAGTATATTGTTATGGTATATGTATATATATATTGTAACGGACCCTATATTCCGGTCTTTACAAAAATAAAATAGTAGAGAAAAATTTTTTTAAAAATTTTTCTTTTCAATAAAAAAAATAATTTTGTTTATGTTAATCAATGTGTGTAAATAAGAAATAAAGCTGTTTTAAAGGTTTTGTAAAAATTTTGATAATCAGGCAGGTATTTATTAACTATCGAGCACTTCTGGAAGATTTGAACCAAGTCTGGAGTTAATTAGATTAACTCCAGTCAGCAATCGATCGATGATTTTTCTTGCTGGTCCAATATCTCACTCAAATAAAATATTTTCTTCTTCTTGAAGTCCCTTAGCCTTAATAAATAATCTTAAATTAGCCTGTGAAATAATAACAGATAAAAAACAATTGAAATATATGGATTTATTGAACAATTTAATAAATAATCGATTTTTTATCGATTGAGAACAATTATCGACTCCGTCTCAGGGAATTATCGATTGTACATACAGTATAAAAATTATTATAGGTATTATATAAAGGACAGGTTCTTTGAGCGATTAAATTAATAGTCAGAGAAGGATGACGAGAAAGTATAACATTAACAATTAAAATAAATTCAATAATTATAATTTAACAGTATTTAAATAATTCGTATATATAATGTTTAAGAAAATTGTTTTGTCAGACCAGATGTAGCTTCTATGACGTCACTCGAGGTGGAATGCAGATTGGTAAATTCAAAGATGGCCGCTACTCGATCTGGATATGTTACTGCAAAAGTCGTCTTGTAAAAAACTCAACAAAATTATCTTCATGAATGTTTGAAATGTTCCCGCACTGGTGTAATCTGTCTATTAGGTAGTTTGGTGTGTTCTGAAGAAGTGTTCCGTGTATATGGGTGTTAATTAAGTTATTTGGTATGTGTTCACTTCTGTTGGTTAGGTTGTCTGTAAAAGTGATTATGCGTTGTAGCGTGAATTGTGTCAAATATATTGTTTTACTGTTTTATATCACTCGTATCATTAAGTTTGGTGTTATTTTTCACTATTGTCGTTAATGTTTTGGTAAATTTAGCTAAGAAAGTGTTCAATTCATCTAACTCTCGATGCACTAACATTAATGGCAATTTGTCGTACCATTTTCTACTCGGTTTTAAGGAACGTTTTTTCACACAACTATTCAGCTTGATATTCAACAAAAGACTAATTAACTTGGTCAAAGTCTGGCCCAGTTAATCTTTGAAAAAGTATTGTTAACATATTTCGATTACCCATACACATGATACAATATTACATTATATATGGAATTTATTTATTTTATTCATCACTTTTATGAATTATGAATCTTATCATTGGTTTAATCATCTCATTCCCTTTAAATTGATATATTATAGTCCATATCTGTAGACATTTTGTGGAAATTAACAAATTTCTTTCCTTTTTGGAAATATAGGCTCAAAATTGGATTTCCGTCTTTATACAAATTTTCCTCCATTTTAATTATCATTAATACTATTATAATAAATTTTAATTAGTCATATTCCTCTTCCTTTCCTTAAATACATATAAATTAAACCTTTGAACTGGTTTTTTGTGTTAATCTCTGAATTTGACATTGCTCTTTAAAATTAATTAATTTATATATTTTGAAAATTTACAATATTTTAAGGTATATTTCATTTCCTTATTATCATTTTAACTCATAGGATCATTCCCCGTAGTGGTTAACTGATTTACCTTATCTAAATCTTGCTAGTTTACAGGATTTACAAGTGAATTATACTGGTTTATATTGTTTCTGTGAATTCACCAAAGGCCTAGAGTTTAGAATTTTATATTTCTGTCTTTCTCAAATAAATTTAATCCTACTTCCTCCTCTGACTTTACATAGTTACTATTACATGAAAATAAAATGGTTTATAACTTATTGTGAGGTGTAGTATTTAATTAACACTACTGTTATACAAAATAATTATGAACATTATTTAGCAATCTGCACAATTAAACATATTGCTGACATGGTTTGAACATATACTTTTAACTCTTTTTGAGTTAACATAGCATACCTATTGAAATATTATTAATGGTATGTATGCTGTTATTTAGCAAACATTATTCATTTTAAACACATAATATAAATCTTATTTTCTAATAACTCTTACAAACACATTGATTTTATGGCTGTGAACAAACAGTTTATTTAAACATTTTAAACCTATGAATACTAAATTAATGCCAGTCCTTTCTGGTCTAAACCATTATTATTTATGATCCCCTTCATCAGTAAACATGACCACCCATACTCTAGTTATTGCATTTTTTACAAATGTCTTGTAAATAAAGAGTTACATTAAAATAATAAAATACTGGAAATCTTCCATTTTATTATTTTATTATGCTGTTTATTATTGGATATTAAAGTTGTTATATTGCATATTGATAAGTCATAGTATCACTAACTTTAAGTTTATTGCATTTCCAAAAAACACTTACACAAATTCACTTTCACTGTTGGTTCTGATATTTTGAGTCTTATTATCTCAGACCAGACCTTTAGTAATCATGGACTGTTAAGGCTTGTTTATTTTCTTATCACACAATAGCTTTAGTCGGTTCACTTCTTATAATACTATACAGCACTTTAGTTTTCTAAATAATTACATTCTTATAGGATTTTGGTATGTTATACTTTCTTTTTAATCGTTTTTGTGGGTTTGGGGTTGATGGTAGTTAATAATAATAATAGGTTTTACAACGGTGTTTCTTTCATACTATTTCTTCCTCTCCTCCTGTCTTCATTCTTGTCCTTCTTCTTATCTTCTTTCTGGTCTTCATTCTTGTCCTTCTTCTAGTCTTCATTCTTCTAGTCTTCTTGTCTTCCTTCTTCATTCTTGGGTAAACCAAGGTACTTTGTGTTATCTCGACTGATGTTTAGTTTGGAGCATCTAATTTATTTACTGATACGGACCTTGTTCTTCTCTAAAGGTTTCAGGGTATTGTTTTCTTCCTGATCACAAACTTTATTCTTCCTTCTTCTTGTCTTTGGGGTATTTTGGTATTCACCACTCTTAAACTGATTCTCTTTCTTCTTGATATGGTGTTATTTAATTTGTTTACTGCTCCTAGCTTCCTGGGTAAATTACAGATCTTATAATATGAGTTGCTTTCAATACTTTCTTTGATATTTAAACAGTGGTTTTTATATAATGTAATGAGGATTTTTATTTTATCGTGGTTCATTCCTTTGATTTCCTTAAATCTCATTCAATATTATTTTAACATATGTGGTGTAATTAAACTTTATGATTTTATATGACTTAATAAGTAGTGGATTTTCTGTCACGCTACAGAATGCCCTTCTCCAGAAGTAATTTTTTCAGACTATACTTGCTTTGTCTGAAACAATTGCTTATGATAATTATTCTAGGTTTGTGATTATTCTGGACTTCCTTCCATTTTAAAAATTTTCTTATTTATATTTGAGTTTATATCATTCTCACTCGATCTTCCTTGATAGTAATAGTCATCTGAGTTCATATTTATTATTTCATTTTCATATTTCTTCTTAGTATTTTCTCCTTGGGATATTTCCTCCCTATCGTTCCCTACTTTGTGAGCTGGTTCAGTTCAGAGAGTCACTGTACGCTACTTCCTCTGCTGTCCAATACTTCACACATATTTGAGTACAGAGGCAAATCATCTCTGCTCAAAAAACATATTAATACTGCTGGAATTATCTACAGACAGATTAAAAAATTATTCAGAATAGTACACATTTGTTACTATTTAAAAAAAAATATCTTTGGGATACTTCACTTATTACTTATTATATTTCTCAGAGATTTTAATATTCCTATCTCAGTTGTTCTTCTGACTCGTTAACTGGATATTTCTTTCATTTGATATTATGGTAGGAAGCTCTTCTATTATTACATTTTTCAACTTTTCTTATCATATAAATCTTTTGGTTATAAATTCTTTATTACCTTCTGGTTTTTTTATTATAATCTGCATTGTTTATAGTAGCATATCTTTATGACATTTTTAGACTGTTTCTTTGTTCTTATTATTTCCACTTGTTCTATTTTCTAGAACTTTTTATAACTGTCATTATTATAATTGACATTTAATTCATAAATCATTTTATATTAATTCGTTTAATTACATATATCTTTGATATTATTCTCACATTATTCCTGTCATGGTTATTATACTTTCGAATGAATGTTTTTTATTAATTTCATAATGAGGTCATAATTTCTCCTCATACCACTTCAAAGTTTCATTATCTCATAATTCCACCTAAGTTTTTGTACTTTATTATATTCAATCACTCAAATCGTATCAACTCAAATCGTATTATTAAAAAAAAATTTTTTTTTTTTATTTCCTTTGGCATCATTTTATGGAAAGGTTTTTACTCTTTATATTGAAATTAGACATGATCATATTTTCCAGAATTATTTGTTTTAATTCTAATGTCTGTTTCCTTTATTCATCCCATCATGATCCTTTATTACCATGGTAATTATATTTTATGCTTACCATAAATATGGTATTAAATCTCTTCTGTTTATCTCACCAAAGTGTTTTACTAATAATTGATTGGTAAGTTGTACTTATTCTTGGTTTGGAAACTTGATTTATACACAATTCAAAATTCACTCTTTTTATATTATTCCATAAAGTTTTCTCAAATAATTTGTATGTAAGGTGGGCTTGCTTTTCTTTTTAGAACTTATATTATTTCAATCTAAATTCTGTTTTATATTTATCTCTTCAAAATGTTTTTTCTCAAATTCTTGGTTAGTAAGGTGAACTTACAATCTTTTTAAATTTAGATGATTTCTCATTCTAAATTCTTTTTTATATTATTGCCATAAAGTTTTCTTCAAATAGTTGTTATGTAAAGTATTACATTGTTTTTGGAATTTTGAGCTTTTTTTTTATTTCTAAATTCTCTTGGTATTATTGTCAAAATGTTTCTCTTCAAATAATTGTTATGTAAATGTCTTACATTGTTTTTGGACTTTTGGGTTTTTTCGAAATTCTTGTTTTCTATTCTCTTCCAAAATGTTTATTTCAAATTCCGGTTTAGTAAGATGGTCTTACATTGCTTTAAAATTTGGATGATTTATTCATAGTCCTGTTTTATATTCTCTTCCAAAATGTTTATTTCAAATTCCTGGTTAGTAAGATGGTCTTACCTTGCTTTAAAATTTTGATGATTTTATTCTAATTCCTGTTTTATATTCTCTTCCAAAATGTTTATTTCAAATTCCGGTTTAGTAAGATGGTCTTACATTGTTTTAAAATTTTGATGATTTTATTCTAATTCCTGTTTTCTATTCTCTTCCAAAATGTTTATTTCAAATTCCTGGTTAGTAAGATGGTCTTACATTTTTTTAAATTTGGATGATTTTATCCTAATTCCTGTTTT
Source organism: Magicicada septendecula (assembly GCA_034769895.1). Lineage (NCBI taxonomy): Eukaryota > Metazoa > Arthropoda > Insecta > Hemiptera > Cicadidae > Magicicada > Magicicada septendecula. The sequence goes on from CM068375.1 coordinate 108,139,810, forward strand.
ATATTCTCTTCCAAAATGTTTATTTCAAATTCCGGTTTAGTAAGATGGTCTTACCTTGTTTTAAAATTTTGATGATTTTATTCTAATTCCTTCTCGTGTAAGTCCTGCCATTTTGCTTGTCGTTGTTGCCCTTCTTGACGGTATAACCGCTGCCAGGCTTATCTTATCAAGCCCTCTAAGTTGGACGCCACTTTGTAAGGAGTCCCTGTATGCCGGTCTTTACAAAAATACAGGTCTTAAAAAATACACAACGGACAGACGGAGGAAAATGATACATATTCGGACCTAGGGTTATAGGAACTTTTTTGTTATACTGACGCATAGAAGTCGTGAGGACACCTCTTACGTTGCATCCTGTACACACACACACACACACACACACACACACTTAATGCTTTAGTAATATAATGTAAAATATGAAATATAAAAGTAATGTTAGCGAACACCGTTTAAACCAAATTACCAAATTAAAATCTTTAGTACACGTAATATCCCAACATCCCCATATTACTGTACCAGTAATAAACAAACATTTGTGAAGCACAGTATATTGTTATGGTATATGTATATATATATTGTAACGGAC